>CM052135.1:6091263-6116396 GCA_028454255.1 Halictus ligatus
TAAACTCTGTCGTGCGTGTGTTACAGTGTCACGTGACTAATCCGATACTGAGTGGGAGGGGGGTAATTTTTTCCCCTCGATTCGCGTCAATTCCTCTGATGTGGCGACCCTCGTCAAGACGTGGACTCCTTAGCATTTTACTAATTTTAATAAGAACCATTACATATTTACATACAGTCGGTCTCATAATTGGTGGCATAAGAACATTATTCTCATTTAAACTGTGTGACAACAGTTATGAAACTGTCTGTATGTATTTCGTGCATTTAAAAGTAGTTAATGTACAATTTGTACACCCTGTATATCGTATAACCAGAGGAAGTTCCAGAGTGTACAACAAACTAGTTATCGAGAGAATTGTGAAAATTCTTATCTACAGCTAATATCGGTTAGACAAAACTTTGAAATAGCAGTACAAAAATAATAGAAAATATTGTGTCTATATTTTGTTACATCTCCTTTAAATTCTATTATATTTGGTCAGCGTTCTCAAATCGTTTCATATAATTTATTTATTTGATTTTGGCTGAAATGTCTCGAATTTTCACTGTTTTCTTCTTAATCATTCACATTGTTTTATTGTCTTCCATTCACATAAGCCTGTCCAGACGTTGTCCGAACATTTTTAGTAAAATTTAAGTCCAGTGACCTGGAGAGCTTTTGGAACAAAACAATTGCTTTGTTTTCGCATTAAAATTAAAATATTACAGGTTAAACCATTTTGGGAAACATGATTTCGAGGAAAACTCATTTGGAGTTCTCGAACAGTTTCTTTAATGATTAAAATAATTCTTTGCCAGAATTTCATGTTCCAATAGATTGTATCTTAATGTTAAGATAATGAAAATTTAAATGCCATTTAATTGGCCAAGATGGTCTAACTGCTTACTTTAATTTTCTAATTAAATCGCTAAAAGAAAGGTGATTTTTATACATTTTTGCAGTTGGTCATATTATACTAGAAATAAACCCTTTTTTGGTTTCAGAAATACATTCTCTCAAATAAAAAAAAATGTTTCCTCACATCTTTTGTTTCATCAGTGCATTATCTACTTGGCATTTTTAACTATTGCAACATTTTCAGTTGGCGACAACTAAACCTTAGGTGTCGGAAAATTTTCTTAAAAATTACATCAATGACTGCTTCATAAAAAAACTTTACATGATTTTTTACAAACAATAAAATTACTTTACGTACACTTTTGTGACGGGTTGTACGTTTGTGAAAATATGCGACGTCTATTCGAGTTTCATACGTACGCATGTATACACTGAATCTAGTCCTTGCATCGCATCAACTCAAATGTTATTCGGTTTAATGGACTCCGTGGCTTTGGTATCGTCGGTTTATTCGGTTAAAAAAGAGGATCGCTGTGGTTATAATTGGTCAATATCGAATGTCCATCCAGTGTATATGATAAAGCAAGATCCGTTTTATTCTGTAGCGGAGTAATAACCAAACGATTCGAAAATAAACTTTGTCGTCATAACTGACGTGACATAAAACCATCTAATGTAAAGAACTACGATCGCGTCAGTGTCAAATTGTTCCTAAAACAATTAGTTTTACTTCTTAAAACTTACAAAACTTTTTTAATTTTAAAAGCCAATATTCTCCAAAACGAAAACGAAAAACATCTTCAGCATATTTTCGACATATTTTCACCTTTATAACAATCTTGGAAGACCCAATAACGGCATGGTAGAAAATAGTTTACGAAATTCGTTATTCAAGAGAACAATTGTCTCGAGACACAAAAAATATGTTTGACCATGAAAATGAAGGTAAAGGTCATTCTCGCGCGGACTTTCCTTCACAAATCTCCAGTGATCCAGAGGTTATTACTCCATTAATTACGCTATTACCGGCTTTGTACAGTTACACACCCTGTACGAGAAAACACGTGCACAACAATTTTGGATATTCCACGTTTGTGCCGAGTTTCGTTAGAATCTGCAACTTCGAATTGGCCGACGTTCTTTGCGAGCATTTCTAGGGTAGAATGATCTGCAGAAATATTTGAGTTAGCTGGTTGTCGAGAAATTTGCGAGTCACTGTACTGCAGGGTAAGCAACGAGTAATAAATGTAGCACGTCTCAAGATAATTTCTGGCTGGAGCGCGTTGATCGCGGACACGGTATCCGTTACTACACTTTTATTGGCTATTCGAGGGGCGGCGGAGCGCGGAGGGCGCCTTAAAGAAATGCCTGTTCTCGGAGGCCCTATCAGAAGTCCGGGTTACCGGCACGTAGAGCGAATAAAGCGGGAGAGCGGCCCGCAATAAAGGCAACCCTTAAGGGCTTTCCGCAAGCCCTCCAAATAAATACATCCGCGGCCGTCACACGGTGACGATATCTGATACGTTCCCCCCGCGGCCGCAGCCACCGGAACGTCATTGTTTCAAAACGGGAGAACGTGACACGGCTTCGTCGCAGCCACCGACCGCTCGCAATTGTCCGTTTCCTCTAAATACTCGTTAGCGGTTGTTCCGCCGCCTTTCCCCCCATCCATCCGACCTTCATCCGGCCCTGTAGAAGTTAATTGCCTCTTGTCGGCGTGTAACGCAGCGCCGTGTTTCTCGGCGTCAAGATTTAAGGCTATGGAGTTTAGAACTCGTGGAACGAAGGAAAAGTTTGGCCAACTCTTTTAAATGGATTGTTCGGAACTTTATATGAAAACGTATCTGGGGAAAATTCATCCGGCGGTTACCCGCTCCGCGAGAGCTTGCAGGGGCGGGCCACGTAAGATTGATCGAATCTGGTCAAGCTGTTTTCACGGATTAATTAGTCCCCAGGCTGAATCTGTTTAGACGTTTTTGATAGCTTTCGGGCGGCTTCGCGTGTAACGACAGCGAAAGCAAGTGATTTCTTAAAATCTTCTTTAGAAGAATTGTTGCATAGGGTAAGTCAGAGAGAGAGAGAGAGAGAGAGATGGCCCATTTTTTTTTAAGTCATCTGATCATTGTAAATTTCATGGATATACAGACTGGAGTGTTATAAACAGGTCACCCGAATAACTCAAAAAGCAACAGACAGAAATTTTTAAATAATAGTAATTTAATAATAGTAATTTTTTAATAGGTGGACACGTCAAGGAGATATGAAGGTCAACTCTGTTTTTTTTTTAATAGAACAGTATGGTTTTCTATCTGCATTCTAGTACTGTGTTTCAAGACGAATGTAATGACCTAGCACGGAGGTCATTCAAGGTCACTCAAGGTTATCTACAATTACAAATAAATTGTCTCAAAGTTTTGTGTCTTCTCCACTTGTAATATCGGTCTTGTAATTACGCTTACGTGTACACACAAATGTTATTCGTAATTTGACTACCTACTGCTTCGTGATATTCATATTAAATGGTTATTATATATTAATATTAAATGGTTATCATTTATGGTGAATGTCATAGAATTATCAGAGAAACTACGATTAACATTTGTGTAAACAGATAAGTGTACAATATGATGTTCTGTGACCCTTATAAATAATTACAAAAGCGGCATGCCAACAACCATAGACGACACAAAACTATTTCAAGACCGTTTTGACCTTGAGTGACATTGAATGACTTCCATAACACGTCATTGTATTCGTCTTGAAACACTATACCGGAATGCAAATAGAAAACCATACCGTTTCATTTAAAAAAACAGAGTCGATCTGAACTGGATTATTTTATTAAACCTTATTTTATTCAAAAGGAAGCCTGTTTAATTCAACTACAACAGGATCAATCACTTGTTTTGTTTGTACGACGACTACACACCATGTTAGGACCTACCATGTGTTTGAACAAGCTCTGCTGCATAGCTCTTGCTTGACCAAAAGCTATTAATATTCTTGTTGTCCGGCCGGAGGTACATAATGTCGTGCTGCTTTGTTGATTTAGATAAGGGAAGTAAATGTAACGGTTTAACGATGGAACGGAACAGGACTGCCGCATAATTAAAGTGTAGAATATATTCTATATAATTACAATACGAGAATAGACATTGTATCTGATGAAACAAGTAGATACGGATCGCACACATACACTTTACATGTAGAATAGAAGTCGTACGTGGTTGGGCGAGTAAAGCAGGAACAGTACGTGACCAGATAAATAAAGGAGAAATTCCTTAATCAAAGAAGTAGGTCTACCAAGATGTAACATTCGAATAAAGTTGGCTGTTATCTCACGTTAATTTATCGCAACGTGAAAGGTTCTGGAACGTCCTCGTGCCAGATTATTCTGGGCGAGAGAAAAATTCAAATCGGCGAACTCCTCGCTACAGAATCTCTCAACAATAAAAACAAAAAAATTTGTCGTACTGATAATATTTTAGTCTACTTGACAATCACTGCTTGGGAAATTTTTAACGTTTCCTTTGATGTCTTAAAGGGTCTTTGATTATTAGAAGAATAATATTTAATGTTTGATAAATAAAGTGCCAGGTGTGTAAAATATAGTCAGCTACTGTGTTCACTGCAGAATCTTTCACCAATAAAAACAAACAATTTCCTCGTACGGTAGTAATGATAATATTTTATTCTACTTGACAATCACAGCTTGGGAAATTTTTAACGTTTCCTTTGATGTCTTAAAGGGTTTTTGATTATTTGAGGAATAATATTTAATATCTTATAAAATATAATCAGCATCTGTGATTGTATTACTTTAAAATGGCAATTTGTAAGGTTAGTTCTTTTTTATACGAAATTGTAAACGTACATATACATACAATTGTAAACGTTTCGAGTGTTATTGTGTTATAACTGTGTGCTGGATACTGTGTACATTCAATAGCTATGCTGGTATGTTCCAAACGAATGTATCCATGGCGTCAATGTATCTACAGTTAATTCATGGATTTTTTTCAATCGTGGTAAAAACCTTCAGATGAGTTTTCTAGCATTCGAAGCATCAATAGCCACCACAATGTTACGAATGGGTGAACAGATCCAAAAACGAGCTGGACCTAGATCAAGTTTTGGATACGAGCCATCGCCTAAAGAAACCAAAAGCTGGGCTAAAATCGTTCCTGAAATCAAGCTGAACAGTGTAAATCCACAACCCTAAAACATAGAACTTAAAAATCCTGCAAAATGTCATGATAAAAATGATGTAAGCAGAACTTGTCACATTTGGGAAAAATTTAAAGAGCCTACCCTGAATGTATAAAATCATTTAATTCATAATTTACCAATAACGCTCAACGACTATTATTTCTATTGTGTATTATTTTTCCAATTTTGTCTTTCATACTAAATTGCTCAAACAACAACAAAAAATTAAACTGAAAATATCTCTTAAATTATTAATTTTTCGACATACACAGGTTAATACTTTTTTACGTAGAGTGACGAGCTGCATGGAATAGCGCGTCGAGAAAGATACGTTTCCGTTTAGAAAAGTGAAGGTGACCTTGACACCTCCGAAACTCTTTCACCTACCGAGAAACTGTTACTGCTACATTGTAGCTCTCTTTGTACTGAAAAATTTTGGTTAATAATGTTTTCTCATATTTTGGAGAACAACGGTGTATGTACAGTGGATCACTCAAAAAATTTTCCGACGTAAAAACGGAGTTCTGTAGAAGAAAACTCGACGGCGAATTATCGATATGGAGGGGGAACCCATTTGCTGATATTCAGTATCCATATTAGTCAAAAGAGTGACGTGTATTGATCACGTGGTGGGTGCCAGCTTCCAATCAGTTCTGCGTTTCATTGTCGATAGAACAAAAGCCGGGGACGATTCATGGACGGACAAATGTCGGCGGTAGCGGAAACGAAATTCGTGACTTTCTGGTTCCGGAGGTAGTTTTTCAGGACGAGCGACAAACAAGCGTTACCGCCTGTACAGGGAAATCCGACGAGACTCTGGGACTTCCTAGTCCCCTTCCAACCTTACCGATATATACCACTTATCGATCCGACCATGCTATTGTTGGGATATTGAATTCTTCGCGTGGCTCGGCCGATTTACATTGTCAAGTCGAATCATGACTTCATTAAATCGATCCTTACTTCCTCGAGCCGTCGACTTGCCTGCACGGTGGTTGCCAGTTCCGATCGAATCAAGTAGAATCGCAAGTGTGCTCCCATCTGATTGGATGGTTCCATAACATTTTATGGGTACTTCGCGGAAAAAGCATAACGCCTGTAAGTGGACGGGAACCAGAGGTGGGCACGATTTAAACTGAAAGTATCCCGAATACTATGCACACCAGTGCATACAGAGGATTCAAAAAGCATTTGTACCCTACGTGCTCCATTCTCGAAGAATCGATCAACTGTGATCATTTTGTTCACGCAAACAGCACAACGACAAGCCTGGACTTATTTTAAAGCCAGCAACCTCTACTTTCAAAACACGTTGTTCATTTTCCTCCGAAAATTTTTTTCACGGAAAATGCTACATATTCAAATGTCTATAGAAAGAAATTTTTCTGATGATTCAATCCATATTTAATACAACAAACTGTGTCAAACTTTGTTCACCAACATAACACACACTCTAAATTCATTCATTCTTTACTCGTTATGTTTCTGTTTCTGATTCTCCGCACACACGTCCACGTCGTACAGTGAATCCGGTATATACGTCGCCGAGACTTCCGAGTTAGCCGTCGCGAAATTATCCCCACTACAAGAAGCTCGAGAGCCTCGGCCGCCGAGGAGTGCGAACATAACATTGTGAACAAAACTGTGACATTGACAGATGACGATGACAGGTGACATTGTAGATGGCGCTGTACCTTTCTACGCTCGACACTGCATCGAAGAATGTCCCGACGATGACAAGACCAGGGAAGGTGACATATAACGCGTATTCGCTGTATCAACCTGCGTATTTAGTGCAGACACTAAACTAAATTGAAATTGAATCTGTCAGTGGTCCCCAGAGTCGCCAGATCAAGGGAATTGACTCGAATCGAGGGGAATACAGTTTTACCCCTCTCTGCCAGTACCGGATTGGTCACGTGACCAGGCCGCGGCGGAAGCGTGGGGGAACAGAGTCGTGGAAGGGGAAGGTAGAGTGGGGGGACAAAAGTAACGTGTATTGTTTGGTAAATACACATCGTGCGGCGGAACCTCGTTGAGGCATTTCATCGTGCCGATGGCTCCTTTTGAAGGAAAAGGTGCACTCGCAACAACGTTAGAGACTAATTAAACACAGAGGCTCTTCGTAAATTTCACCACGTTCTCAGTTTCTTGCTTCCACGCGCGCTCCGCCGTGAACAAGCTGCGCGGTCCTGGCGAAGTGCAAACTCGCCGTAAGGCTACGTCAAAGATACGAACTTCCAAAGTACCGTTAAGACGAATTCTAAGGGGCATAATAACACCCGGCACTACTACGGTTGCGTTTGAAGCCAGCGGAAAAGTAAATCGAGGGGACTCCATATTGTGCAGTTTGCTATTTCAGATCGCAGCTCTTAATTAATTGCAGCAGTTAAAGCATTACCCGCCGCCGTGTTGCAGAATGTGCATGGTATAATAGCGCGCGGCAAATGTCGTGCTTGTAGCTGCACGCAAAAATTAATTTGAGATTAGGAGCTTTACCCTGTAAGCCGTGTAGAGCCGAACGGTTCCCCCAAGTACGTAACAGTGAATGTGTCAACCTTCGTGCGATTTTGATTTTTTTTAACTATGTGGCCTCACTTTGAAAAATCTGAAAAAATGTATGTCAACAAAATCTAACGAGATGCTAAAACTGTAAAAATATAAACTTAATATCTCATAATTTCTACAAGAAATCGGTATCTCAAATGTTTTTCTATTTTCTGAAATTCGGTTTCGAGGTTAAAAATTCTGAAAAAATTCATAGATGCGCGTTCTAATAGGTAAAAATATGCCTGACTTTTTCAGAATTTTCAATTGTACAGGAATTACGAGAAACCCTGACTCTGAATATAAGGATGATTTGTCACAGATAATTATTTTGTGCAACACGTAGAATGTACTTTGAATTTGGTAAAATTCCTTTTCCTGATAAAAACAAAACAACGTCAAATAAAACAATGTCAAAGCACACATACTCAGAAATATGTAGAAAATCAACTTTGCCATTTATATCATCGTTCTAATTGTAAAATACTTTCTAAAATATTCGCCGAAATATTACACGAACTATACATCCTCCCAAAATTTAATTAAGATCCGTCCACGTCACTTCGGTAAGTTGCATTCTAAGGCGAGCCAGTAAAACGAGATCGTTTCTGTAAAATGGCTTATTCTACTAATTTCCTTACACGTGAACTTTTCCATTTATGTAAGTACCAACCAATCTAAGTTTAGCTCTTTCAGAACTAATAGAATAGGAGCTGCTACTTTCAGCGAAGTAGATCAAATTCGTATGTAATCCAACATGTAGAATAAGGTCAATGTGTAATGAAGGGCATGTAGAATACGATAAAATATCCATTATCCGATAAGATGAATAACGTAATTCTGCAAGGATCTTTTTATTAGCTGTAACACAATATGTCGACTTTTTGTAATAAAAAAGTAGTACTTCACCAATATAGGGTCAGGGTCCCGATTAGCGTGCCTATATTAATTATACTCATTTTTAAAACAACGTAGATATTAAAAAAGAGATATGTATAACATATATATTAACTGATTTTATTGAAAAAAATGCAATATCCTTTTTGAATATTTGTTCTGCTTTAAAAATAAGTATGATTAATATAGACCCAGTAATTGGGTGTCTCACCCTACTGCCTAAGTAAATGTATTCGAAAAATTGAAGATGTTACAAATCTTAAAGTGAAGAGGTATTCGCATACCTACTTTATGAATCGCTCGGCGATTATAGATATTTTATTTGCATTATTTTCATTATGAAATTGTATTCATTATGAAGTTAAAAATTTTGATGATAGGGGTAGTTTAACCAAAAGAAACGACGAGGAAACAAAATTTTTAAAAAAAGACCGTGAGTCAAAAGAGGTTGGGAAACTATATACATATATCGTATAAAATGCAAATGGAGGGGAACAGTACTTTTAGAAACGTGATAAACATTACACATTCATGAGGATTTTCAAATCCTGTTTTAAAAGTGGACCCACCTTCGTGAAATGACATTTTTCTAATTAAGTAACTGACACGACACATAACTGAACCATTTGCTTGTCATTTTATATATATTTTTAGCAAATGTCTATTACTGAAACTAAATTTCAATATTGAGTATACGTCAACAGAGTTTAAAAAAAAAATGTTGTGCGAATTCAACCATAGACATCCTTTCTTTTAAAAGTCGAAACTATTCCTTTTAGATCAGTTTTTCATATGCTAGCATTCTTTTTATTCTAGTATAGACAATAGAGCCACACTCACACAGATTAAGAGTCTTTTTGGTTTCATGGTTTCATACAACCGCAACAGCAGGTTTCCTGAAATGGAGAAAAATCTTTTAGAGGCTTCGTGTAGAACTGCTATAACTGCAGGCAAAATCAATATTTTTAGTTTAAAGTGAATAGCGCATATTCTTGAAGTTTAGAGTGTTAATAAATTAGCAAGACTTTACACTGATACCTTAACGAAATTTCTTAAATAAATCTCGACAATAACTTTTCTGCTTTAATGTTGCAGACTCTTTGTTCTTAGATTGTTATATTTTCAACCGTTCGACATTTTTTTCCACGAAACTACCATTGCTTCTTACTTTTTTGTTACCATACAATGGGAGACATAAATGATAGCAAGACTAACAGCAATTTAAAAATTGAAGTAAAATTGTCTTTAGTACAGGTATGATATCAATTGTTCTAAAAATGCACAGTAAGATTAATAAATTGAATCTCACATAGCAACAAATTCGGAAAATAATTTTTCAAAATATGTATTTTAATCTTTCGACATTTGGCAAGTACAGTATTGATATATTTAAATTAAACTTTTACTTGATTACAGAATTAAATAATTTTATTTCTTGAGATTTATTATCTGAAGAACCGGCCAAACACGTGTTATCAATATTTTACGTCGATTTGAAAAACGTAATTTCCAAAATAAAGATTTTATGACATTTCGATAACTATTATTAACTATGTTCTAGTGGTTTAGAAAAAAAAACTAATTATTACACTGATGACACGAGTTTCGTTTCACCAATTTTTCCGAATAGCAAATAAATAATTTAGGTAGCGTACTTAGCTGAATCACCCGGTATATTAATTCACAGTAAACCGTAGCCTAAGGGAAAAGGAACGGACGTTCGTTTAATTATGAAGCATCCTCACTTCCACACGTAGTACTGTACGCGTTGGCAGACTTTGCATCCAGATGGGAATTCACGAGACGCCCTTTTTCATATGTAAGGTACCACACGTTCGCAACCTATTTATTTTGCCAGCGTGCCCGACGTCTGCTTATCTGGCAAGAAGGATACAGAAGTGGTCCCATCGGGATACCAAGGCACCATGTAGATCCTCCATGTGTTTTTCACGCGCGTTGTTTCTTCACGGGGAAACTAAGTTTCTTTGGATTTCTCCCGATGCAGGGGCAAGCAGCAATCTCCCCGGCATCCGCGTTTCTTTCACCGTCAGGATGCATTGGGGCCACGCGAACCGACCTTTTTCTTCAAAACAGTTCGACGTCGGAGCTCTCCGTGTGTTTGCCTCGCCGCGGAAAATACCGGGGAAATAATTCATTCCAATTTCGAACACTTTTTTCGCTCGGATCGACCCCCGACTTAACCCAATCCAACTCGACGGAAAGCTCTCGCAGCTTCCAGTTTACGTACTGTCCGAAATTTCTACAAAGCCACCTTCATTTTCGCGGACATTTTGGAAATTCTAATAATTTTGTTGCTACTCAGACGGGTAGAATGTACTGATGATTCTAATTAACTTTTTATTTTCTTCTTTAGTTAGTGCTTGAATTTTAACCTGCACGAAGCAAAATACAAGAGCGAAATTTCTACAGTGTGTGTCAACTAAAGTGTTACAAGCTGCTTTCTCAGAATCTAATGAACATATCGACTTCATTTCTTCTTAATTAAATGATTAAGGGGGAGCTAATATTTTAGTACGTATCCAAATTTTTTGGGGTAACTTTTGAGAGAACAGGGGGGTACCCGACACTTCTCTAAATGAGAAGTAGTATTGATTTATTGTCATTGTGGTACCTCTCATTAAACTGAATAGCATTTACTTGAACCATTGTTGGTTAAACTTCGCCTTAGCAACCCAGAAATTTTTAACTTTTTATTACATAATCCTGTGTATCTTGACGAGAAAATGTCAAAAATCGAAGTTTTTAGGCGAGGAATTCACGGGTTCAAAAGTTAAGCTTATCTAAATATGAAACATGTTAGTTTGTGCCATTTCCAGTCCACTGGTTAACTGGATCTTCAGAAACCGTGGCAACCCTTTCGAAAAAAGTGGTTTCGAGGAAAACGCGTGTAAAGATTCAACTACCAATATCTCGCGACGCGAGTAAAAATCGATTTTTCGAAAATGGAAACCCTTCATATCTTTTCTTCGTAAATGACGCATTCAACAGTCGATATCGGTGCTTCCGAAGCTCGGAAAATCTTATTCGACCGATGAATCGAAGTCGAAATTTTCGGAGCGCGGCACGGCACGAGTTTAAATTATACAGAACCGTTTTGAAATTATGTGGAAACGGTGGAAAGGTTTGGCGCAGTTTTTCGTGTCGACACGCAACCGAATAACATATAGAAATGCTGTTTTAATGCGATGTTACGTTTTTAACGCCGCGTGTATAATTTCATTGTGGAATAGAAATGAGCGATGCTTGCAACGGGAAAAATAAACTTGGCCCGCGATGGGGCGAAGCGAGGCTGGGCTGTGTTTCTCGTTAGCGAACGTTTGTTAAATAATCATATCCTGCTGGGACAGAAATAATGGTTTTTTTTCAGACCATTTAATTACTACGGGACCAGCGCGCTTCACGATGAAAACTGTTCAACGGAAATAGACATAAATGTCACGGTTATATTTTCTACTTGAATACCGCGGTTGTGCAAGGTCCTTCGTTGCTTTCACCGAGGAGGCATTGTCCGAATGAAATTCATGGACTTCCAACGACCATAGTTTTCAATGAATAAGGTAAATGTTTCTATTCGCCGCCACGTTGTTATGATCGTTCAGCTGCATCGTTTACAGCATTCGAGACTACTAAGGAACAGTTAGAGAGAGAATATTTTCAGTGCATTTATTGCTGGTTGTAATCATTGTAAACGCCCTGAATTGTTAGCAGAAAGAAGCGACAGTGGCGGGACAAGGGGAAAATCAAAATTGAAATTTCTTTATATGCGCATTTAATAATTGGATGGTTTTTCAAAGTCGGATGAGAAATCGTGTTCGTCGAGAAAAAACTTTTCACCCCGGTACATACCAATATGGTGGCAAAAGTACTGAATATGGTGGCACGCATAACTTTCGAACTACTGATCTCCTAGGACTGAAGCTTGGATTTTCGGCATTTCCTCGACAAAATCTACACGATCACATTTTAAAAAGTTAAAAATTTCTGGCTTCCTAAAGTAAAGTTTAGCCCTTACTTATATTCCAATATAGTATTCTTTGTTATTGAGTTTCTCTCCTCATTCATATTACAATATTAAGAAACGTAGGTTCTAGAATCAGTTTTCTTCAAAATCACCGAAGATATCGATAGGACACTTTCTAATAAATGAGATAAATGAGTCAGTAATTTGGGATAAAGAAATTTGTTTAAACTGATCACTTCGTAACATGAAACGCTGTTTTTAAATTTTCTGTTTATTTTGTGTTTTTAAGGTTTCCTTGCCATTAGCTCCGCCACTAACGTGTCAGAGAAACAGGGCGCGTTTAGCACACCTAATCTAATTAGTACAGTTACTTTTGGTCGAGTGAGTAACGTAAATGTGTTGCTTCGGAACAAGTAGAATTAAAGTGATCGAGGACAGACGAAAGAATTAGAACACTCTATTCCGAGACAGCTGAAATGGATACCGGTTTTCGACCGGGGAACGGAATCATTGTCTAATTGATCGTACAAGTGAAATAAATCTGTCTTTGGTCGGACCAGATACCGAACCACTCGGCGAACAAGTAAAAGAAATCTACCTTCGGTCAAGCGCTCGGGATAAATTTATCTTTGGTCACCAAAGTGGATTACGGGACGTCCGCTATTTATGTTTACACCGTAAAAGAAGACTTTTAACCATCCATTTGGTACAGCACAATTACCGAAAAAACCTTTCAACCGCAACTGTAATTATTACGATGATTCGGACACGTCACAGCCTAATACTTTCCGTGATCTGTGGTCGTAGGTTCGCAGATAAAACGCGAGTCATCGGTCGCGATTATTGTTTATCGGCCGTGAACGCTCGATAGAGGGTGGATGGAGGGTGTAAAAAGTATCGCGCGACACGACGTCGATGTGACAAAGGAACGGTCGAGCAAAAAACCGGCCCCGCGAATTCGAGAAACGATCGTGCCGGTTTTTGCCAGCGGGGGGAGGGAGGGAGGGGGGCTTCTTTTAGTGTTGGTGATGCGCGAGCAACTCCTCGGATCACGATAATCGCGAAACGCCAACAAGAAACTAATGACTGCGACGGCTCGTCGCGGGAGCTTGAATAATAGTGGCTGTAACGCGTCGCCGTCTCTTCGGATCGTCTCTCGTTTCTTCGACGGTGTTCTTCGCGAGTGGATTTTCTTTTGCCCGACTTCGAGGGTGGGGGGGTGAGGGGGGAAGTGTCATTGTGAAGCGATAGACACCCGGTCGACGCTGTTTCACGACGATCAGTTTTTTACCCCGGATATTAAACTACTTTTTACTGCGAGCCTCATTTGAACGTCGTCTGATATCCGGGTTTAGATCAGGTTTACGATGCTGGCGTCACTTTTCTCCTACTCTGAAAATTAAGATTCCTCTCGAAAGTGTTCTGCAGCCTTTCGTTACTTTCGTTTATTGCCAAGGGAATTTCCAAGTGCAATTCTGAAATGGGGTGGTTCTTTGTTTAGTAAATGAAAAAGGTATCTGTACACACTCTGAAGTTCTTTCGTATTATAATTGCCTTCCTCTTGTGATTAAGCTTGCTTTTCATTTTTGCTGAATATCCGCAATAAAATGATCGTATTCGCATGTTTTATTCCATAATTATTGAAATCGCAAAGACGCTTTTGAGAAATTATTAAATGAATTTCTTCAGACGAGCACATAGTGTTATAGTAAATGCGAAAAATCCGAAATAAATTCAGTTGCGTAATTTTTATGAAACGACGTAAGCCAGGCACACTTTGTGCTCAGTACGGTTAGTATTAATAGCAGAGGCCCAATCAGAGTTGAAACTACTTGGTGAAAGTTCACATCTCTGAAAATATTTGGGTCATTATATTAACCCTTTGCAATATGATTTTCTTGGCAATCACAGTGATTAAAAAATTTATATGTATTGTGTATTTTATTTGGATTTGAAGAATGTAGATAAACTACATATTTAGTAAATTTTATTTGAAATATTTATTACGATATTATACGGCTAGGGGTTGAATATAACTATATATTTTTACCATCAAAGTTGTATGATTTTCTACGTAAGTGTATACTAACAAGGACAGGAAAATTTTTCAAAAAGTTAGAAGTTAAGTTTAGTAACAAATTCCCGCTGGAAAAATTGTTTCGAAAAAATGTACACCGAAATAGTATGCAGTATTCTATAATACTCTACAGGATATTTATTTGTCAGTGATAAAGTTTTAAAAAATGCTCAAATAAAAAATTCAATATAACTACATATATTTAATATTATTTTCAATTCACTAAATCACACATAAAAGGAATAGCATATTATTTAATTATAATTTCTTCGATTGTGAATCTTTGTGCACAATAAAAATTGATCACGTCAATCGCAAGATGCGGGTGCTACTTAAAAATTAATTTAAGTTGTCTAGTATGTCATTTACAACTTACTGAACCTGTCAACAGAAAAAATTAATTTTTTCGTGGCTCCTGTTTCTTGCAATCGACGTGACGAATTTTGTATTTTACACACAGATTCGCAGTCTAGCAATAATGATTAATTACAATGTACTACTACCAGACTCCGGATCTTTATGCAAAATAAAAATGTTCTACCTGAATTATAACAAACTGTAATGAAATAGAAAGTTATTTCCTTCCTGGATATGCTTAATAGGTTGATCACAATGCAACAGTATTTTTAAATTCTTTTAATGTTTCTACTGTTTTAAATTACACCTGCACATTTTTGTCAGAAATGCATAAAGATCCGCAGTCTCATTATCGCTAATATTAAGACCATTCCTATGATAATTATTGAGACTGTAAGATCACGAAAAAGATCAACGTCCGAGCGTGCCTGCCAAAAAGTAGAAAAATCGACGGAACAAAGAATATTAACGACGACAGGCAACATTCGCTATTATCGATAATTACCTCCGATAATTAACTATTCCATTAAATCTTCGAAGCTGTCTTGAAGGATCCTCTATATACCAATCTCACGGTTCGCGGGACAAGAGGGCGTGTTAAGCGACGCGGAAGGCATTCTGGAGCGCAATTTATGCATTAAAGCCGGCGAAATCGCGAATCGACGTCGATTATTTTCGAATATATTACACGAGACGTAACGGCGGGAATATTTAACCGTAATTTCCTCGGCAAAAGACGACGGTGCCCGTCCTATTTTCCGTGAGATATGTGAATTATCCGCGGGGATATTGAATCGATCGAATATCTCCAAAGGTCTCGTATCTCATTTTCTCGGCGACCGGGTCGGATTTAAACCGTGGGTACCTTTCCGTCTCTAACCGCCTAGCGCTCGCGCCACCGTCATATCCTTTTCTTCGAAAATTATATTCGGAGGATAAATCGGTCGAGCAGCTTCATTCTCGCGGGCGGCGAATTACGCGCGGCGCATTCCGGGTTGCGTCGGCTCGCCAGCGCGTTTCTTAATTGTCGCTCGTTCACGGAAGAGAAAATTAATAAGCTCGACGCATCGTGTGAAAATTAGACTGCGGGTTCACGTAGTGATCTTAAAATATGTAACCATTCAAATTCCATATTACATAATTGGCTTTCAAACTGTGACTCAATTTTTACTGATGGTAGTAAAATTCCAGGTTCTAACGCTGTTGGATCTGGATGCATTTGTAAAGATTTAAATATATCTACCAAAAAAAGCATCCCATCTAGTGCTTCTATATTTACGGCTGAATGCATTATTTTTTTTTATGGCACTTGCACCAACATATTCGTAGCATTTCTCTAATGAAAATGATACCAAATATGGTATAATTCCGATGATGTGTGTAATGACTTGACTGCGAATGTTTATGCAGTTTGCAATTTTTGTAGATGAATTTTGAGATAGTAGAATCAAATAAAATCTTATTTTCAGTGGTAATAGCCTTTGTAGATCTGAAATAAATAAAAATTCTACTAAATTCTGTCGAACTTTATATCCTAGCATTTTTTGACAACTTTCAGAAGCCATAAATGCATAGGCAGTCTAGTAATGACTGATGAAAGTTATTTCCAATTACAATTATATTAACGGAAAATTAGCGTAAATATTATTCGAATGTTATCGTGCTTTCTATCGTTTTAATCAGAAAAATGCCACGAATATTTCGGTGGAAGTCCCACAAAAAATAATGAAAAGTAAAGAATTTCTCGAGCTTCGCTCTCCTTTTCTACATTCGGTACTGCGTCAAAGAATAGTAGAGTCTCGTTGGCAGCATACTCCCGCAGTGACTGTGACAGATAACGTATAGGGCACACGAATTACGACGCGTTTACCGACCGCGGGCTGTAAAAGACGGTAGAGTATCGCTGTCCTTTTCTACGTGCAGAAGTTCATAAAACAATAGTGCTCCGAGCACAAGACCCGAGCTTCCGACATGTAAAACGGACTCAATATATTTATGACATCCCATCTAGTGCTTCTATATTTACGGCTGAATGCATTGCTTTAATCGATGCTCTTGACATTGCTCTTTTGGACACAAACCAAAATTATAAAATACTAACCGATTCTCTCAGTGCCCTGCTATGTCTACAAAGGTCAAAGATTAATATAATGACCAACTTCTATATTTATGAAATTAAGGAGAAATGCTTCAAGTTCAAGAAAAGCATATCAAACAATAGCAGTATAGAATTTGTTTGGATTCCGTCCCGTTCAGGCATTGTTGGAAATGATGAGGTTGACGCCTTAGCTAAGTCGGCTACAGTAGAACAAGCTAATAAGAGTATTGTCATTCCATTTTCTGATTTACGGGAATTTTTTAAACATAAATGGAGACAAAGTACTAGTGATTTCACAATGCAGCAGGGCAATTTAAAGGCAAGGAATACTTTCAGTATTATGTTAGAGATGGGACTCTGCACCATGGTTTTCGGGTAGAGGTTTATCACGGCAATTTATTGTCACATTCAATCGTTGTAGAGCAGATCACTATCATCTTGCAGCATCTCTTTCACGACTACACATAATAGATGATCCCAAATGTAACTGCGGTAATGAGGTTCAAGATCATAACCATATCGTTTGGCAATGTACCTTGTTAGAATCACAAAGGGTTGATCTCATGAAAAAATTATGGAAGCTCAAATTGTTTCCACCCTTAAATATCAGATCGTTACTTTATGAACCGAATATTCAGGCATGTTATTTTCTTTTCAATTTTTTCAAGCAACGTAATTTAAAGATTTAAAGTGATGTACTTATGTGTTATATACCTAATGTGTTCTACGGTTCCTACATTATTCACGCTTAACAGTGAGATGTACATATATTACTAATGTATAGCTTTATAACCCCCTATGGAGAGTTTCAATTAAGCTTTCAATAATAAACAAAAACCGACGCATTAAATTATTTCACCCGATACGCCGCACCCAGTACGTAGGAGTTCCTTAAGATATTCCTACAAATATATGGGTGTGATCATAAGGAAAGAAAGTTGAAATCGAATATGGCGAGGGGGTACATTAACGGTTATCGGAACGATGCGTCTCGCCGCGGCTGCGGCAAAGGACGTCCGTCTCGGACAGGAAACTGCGGGGGACATTGGTATCTCGCGCGCGGCACTCGCGCAATCAGACTTTCTGATTTAAAGTTTGCCGGCCGTATGGACTCCGCGTCGCGTGTCCCCGCAGGCCGCCGGCGATAACGCTGTCGCTTCGGAAGTTTCGCAGGGGGCGTCGCGTAGGTAACATCATTGTGTTTTGATGCCGCCTGTAAGCCACGCCAGGTATTATTAAAACTTACCGACCCCGCGTCGCTAGCAGTTTTCTGTTCCGGAAACAGCCGGAATCCAGTTTGCGGTCGACCGAAACAGAACCGCGAGCTGCGGCGCTGCGACGCGTCAGTTTCGGCGTCGGGGGATCCGTTTTAAGAGCACGGAGAAAGCTGCATGTTAGATCGAATTTGTTCGACGCAGCAACAGGAAATTAACGTCAACATTTGTTGGCCAGGCGAAGTTATATTAGCTCATTTTCCGCGGCGGTGCTGAATTTTCTGTCTGCGCTTTCCCTCGAACGACCAAAAAGCGCTCTCATGCGTACGTTTATTGTAAGATACGTGAGCAAATTAGCTGGATACTTCAGGCTAAAACTGCGCAACTGTTCGTTGCCTTAAATGGCTTAGCAGGTCCTCTGATGTGTGTAGGTTCAATAGAAATAGAAAAAGATAATCAATGTGATAGGTGGTCTACGAAATCATGATATTAGAGCTGTTTCTAAAAGTTTAGTAAATATACAATTCTTCACAAAAGTGCATAGGTAGAGAATAAAGCATCTACGTAATGTACAGGGTGTTCATTTGAAAACTTTCCAATACGTGTCCAAGGATTTTGAGGGGGCAGTATCAGGTTATTATTTGGGTGGCATTTTGAAGCTCATTTGAAGGTCAACTTTGTTTTTTTTTTTTAATGTACACCTATATTTTTTATTATGGGATCTTATTGTACGTAAAAAGGCCAACAATTTTCGTAGGATACTTTTTTTTATCCGCGCACTAGTTTCGGAGATATTTAAAGAGAAGTAGAGCGAGTCATATTTATACTGCGAGAAAGTTTGTAATTTCTTTATAACTATAACAAATTTTCAAAATGTTCTCCGTTGTTTTCTAAACAATAATACAGACGATTCCCAAATTCTGAACGAACATTTTTGAAAGTATCTGTTGGAAAGCTCTACATTCCATTCTGCGACGCAAATCGTTGACGCTTTCTGATTGTGTTTTATAAACAAGAGACTTTAAGTATTCCCACGAAAAGAAGTCGACTGGAGTTAGATCTGGTGATCTTAGTGGCCACTCAATAACACCTCTTCTACCGATCCATCTTAGTGGGAATCGATTGTTTAACCACTGGCGAACTGGAAGCACAATCATGTTGGAAGCACAAATGTTCTTCATTTGACATCAAATTTCCGTTTTCACCACTTTGGGTTTCAACACTTTCTGTTATAAGTGGATCAATGATGTCGTCCAGTAAATTTAAATACAGATTGCCATTCAAATTCTCTTATAAAATCTCTCTTTTCACACTTGACTAAATAGTAATAGTAATACTGTTACAGAATAATATTTTTGAATTCAAAATTAAAATATACAATTTGAATAAATGACGGAAAAAGACATTGAGAATCGTGCGATGAATTACTTATTACAATAAGAGAAGTGTACCCAAAATCAAGACAGAAAATAAGGAGAAGAAAATAATTGTCCCACTAAAATTTAAAAAATCAGTCGACAGAATATGCCACGATTACCTCAAGCTGACATACTTCAATTTGATTTACATGTTGTCTACATTAGCAAACATTAATAAGCATCATTTTTATTTCACAGTATAGGTCCTTCAATAACGAAATATCGAAATTTTAGTAAGCGTTCCGGTGACTTATGGACGGGAGTGTACGCTATCGTTTTGTCCGGGTGTGTAAAATGGTGGCAATTTCGAGCGAGCGCTCGAAAGCGGGCAGGCAACGGCAGGAAAGTCGAATATCGGCCGGGGGGTTGTTTCGTAAAGAAAATACAATTTGAATGCAGCGCGAAACGACGGAGACCGAAGCCGTACACGCGAGCTCCCGTTCGCCGAGCGTCAGCTATCTCCGAGCGTTCTGTCTACGCGTATCCTCTATCCCGATAGCGCTCGTCTTCCGTCAACCGTTCCTCCTTGCTCGGTCGCAGTCCTGGAACACAGCGCATGCATACGAAATGCAAAACGACTCCCGGCAGTGCTAAAATATGGCGTCGTATATTCGAAGGGCCGAGCGGGAGCGGTCCACTAGCCAGCTAGGTGGCAAGCAAAGAGACCCGAGAAGCAAGGAAGCAAGGCAGGAAGGAAGGAAGGAAGGAAGGAAGGAAGGAAGGAAGGAAGGAAGGATGAATAGAAGGATGACCGAGTTTAGAGGGGAGACGGTGATTGGTACGGATCGACGGGTTTTGGACGGCGTCCTCTCGACTTCGGCCCGGTAACTCGATCGCAGAACGATGAATTTACGAGCGCGCGGGAACTTCGGGATTCGGGCCGAGCCGGGCCGAGTCGGGCCGCACCGCCGCGAGGAGCCAGAGAGCAAATGATGGGAGAGTTGTTACTTTGTTTGAGAGGGTAACACGGTAATAACCGAAGATTGCCGGCACGGGATCCTGGCCCCGGTTGAATTTCATTTAAAGGCCGGCGAGACGCGATCGACGATGTTGATCCTACCCATCGGCCCCGATATCCATCTATTTCTGTCGAGCTGGTCTATCCTTTCCGTGCGATCGAAAGTTTCGGTAACGAAAAGTGATTCCTCCGTTTCCAAAGATTGCGCTGCAGACTAGAAATCGAAATTTCGTGACAAGAAGCTTTCTTCTCTGGCGTGCGCTAGTTTAATCAGCGATCTTTCACGGAATGAGGTTCAAGAGGTAATATACAGGATTGCGTACCGTGGACAACCGATTCGGAAGTAAATCTACACCTAAAAGTGAGTTGAGAAGGAAGAATAACATTTTTTCGTTTGACTCCTTGTTTTTGAGAAAAAACCGTTCAGGATGCGTCCGGTTCAGGAAGCATCGCTGGGTCATGCCCAGACGCATCAGCCGATACCTATCAAATTTCTGACTCTGAATGACCTTGAAGGTCACTGTGCAGTCTACGGATAAATTCGTCTAGACACACGCTTTCATGTGATATACAAAAATATACAGCATTCTATTTAAAAGATTGAAGGTCACCTTCATATCTAACAAAATAGTATAAACACAAAACAATTACATACGCCATTGTGTTGCGTAGAAAAAACAGTACTATTTTTTCCACTTTCATTTTTTTCTAATATTTACTATTTACCCGAAACACGCTGACTAGTAATAGCGTGAATACCCTGTATACAGAGTGAGGCCGAGTAACGTGGACACGAGGTGATTCCTTATGAAAAAACAAGAACAAAATATGTAATAAAATTTTTTCATTTAAGGCTTAGTTTACTTAGTTGTTCTTATTTTGTTCTTATTTTGTTCTTATTTTATAAGGACTCAGGATCTGTCCTTCAATAGCAGGCCTGGCCAACTTTTTCCCCGCCGTCGCTTCACGACCCCCACTACTATTGTAAAAGCTCGTCCCCCACCACTGGCTACTGCATATAACCGTGCTTTTATCTCTTCTGAAGACATCCTCCTGCGTGGGGTTCCTAGCCCTCCGCCCTTTCTTCCATACCCCATAGAATCATAGTGGGAGGGTCTCTGGAGTGGGGAGCGTGTAGCTCGCGAGCCACCAGTTGCCCAGGCCTGCTCTACACTGTCCTCTCTGTAACTGTCGCAATAGACTCTACCGTAACTATCCAAATTTTATCCCCACCACTGAACCCCCCTCTTTCAAACGCTATCTTTCTCTTCGTTCGACACACTACAAAGAATGTAATACCTCTGCTAGGACTGTCGCTAATAATGATTAAAAACAGTTCGTTACTTTCGATCGGCACAACCTGTTTTCACTGTCCACGTATTTCTAACTTTACACTTTGAAAAACTAACATTCTTCGCGGAATGATGAATGTCTGCAATATCTGAGGACCAGTGATTAATGACGTTCAAGGAAGATAGGCGTTACGCGTTAGGACCTAGGTTTATCCTCGCCCAATGTGTCGATTTAGAGTCGATCGACGCGGAATGAACGTGACCCGAGCGAGACAAGTTTTCCAGCCGGGAAATAGGATTTGCTCATGATTGGTTACATCATAAGGTGTACCCACGGGCGCTGTGTATGTGGCGGGAAGGAAGAAACGACCGTGCGAAGCTCGCCGAGATTACTGTCGAACATGTCGACCGGTTTGGACGTGGAGAAATTGTCTCTGGGAGACTGTGACGTTTCATTTTCTGAGCCGGCATTGAGCTACCACGGCCGCCATTTGTATTCTACGCGACCTGTTTCGCCAAACTCACTTAATTTCGTCGTTCGCGAGTCCAGATTTTGATTTCCAACGATACAGGCCGGTTCAGCTAAGTGTGCCGACTACGTTACATGTGAACAACAACACGGGTCTTGCCAGAGACATATATCGTCTAGGAGACATACCCCGCGCCGTGCTATGTTTACTGTCTGAGGCGTCTGAGGCCTCCCGAGCTTCGTGACCCCTCACGGTGTATACCTCGCGGTAGTGGGGATAATTCTGCGACGTTTATCATCCAGGCCTTGCCGACATATATAGAGAAATCACGGTACAGTCAAACTTGTTTTTGTGCGGTCATTTTCTATGCGATTTTTTCTTTGTGCGATTTTTTGTGTGCTATTTTCTTCACACGATAAATGTATGCCAACGGTGTTGGCATTATAACACCCTTGTAATGTTCTAGTATTAATTGTAATAGTATTGAATTATGTACATTCTGAAAATTTCTCCATATTTAAAATGACAAATTAAATTTTTCTTAAATGTTTCCGTATGTAATTTAATTATTTATTTTGTTTGGAAAGCACTTTCTCGCTATTTCGTAAATCTTTGACATATTTTCTAATTGAGAATTTTTTATGCGGTCCCTCTCCACCGCATAAAAAAATTTCTTTAATATGTTGCAATAAATTATTTGTTATACCTATTTATGAAGTTTCTGAATATTGTTTCGCGTGGTTTCTTTTATGCGGTCCCTATCTATCGCATAAAAACAGATTTGACTGTATTTGGCATATGAAAAAATTGTTGGAACGAAAGTTGTACGGTTTTAAGATCATCATATAATGTAATCAGCAGTTTTTTCTGTTTTGTTTCTTATCGAGTTATAAATATCACTTTGAATTTCTGTATCGTAATGTTGTAAATCCAGAATAAAATTAATAAGGATATATGGGATTAAACTAACTCTATCAGCTACTGAGGAACAATATAAATAATACTCTATAAGTAATACTCTATAAAAAAAATCGTACTAAATTCCGTGGAATTTTACAGTATAGCATTTTTATTAAATTTTCCGAAGCCATAAATGCATAAAGATCCGCAGTCTATTAACGTGCTTTGTATTCCATATAAACGACATTCGTTTATTCATGGAATAAATCGGGATGAACGCATCAAGATGTATTAAGACCATTGCACGGCACGAATCTCTCAGCGAACTTGTTGAATAACATTCGTGTGGAAACAGTATCGAAAGAAGTTACTTTACTTTCCACCGGGAAACAACAATCTATCAAATGGGACATTTACACCGGCTAAACGTGTCGTTCTTCTTCCCCGAGTAACGATTTATTTTTGTCAGACGGACCGCTTTCCATTTCCTGGCATACTTCTAGTTACTTCCACCATCGTCAATAATCCAGGCTTCGAACACTGCACTCCATCCGGTCGTAAAAATTGGTTCGCCATCATTACAAACTCGCCAATGACCCGATGTGTTTTATAATGACGCAAAATTGTTGAAACATTAATAACAAAAACTTGTGCCATTATTACTATTATTATTTAACATTTATTTAAGAGCTATTTCGTTGAGACAGAGTTTTGTAGGTTACACGTGAATCGAACAAAATCCCTATACTGGAAATCTGTGGTATTGTCATGAAAACAAAATTTGACCTATCAACTTTTTCCATGCTTTTTGCAAGAATAGGTTCCCTTTTATACCGTCGCGTAATTTTATTTTCTTGTACATTCCCGGTTTTTAAAATCAAAGGAAAATATTCGCAAAAGTGAACGCGTTCTGGGTGACTTTTTTACCTCGACCATTGTTTAAATTGGTTATACGGAAGTTGCTGACACAGGTTTCATAGACACTGACACTGACTTGTTCGACCGACAAGGATTCGCCAACGTCAGTATTAATTGAAAACAATATCGATCACCACTAGCTTTGAAAGTACCGCACGCATACATATTCACGGACCTGTATTTATCATCATCGGCGCTCCACGAATTATTGTTCTCTTCCTTTGCTCGCCTTTGGATGTGCAGATGTATGAGAAAATCAAAAATAGGTTATTCCTATCGCTAAAAGGGCAAAATTGAACATTACACTTACACTTACTTTTGTTTAAATTTTCGTATTTCACCGAGAGTTGCAATGTAAAATATTCTCTTTTCATCATATGAATGCCTCGAATGTATCGATCGGTATCCATCATGAGTATCGCATACATGTCACCGTCGAGTGAAAAGGCTCTTAAAGTATCCCAGTGAATCACAGTATCACGATACAAGAATCGTCGCGTGAACGTTTTCATAAAATATAATGTACAATCGGTATCCATCATACAAGTGTCGCGATACATTGTTTACTCGATATATATTCAAAACACGGGTCTGGTCAAGGACATATATCGCAGAGAAGATACTATATTTTGATCAACGCTGAACGTAGAAAAGGACAGCGTAGCTCGAGTGACCTCGGTCGCCGAGGAGTGTAAACATAATACTTGATCGGGTGCATCGGTGTGAGACTACTACTAATTCTATAACAAAACTTTTTCATTTTTCATTATTTTTTTTATGCCACTTGCACCAACATATTCGTAGCATTTCTTTAATGAAAATTATACCAAATATGGTATAATTCCGATGATATGTGTAATGACTTGACTGCGAATGTTTATTAATGTTAATGTTTGAATTTTGAGATAGTAGAACGAAATAAAATCTTATTTTCACTGGTAATAGCCTTTGTAGAT
>CM052135.1:6116496-6179627 GCA_028454255.1 Halictus ligatus
GCGTAATCGACGAACCAGACCCTATGAAAGTGTCATTAACAGGAGTGTTACGCTGCAGCAGGAAACTCTCTTGTAAAGTTTCGCGGGGAGGTGAAGTCGTCGGCATCAATTCGCGTAAACCTGCCGCATAGCCAAGTAGCTTATCCGAGTTCGACTTCGCATCTCGAGTCTGTCATTGCGATACTCTTTCCTCGATGATGAACTTCCCCGTGGAATGTTCTTTAGAGGCGAGCGGGTCTTCCCTCCGCGAGGGGAGGGGAGGGAAGCGGGGGAGGCAACTCTTTGTAATCCAAGTTGCAAGAATTCCTGTTAAAAACTTAGCTCGCCCCCCTGGAAACGACGTAACTTCAATCGATGGAAACTTCGAGGAACACAAAAGTTAAATACTCATAAACGGGAGAAGTTATTACAGACATGACCCGGGAAGGGGAGGGGGGAAGGAAGACTATTTAAGTCCTCGATTAAGATTTTATTAATATTTCATGGTGCATACTCGAGAATATTTTGCAAGTCTACGGCGCCGTCGTAGCTCGCTCGCAAGAATGTGGAATATTTGTTTACGGTAAAGTTGAATAAAATTTTCATCCTTCTTATCTTCTTTTATTGTCACGTCCCGAACCCCTTGACAAAGCGTTTCCTCGTGTGATTGTTTATAAAACGCCCAAGTTGGAAGGAACGTGAGTACGTTCGCCGTGATTCGCGAATCACCGTGGCGGTGAATCTACTCGAATTAGGCTTTCAATGGGGGCCACACGTCGAACGACGTGATCAATTCCGTGTACCGAGAATTGCGGGAATAATTTATGTGGAGCTATTTTTCATTGGTGCTCGAACCTCCTAGTAATCTCGATGACCAGCGTGTAATAGGGCAACCGCACCCCATACCTAACCCCATGAAATCAATGGGGTGTCTAACGGGTGCCCGGGGGCCAATAACTGTACCGCGCTAACTCCGGGGCATAGCACGATGTAGATAGAGGCATCGGCAACCTTTCTAATCAACGCCAGCTGCACGACGCGCGCCGCATTAATGTTGCAGCGTAGTCGAGAAAATAACGAGACAAGTGCCAGATAACACGACGGCTGGCGAAGTGCGGCCCGATAGTCTGTTGCACTGCCGTTGACATTTATAGGAACAATAATTGGTATATTTATCGCGCGTAGACGGACCTCTGGCAGCGATGAATATTAAAAGCTCCATTGTTCCCGCTATATTTATACGTCTCGCTGTCGATGCATTGTTCCATCCTGTGAAGCGGATTTCGCAGCTTTAAAATCGCCAGTTTCAGATATTCGCTTGCTCTATTTCGCCGAATATTATACAGGGTGACGCGCCAGAAACAGGCCACCTGAATAACTCGGCTGCCATTGGTGTTAGGAACTTGCTTGATGTTGGTAGCTTTCCTGTAGATGGACGCGTAAAAGACATATGAAGGTCAACTTCATTTTTTTAAATGGAATGACCCATTTTTATACCATAGATCGATAGAGTGTCAAAATCTGAGTATAAAAGCGTTGACCTTCATATATCCTAAACCTAATAGTTAACCAGAGATTACCCAAAGAAGAAAGAAAATTATTTCGATAATATCTCGTTAAATATTAGATTTAGGACACATGGAGGTCAAAATTCGGTTTGTTCTATTCACTTCGCAAAACGCAATCGTGGTTGTCGTTTATACGACATTGTATTTCATGTACAATTATTTCTATACGAAATAATAAATTTCTGAAGCACAGATTTAGTAGTTTCCATTATTTCTGGAAACGCAATGGAAAATTATTACGCTTCGGTAGAATTGTTGAAAGGCTAGAATGAAATTCGTAGAATCGAGACGTAGAATGGAAGTTAACTTTTCCAGTAGAATATGTCATGAAACGTATGAATTCTATGTCTAAGAGTTTTGATTGAAACGAGAGGTATAAGTAGAATAGGTCTGCTAATGGTCAGGCGAGCGCGGTTACAACTTCCTAAATTGCTGCAAGTAGAGACAAATGAACTTACGAACTTCTGTGGAGATTCAAAGTTGAACTAGACCAGCTTAGACAATTAAAGTTACCAACATTTCTAGACCAATAAGTACACAACGCCTGTTGCTGATCAAATCCACAAAGTTGGTACTGCTGCTTATATCGAACAATGTTGCAACTGCTGGCAAACGCGGTGTATGCAAACGCGTAGAATGAGGCATTGCGCGTCCAGGCAAAGCAGAATAGATCCACAGTAATTGGCAGTTAAAGGCCAGGATTATATCGAAATGTTTAAGTAGTGCGGTTCTATTACTGGCCGGGCAATTGTGACGGCGACAGTAACTAATCATACACATAATATTCCAAGTGTGCTTGCTAGTTGGAGAAGTGGAGTGGTCACTATGTCTGAACACATAACAGGAGCATATACACGGCTACTTGGATAAGTAGAATAGGATCGTATCATGTCAGACATATGGGCTAGGATTAAATCGTTGCTAAACAAACATGGTTCCATCTGGGACAAGGGTAACCGACCTTTATGAATAAGACATGCACAGCCAATCTGATACAGATCGCTGGAAACCGTATGATTACCATTAATTATACTCTATCATTAAGCGGTGGAGTGTGTGCAAATTCCCACTTTTTCGATTATTTTAGACAAATCAGGATAAAAGATTTTACTTCGCCGACTGAAAGATTCCTCGTGGATAAAATGAAATGAAATTATTAATAAACTGTGGATTTTATGCATTTGCGACTAGCTAAAATACTAAACTGTAAGGACATAAATTTTCATCTAATAATTTCTCTTTGTGTTACAAATATGTGTAGGCATCAATGCATGCAGATAAAATGCCAGAGTGTGTAAAACAGCAATGTTTTTGTAAATTACTATTTATATTTTGTTACTTTAGTTATGATTTTTCATACGATATCGTTCAAATAACAAATGATATTTGTTGATTTGATAGAAATACATTTATTACATTCCTTACAAAGTACCTCTCTGACTTTTTGCACACTACTTCCAGACACACTCAACTTTAATTAATTAATTAATTTCATTTTACCACCTGTGCTCGAATCGCAGAACGCAACGCATAATCGCGTGCCGCATTTTACGTATTTTCGATAACCTGGTAAAAAATATCTTCAAACAAAAGTTGGTCGGTAGTAACGCGTCAGTAAATTGCAATAAAAGAATTGACAAAAAAGTTTATATTTAACAAAGAGAAATTAAAGATCTCTTCAATTTCTTTTTAGCAACATTGTATTTCTGTTTCCATTAAACGAAATACGTTTTTGTTCTGTTTAGAAGTATGAGAGGTCTCAGACCGAAAACGGGTTAGATTAAAGGTTATTAATTTACTGTCAATAAGGGTTCGAGCACTGTGGGGGAGGGTTAAACAATGTCTCCTTCGACTTTTGTCAGGCCGGAGCATTTGTAAACGCGCCCTTGTGCGAAAGGGCTCTTATCGTCGGCGTGGAGGAAACCGTGCAAGTATATTGGAAAGTTAGACCGAAACGTGAACGGGCCCTTATTCGCGAGGACTCTTGGCGTTGGTGTAGCAGAACGAACGGCGGAAATGTTGCAAATATATTCGAAAGTTGCACCGAAACAATTCGCCGTTGCCGCCGCGCGTATTGTCGCGGTATCGATTACACGCGCGGGCCAGCGCGCTCGGCCGTCGCACGCTGGCTCGTGTAATTTCGCAAATGGTCAAATGCAGGATCGCGAACTCGTGACATAAGTGTTTCGGGGGGAACGGCGTCGTGCGTTTGACACCCCGAACACGCTCATCTCCGCTCCACGATCATCCTACCAGCCGGAGATTAGCGGAACAGGCATTCGAATAGCGTGTACGGACTACTTGAATGCGCGCGTTAAGCAATCAGCACGCGGATTATTAAGCGGTAACTCCGGTTATTTAGGTAATCCGAGGGCCGGTTCGCTTGGCCGAGGCATTATTTCGATACTGAACACACGATACCTGGGAGATCTATTCGATGCCACGCGCAACTATGGTCGCAAGTTATTCCACGAGATTGTATTACTCGGGAATGTCGATTTTCTCCTCGGCCCGTGACCCACAAGGACCGAATCGTAATTAAACTGGTCCGATTTTGAGAACGCGAGTCATCGAACGCTCCAAAATACACCGGTCTCTCCGTGTTTCGTCGTAAAAATCCTCTGCGAAGGGACATCTGTAGGACCGTGAAGGTCAACTAGCCACCCGCGGCATAATGACCATGACCGCCATAAAAAAAACCAGCATAATTTAGCGTAGTGGGTGTCTAGAATTGTCTGGACATCGTGTCTGGGTCTGCGCTGCAATCGAGTGGACTACTGTCATTTTTTAATTTTCTATTGGTAGTGCTTGACCCTAAAAATTTATTACGGACTTGGGTATGGCTGAAAGTTAATGGAGAAACAGAAGCGAGAAAAAATTTTTGTCCTCTTTTAATTATTTCGTTAAGCTGGAACCAATACGCTGATATCCTTTAATCTTTGTAAAAGAAATACGATAAAGGTTATGTAAATTTATCGTACTCCTTTTAAAACTCATTTTGAATTAGATACGTATTGCGCATGTCTGTAGAACAAGATGGCGGACTGACAGTTGATAAGAGTAAAGACAAAAGAGAGAAAAGGGACGCGCATTACAAAATCTAATTGATTAGGATTGTCTGAATAAAGTGTCACACACTTACATAAATCTTTATGGAATAATAGCTTTTAATGTCGTTTCTTGCGTTTACAGGTAAGAGTGTAACCAATGTAAATAATGTAAGTAATTATTGTAAATAGCGAATAAAACTTTAATCTTATGTTTACAGTGAAACTCAGTTTGGTTATTATTACCTCAAGATAAATTAAAGAACGAAAGGATGAACTTATTATATCTTTTTAATTTGCCCACTGCATTTAAATTGTCATAAATGCATAAAATCTGCAGTCTACTTATTTCACGAGTAATTATAATCGTGATTATACCGTGTAATTTTAATTGGAAGAACGAGACGAATACGATAGTAAAAGTTTCATTGGGAAAATAAAAAATTATAAAAGTTGCAATCTTTTGCTTGGCTTGTGTCAGTGAGTGGTTCCTATGGAAACCCCTAGTGGTGGGGATAAAACGGTGACGGTAGAAACCTAGGTGACAGTTACGGTCGAGACCTCTGTGACAGTTGCGGAGAGTATACTGTAGTCAAATTCTGGAAAGTAAGCAATATTTGGTCATTATGCATGGTACATAATAATCCGAGCACGAGTAATCAATTTTGAAACAAACATCTAAATTAATACACTGTATATACACTTTGACAAATCTTTTATTTTCCATTAAAAATGAATGTCTGTCCAATAATGTTTTATATATCTGTATTGTAGACGGATTCTGCAGGTTAATTTCGTTATATGCATTAAATGGGAAAGATTTATATAAAGTGGACGTGACGATTTATGTGAAGACAAAAGCAAATTTCATTTCGTTACATATAATCTATAAGATTCATATTTCGATATCGAACACTCAAATTCTTTTTAATCCAGAGCCCGGAGGGCAGTTTGCGTCACTGAACCTGAAATAAGGCTGAATCGATTCCACGAAATTCTGTAAATAGTGATATTAAAAAATATTCGTGAATTTTCGACATAGCAGAGAGAACGTACAACTTTATTAATCTATATATCTATATATAATATAATATATATAATCTATATACATATATATCTAGTGTTTGAAGCAACGAGCCAAACGGTTACGGTTCTTAAATAGAAGAATGTAGTAATGAATAATGTAGCAACAAAATATTGGTAAACAATTGGTTCAGTTTATTAATTCCGCAACAAATATGTTTAGAAATATAGTAATTCTTGTGCAATTATTGTCGCACAGGCTGCGCGGACAAATAGTCTTTAATTGTTAATGGAGCTTCGTATTATTGAATTCTGTTTAAATGTAAATACTGTGGTTTCCAATACGAACGAAGCGACGGATACATTTGCGTGCAAACCACTGGAACGAATAGATTTGTTATAACATATTCCTCAAAATTATCAAATATCATTAAATGGATTATTATCAAGTAATCAAGTATATTCTACTTGTACCAAAACTAATTGGAAAATATAAAATCAAATCAGAAATTACTTAAACACTTAAAGGAAAAATAATTCTGTTGCAAAACTAGTGATATACGATTATTAATAGAAGAGTGGCAGTAATAAATAACTTTTAAAGAAATCCGAAAAACTATGAAAAACAAAAGAGTTATGGGTATCCCTAACACAATATCGTCCCGAAAAAAAGATAATTGTAAAGAGAGCTCTGAATTTAAGAACTAGATTAAAAACGAACAGTAAAAATGTTTTACTCGTTTTTGAAGAATAAATAAATGCAACCTAGTGAATATTGGCAATGCAGAAAAGTGAAAAGTAAGAATAAATTTTAATAAATTAATATCAGAAACAGTTGGCTGGAATTGAAAAAAGGCCTTAAAATTGAGAAAAACTTGGAAAAATGTCATATCTATGTGACAAATAGTTTAATGTAAATAAACGTCATAGATGGAAGTATTATCCGGATCTACTACTACTATCCGTGGTGGAATCTTTTGATAGTATTTTCCCAAGGTCACACAAACATAAAACCACGTACGTAAATATGTATCATTGTTAGTAAACCCAAGTAAAAGTTGCAGACTTATTTACGCTTTACAAGTACACAATTCTTAAAATTAATTTTTAAATGTATTGCATGTGATAAGCTAATCCGTGGGCAACCTGAGCCGTTTATGCTAGAACATTTTATTTCTTAATGTTCTAGGCATTCAAGAAATCTAAAAAATTCTGAAATACGCATCGAAGTGCATACTTCAACATATATAATCGTCGGAACGTCGAACGTTTGAAGCATTAACGAGAAATAATAAATATAGGAAAGGAAGAAATCCGGACATAAACGATCCAGATTACACACAGAGGATTAACGTTTACATTTCCGTTTGTCGCTCATTAAAATTGTATTCGGATCGCGCTATATTTTTGTCCGTCGTCTCCAGCGAGCTTAATAAAATATTTTCGATCGGCAAAGAGGCGAAAAGCAGACGCGCGAAATTTTTTTCTCCCCGCCGGAGGTCCGGCAGGCGATCCAAGGGGGTGGGGGGGCTGCAAATTAATCCGATTATCCGCAACAAAGGGGAATACCTGAAACAAAATAATCAAACGGATGTCGAGGGAGGGCTGTGGAGAGGGGGTGAGGGGTAGTAGAGCCTGCAAAAGCAAGCACTTGATTTTTTCCCTCGGACAATTACACCGCTCTTGTTCTCCAATTATTCCGTTGTTCTTCAAGCTCGGAAGTTTCTCATTAACCGGAGGGCGAGTCGCGCGCGCGGCTCTCCGGCTATTTACCCGCCGGCAATAACCGGTTCGAATATCGGCTGTTGTATCTCTGTTTAACCGGACGGGTGTAGAGCGCAGGGGCGCCTCGATGAATCGTCCGGGGCGCTACGTACATTATCCAAGAGAGTAACCTAGATCACGGACTATTGAACTCGTAATGTCAAGTACGCCGAAGGGTCCGAGGGCATCGTAAGCAATGTCCGAGAGCCGGTGGCCGGTGGTGATCGATATCTGGGGGAACACGAGGAACAACCTCAGGCTGGGAGTTGCGTTGGCCAGGCGGTACCATGGTCGACGGGACGGAAAACGCTCCAATTACGGATCACGCCTTTGACCGGGGCCGTGTGTTTAACTGCGCACCGCAAGAAACCTCCGGCTTGCTAAGGATCATCGGTAATGAATCGAGTTGCGTGAAGATCCCTGGTTCACCGTTCATCCCCCCTCGCCCTGCCTTGCCCCGCCCGTTCACGGTTCGCCGACTGGACGAAGCTGTTGCAGTTTCCATCGAGAAACACTACTGTAGGAACGATTACACTGGTCCACAAATATTAACGTTTTCGCGGGCGTTTCGTGACCGAAAACGATCCTTCTAGATTTTGTTTTCATTCCCGAAACCTCGATGGTAATTATTTAGTTAGAAACTGTTGGGATCACTATGTAAGGAACTCCGCTCTTTTATGACCAAAATTCGTTTAATTCCCTTAAACCACGTGTGACACTCGTGGTCAGGTAATCGGGACTAAAGTAAGTATCGCCAGCTTGGCCCCTGTTGCGTCCCACCTTGAACAGCACATTTCTGACACAACATTTCTGATTTATTAAAATGAGCAATGAAGGTTTAAATACTCAACGTTTTACAGATGTACGCTGCACGAACAAATAAACGCTTTTCTTGAATAGTATTTTTCTAATAGGCACGACACCTTTCCTGTTCACTGATGATTTGTTTGTAATTATTTATCAAACATCTTACAAAATTAAAGTAGTTGTAAAACACGAGCCTGGCCCGTGGTGCATCGGCCGGGCTCAATGTAAACAGCACGGGCCAGGATCTTTCAAGGAACTACAACATTTTTGGGGCACCCTGTAGGTGAAAGAGAATTGTGATTGGTGCACGGGACCTAATTTTTTGTCTATAATTTGATTTACGGTTCTTTTTGCTCACAACATGGCCACTACTTTATTGCATATAATTATTGTAACTGAGTACATATTTGTTTATTGAGAAATTTCAAGAATGGTAATCATGAATAAAAGAATACCTAGTTTTTGTACGCATTCCTCACATATATTGTCAATCATAACCCACAAAAAATGCAATGTTCGTTTCGAGTTGTCCAAATTTATACGTTGAATTTCCAATTAATAGCATAATACGTATAAGTTTAATTTTAAAGGTTTTTATTATTCTGCAGACTAAATAAAAAACATAACATTAAAAGAGGTTCTCTTTGTTCTTTCGTTTTCTTCTTTTGTTCCCATTATGTAGGGTCTGCCACGACCCCGATATACCAGTTACGTTTCTGCAAGAGCATTATGCCAATTAAAGGTTAAATGTCGTTCTACTTCGATTGCAAAGGTTTCTGTGCCTTATTTTCTTCGCTTTATTGTCTGGTGGTTGTGAATTTTTTTCTTACTAGTTATTCTTGAGAAGTGAAAACATCCTTGAGGTCATCATGAATTTTGTATAAAGAGCTCTCTGGTAAAAACCGTGTCCCGATTTCTAGGTAAATTTAAATGTTCTTACAAGGAATCCATGTCAACGTGACTTTCCTTATACAGGGACACATCGCAATTCTATATGAGAAATATAAAAGTTTAACTACCACTCTAGCAACTACAAGAATACCACGGAATCGATATAACTTATTTCATAAAAGAAAACCTAAAACATCGGGAATTGTCATAACCATTGGCATCTTATCTATTTCTCTTCCATAGGCTTAAACAAATTTGACACACTCTATATCGATATTATCAGAAACGTTAATCTGAAAATATGGATAAGTTATAGCGAAACGAGTATATGAATTAGGATTAGTTTCGACCTATTTGAATTTTCTAAAATTCAAAAACTAAGATTTGGAAACACGGTTTTAAATACTAGAATGAATATTTTTAAATTAATTCATCAATTAATTAAAGACGTTAACATTTTGACTTCAAACCCACAAACGCATTCTACTATGATATTCCATATGGTAGCACACATACTGACAAAAAGATAATTCGATGTTCGTTCTGTGTTTATTGAAATTATATTTCCTGAAGAAAGATACTGAATCATATAAAAACTTATAATTCATATTTTGCATGGATTGTAGTTCTTTTATTGTTGTGTATAGATTAATTTGTTATATTCTCTTAGTTACATATAATACTGTACGAACTGTACAATTTTTAAGGAAGTGTAAATATTTCACGCCCCTTCTGATTTTTTATTTTTTTTTAATTGGAAACTCGGTTTAATTAATTTTTTTAGAATATTCTAAATCGGTAATCAGTTTTCTCAAAACTCGAGTTTTATACAAAAACGTGAATATACACGAGTTAGATCAACGCTTTGCAAGCATAATTATTAATTTGTATTTCATTTTACGTAATTTGTTCTGCATTAATATTTAATCATATGCGTATCCTTTCCTTTCGTTTCTATTTACTTTATTAATAATTTTAGTTTAACGCATAGTTTCCTGCTTTTATCTATAAGTAGACTGCGGATCTTTACGCAAAATAAAAATGTTCTGCGCCGATTTTTGGAAACAATGAATTTTGTGGGAAATTAATTCCAAATCATTCTAAATAATTCTATTTTATTCTACTCTAAATCATTTTAATTCTATTATAATTCTTAATTCTCTTAAGTTGAATTAAAATTTTGTTCACATCGAAAATATCAGAATAATATACTTAGGTTTTTCAAAAATCTTTTACTGTATCATATTTCATCCAGCCGATTCCTTCGTAAACGTATGCAAATCCGCAGTCTATTCATAAGTTACCAAAGTAATCGTTTAATTTAATATTTGACAGAATTTCGCGTTGACTGTGCCCATGAAGTAAATTTTTCCTGTTTTCTTTTTTCTTATAAATACTGTTACGTGCGCCACCGCTCGCGAGTAGCGTACCGCTCTAATACATCGACTTCGGTATTTCACGGAGCGGGGTTTCACGGGGATCTCTTTGACAGCTCGTATTCTCCCAGCGCGAAGCTGCAGCTTCCGGCGTGTAAGAACCGGCAACTTGTCGACGAAGTTTCCGGTTGATCTGATGGCACGGATGCTAATTAAACAGCTGCCGTTGAGCGAATTAAACCGGGTCACGCTTAGCGCTGTGCGCCATCCGTTATCGTCTGATAATTAACAGGATCCTTCCTCTCGTTGTCCCGTGTTATTTTCGTTTCGTTTCTTTTTCATCCGACTAATAAACTCTGCGGCCATTAATCAAAAGTGTACTTAGCGCGATTCCTCGTTTAACCCGTTACACTCGATCCTGTCTGCACACTGGGACCTAGCAGTAAATATATCACCTAACCTGGACTTACACTGTTCGAAAATAACTTGTGATCTTATGGCTATTTTTCAAACAGTATTGACTAATGCTGTTTCATATTTCTACGGTACACGAAAGTAATGAAAAATATTATCATTATAAAACAACTGACCAATTGAGCGACCCGATTAAAAATATAGGTCAATATAATGCAATATTTGTAAGCTTATTACACGAAGAGAAAGTGCAGAATTACTAAAAATAAGAAAGAAGATAGAGAAAGTGAGTGAGAGATAAAAATAGTAAATTTAAAAATGACAGAATAATTATTTAATAATGTGCATTAAGTATTTAATTATTTAACGCGAATAGATTTTTTAATCAGCGCACTGTATGTAAAAGAAATATTTTTTGATAATAATTTATTTTCAAAAAATTATTAAATCATATTATACAAAGGGGTTTGTTGGTTTAAAAATGCAATTAGCATCGTTATTAAAAATTCGCTGACGGATAAAATGTTAACATTTGCAGTGCTGCAAATTAGTTTAATCGAGAAACTGAAGCTGGATCTCATGAATATCGTTAAGGAAAAGTGAATGAATATCAGCTTAAGACAGTTGCAGTGTTTTAAACTTCAGATTGAAACCATAAAAGAAGAGTTATCAAGACTGGAAAGGTAATCACATGCAACAGTTAGGTTTATCTTGTTCCGCAACCAGGAAGTACTGACCTTAAACTTTAGACCCTAATGTCGTTTGTATCCTAAGTTTAATAGAAGCAGTAGATCCAGAATCCTGGAGAGATAGAATTTCTGGTACGAGATGTTGTTAGTTAATCCTCATCGGGAACTGCAGAGGGTTAAATCCTTAGGGTTAGATCCTCTAATCCTCGAGTTCCATAGATGCGATAGATGTAGAAGTCTGGAAAGGAGGACCGACTCAACATTAGGATCTAGTTTACTCCAACAAATTTCGAATACTACGTGCTGTCAGCTAATCTTTATCTACGTTTAACAGGAAGTATAGTTGTCAAAGTCTAGACAGATGGTTTGGCTCCAAAGATGGAGACTTACAAACTCCATTACTTGTCTTAGAATAATAATAATGATGTAAACATCTTATAATATTCAATAAAAATGGATACATTGGATTACTTAAAAATTCAGTTCAGTAATGAAAGATTAAATTAAATGACGGTTCCGACGTTTTTGATGAAGGTTAAAGTGATTTGAAATTATATAAACTTTAAGAACAACAAATTCTACTGCCAGAATTGCTAGATTTATCATAAAAGCGAATATTTAAATCATTGCGCAATTTTTAAATTGTAATATTGCCTGTATTAGAACTACATTTGTTTGTTCATGTAAATACCGAACCGATTAATTTATTACGATTGATTATTGCTGTGGATATTTTAATGAGAACAAATTTTATTTAATAATAGTTTCGTCATTTTCCTTGACAATCTCTTACAGTCTTTCCTATAGTCTCGTACTATTCTTGTAAAGTATAAGTTTACTTAATAATTATACTGTTTCATAAATGCAAAAAAGAACAACGTGATACCGCTTCTCACACTTGGCAAAAGTGATGAAATACTTTTTGGATTCACTGTAACTCTACTGTTCTTCCTAAATATAAATATATGGAGATATATTTAAATTATGACTGTTCATATCGAAATCCCGGGTCTGTGTAATATTATAAAGAGTATTAACAATTAAGATCAAATATAGCCATTGAACGTGGCACGATAAAGAGAACGGCACGTTAGGAGGAATTCAGCAGTGAGATATTGGAAATTCTAATCTATGATAATGGAATGGCGATGGGAACGACAGTTATATCGTGCTATCTATTTCCTGCAGTTTACGTTAAACGAATAAAGTAAGTAGTTCTTGGCTGGCGAAGTAGTATTTAAACGGCCGTGGCGACAGATGTGTGGAAAGTGCTCTGCCATTCATCATACGCGTGGACTCTTGCTGGCTTCCGTTCAGCCATGTAGAGTAATAACTACACTGGTTATTTGCCCGAGGGCAAATAACTCGAGCTTCTTTGCCCGAGTGGAGCACTCGGCGTTTGTAGTCAGTAAACACATAATTAACGCTAGAACTACCGAGCCCTAAACGTGACTTAGACTTATCCCTTTGTAACAACGGCAAGATCGAATTATCTCAGGTTTCGTACGATTTTTCTGTAACATGTACTCCAAAGAAGAGATATATTCAAAAATTGAAAACGTTTTCATAGTTTCAGTAATCGTGAAAGGAGAAATCATTCAACAGTCATTTTGACTGGTTCGGTAGTTCTAGTGTTGACGCAAGAATTATTTGAGATTCAGCGAGAATAATAGAGTCATTTCTCTATGATATATGTCGTCAAGGTCTGATAAATGTCGCAGAACTATCAAAACGTCCACGAAGTTCAAGAGGCCTCGGACGCCAAGGAGTGTAAACATAATATGGGTCAGGCATATCGATGTGAGACCAGGAACCACTACTAACCCACTAAGAAAACTTCCTTATTTTTGATTATTCTTTTATGGGACCTTCGCCAACATATTCGTGGAACTTTTCTAATGAAAACGATACCAAATATGATATAATTCCAATGATATTTACATGTATGATGAACGATGAAAGTTTCAGACGCAAAGGACAGCGTATGTGAAAGACTGAATTGACATACATCGTGTAGGACAGGTATGTTTACACTCCTCGGCAACCGAGGCCTTTAGAGCTTCGCTGTCTTTTTCTACATTCGATGTGGATCAAAGAATAGTATCTCCTGGACGATATATGTCGCTGGCAAGACCCGTGTTGTTGATATATATCGAGAAAATTAATTTATTTTATTAATTTATTCTTCTCTCCCGGTATACAATAAATGTTCTTCGTTCTACACAGAAGCTCGGGATATTATATTATAATGACCCCTTTCGACTGACCCGGATATTCCAACCACCGTCCGTACCGTCGTATTATTCGTAACGATCATAAAATTGTCGATTTGTCGTTGAGAAATGAAAGACAGCATATGTGCTATCTTTTTGGTCGGGAGTCTCGCTATATTACTGTAGTCTTCCTCGTTCTTTCATAGTGTGAAATTAATGTCTCCCCGATAAACGTGTCACCCCAAGGGCACAACGAATCCCAGAAGTAATATTTGTGGCGTTCGAATAATTCGTCTTAGCCTGTCCCACCTGTATCCCTTCCATCCCCCTCCCCCCAGAAAAGTTCTTAAAGAAAGTTGGACGCACCAGTCGGAGGAACATATTGCCCCAAGGGGTTTTGTTTCTTTCCTTCGTTCGTCTCTGCCCAGGCGAAATCTTCGGAACCATCAAAACGATCATATCGACGATACCGCCCGATGGATCTCTCGTCGAATACAGGGTGTATCATTGGACGCGATCACTTTTACTCTCGGTCGGATGTAATAAGTTGAAATTCATAAATGAAAAATCGTACAATTTTGTTGTTGTTCGTGAGCCACACAATGACTCTAGGTGTATAACATAAAACCTAATTGAGATTTGGTAATAAATATATGTACATATATCACCCCGTAAATTGTAGCAAAGATATTATGTTAAATGGCAATGAAACAATTTTAAGAAAATGGAACAGCAAAAGAGACAGTCACATGATAAACATATAATAAAAACATGAGAAAAGTTTCGAATTAATTAACTTTATATGTATTTTTGTACTGATCACAGAAATGTGAATATTTTTTAGCAAAATGGAAAATAAATTTCCTCTCAAATTATATGAACGTCCTTTGAATAATATGGAGAACAATATCAAAATTTATAAAGTTTTAATACGGAAATAGGCAAAGGGCATCCCAGCAGAAAGGAGATTAAAGATATACGTTTCTCGCGAAACATGATCGATGCCATATCCGTCAACTTCAATACGTCAATGTATCAATAAATAAGCGATAGCTAAGTTCTTTTCTTTCTATCTGCACTTCTCTCAAAATATAGTTTTGTATACCTTATTTTCTTTTACAGAAGATCGTCCATTGGCTTTGATATGAAAGATATAAAAAAAATATTCCGAATAGTATTAAATAGTAGTAAATTTTCATATAAATAGACTCATGCAAAAATACATAAATTATGCAAGTATTGAACAATTGATAGATTTAGAACTTCTAAAGCCTTCCTAAGGAAACTAAACACTAGTGTAACGTAACCACCCTGAAAAGTTTCTTAAAACGTGTAGTTCCAAGAATGATTTTACGTAGTGTGTTATTGTTATCCGCGCACATGAGCGTCGTCCGAGCAACAAAAGGCTAATTAAGGACGTTAGCGATGAAAAATTGAAGTTTAAATTCGATTGTGGCTCTCATTAAATTGTTGCAGAAATATAATGCTGATATATGAGCTTCAACGTATGAAGCACATTTACCTCGATTCGGATACTGGCCTGATTAATGATTAAATGGATCCGCTCCGGGCGCTATTGAACGGCCAAACTTTCTTTCTTGTTGCAGAAAGTATAAAATTTTTTTCCCTGTGAACATCGCTGTGCAAGGTATCGTGTAACTTCAATTCGAACAGATACATACATGTAGCGCGTCCGCGCGAGAAAACCATTCGGAAATTCCGAATGAATTTTCTTCATATAAAGTTTCGTTTCCGAGGAAATCAAGTTGCACGTACGCGAGGTACATACGGGAAATTGAAGTTAAAATTTCATTTAATATGCAGGCGCATGAATACAATTCATGTCTCTTCCAAACCACCATCACCCCCACCCCCCACCAGCTCTATTCATCTCCTTTTCTCTTTCTCTGTTTGTCACTGATTAATTGTACTTCTACGATGGCTACGGAACAATAATCTTATTGTTTCGCACAGTTACAATGGTTATGAATTAACATGACGTGGATGCGTATGAAATTTCCGATTTCAGAATGCAAATGCTACAAAACGGTTCGATCAAGAAATGCTGTTACAGTCTACAGCAGGGATGGGAATTTTTGTGTGAATTGAAACAAAACCGTCCCCACCATAGCGCCCACTGTCCCCACCATAAGCGCCGTTAGAGTGGGGCTACGAAGGAGCACCAATGAGAGGCGTTTGAGGGGCCCCTACCGTGCCCTTCACTGGTCTACAGGTTTCTTATAGATCACTTCGAGCTATAAAGCTGAACACGAAAATCCCACCTTCAATTTCAATTTGGATTAAGTTCTTGTTATAAATAGATTTAGTATAAAAGTACTACAGTGTATTTGTCCCAAAACTTACCGTTGCTGAGACATTTGACTGTTTTCATGAAGAATATTCAAAATGTCGGCCATCTGCAGCGATGCAACGTTGTAGTCTTTGAACTATTGCGTTTGGAAAATGTTTCGTTTTGGAGTTAAAATAGCTTCTAGTGTAAAGGGTTAACCTGATTTTAATGAATAAAATGTAATATCTCTATGTTAGTATCCCTTATGTTTTAAAAATGAGTGTAATTAATACAGGCACAGCAATTGAATTCCTTACCCTGAGTGAATTGTGGTCAAAATGCGGTACCATCCGGTGATGATAAAAGGGACTAACACATGTAGATGGCAAGTTTGATCACGAGGAACGTGGATCACCACAAAATTCAATTTCCACCATAATACAATCGAGAAAGTTAACAGTCATTAATACGTCGGTTACAATGGTCCTTACCTTTATTAAAACCTAACCTATACATACAATGACAAGCTGCTGCTAGGCAGCAAGACTAGCCAGCTGGTCAGTAAAATGATTTCTCCGCTGAAAATGTTCTATGGAACAGCGCGTCTTGGCGTTGAGGAATGTCTGAAATTGACCTTAACGGGATGCCGTACGAGCGGAAGAGGTTCGACGGTAATTCGTCGTTATTCCATTTTCTTCGCGCCGGCAAATTAATGAACCGATGTAAATTCAAGCGTCCCGAGGAATGCCGATGCGAGGAAGGCACAAGAATTTCCGGGGCGGGAATATCACTGCAAAAAAGAAAGGTGAAGGTATAAAGGTAAATGGGAGAGAGGGCGAAGAAAAGAAAGGGAAGAAGAAAGAGAAGAAAGGAAAGAAGAAACTCCGATCCCCTGGAATTTCTCTGCCGCGTGATTACCGATGAATTAACGAGCGCCCCCGGGGGATTTATCACGCAGTTTAGATCAAATAAGTCAGCGCCGGCCACGGTTCGTTGGCTGCTATCGTTCAATCGGACTTTTATATCGTCGATATGCTCGGTCAGCTTCGCCGGCCAATGAGAGAGATACATATGCGGCTCCTGGGGCCGAGGGTACTGTGAGATGTAGAACGCAGTTGGCCAGTTTTCTCGATCCGATATATTACAACGGGATCGGATACGGGGGATTCGTAAGAATAGGCATCCACTCGCGAACGTGTATATTTCAAAAATGCCCGACCCACTCGCGAACCTGGCGATTCGCGATAGATTATTTATGTTCTCGAACGAACCGGCGGAACCCAGCCGAATACGGGACATATGTTTCTTGTAATTGTTGTGTATATCCGGCCTGGAATTTATTCCCCAGCTTCTGCTTATTCTTATCATTTTATTCCGTCATTGCAATTTCCTTTAGCATTTGCACGACGTGCGTGAAATATTACTTACTTTTACATTGTTCACTGTACCTCAGGAACTGTTCAAAATAAAATACGTGCAACGAGCTAATATAGTTTTTGGTTAAATTTTACCGTAGGAAACCAGATGTTTGTAACTTTTTAATAATCCTGTAGATTTTGGCGGGAAAATGCCGAAAATCCAAGTTTCAAACCTAGGAGATCACTAGTTCGAAAGTTATACGTGTGTAAAAATGTGTGATTTTCAGCGTTTTCGACAGGTAAGGGCGCCGCCATATTAGCATGTGGTGGCCGTCGCGCGTCGCTTAACGAGCGGAGCTGCTTTCTCGGTTTAAGTGGAAAAATTCGTGAAGTTAAACATTCGATTCTTGTTTATAAATTAAATTCCTGAGAAATTAAAAATAACAGAGACAAACGTGTTTCTAATTCGCGCGCAACGCACAAATATATACAAGAATCGTCTGCTGGTTATATTATCGAAACATTGATGTTGAACAGCGGAATAGCAAGACTATAATCGTGGAACTAATTATCGGAGCAATTAATTATAGTAATTAATCATTATGTAGTTCCCCCCGGGCATCGTCTTTATCTCACTGAAATCAGCCCATTACACCATTGTTGCTACAAATTACACAGTCTGCTATCCCACGCAATGTAGTTTATGCTTCTCTTGTTAATTAATTTCGTCAATTTCCTACGATAAAAGAAATTTTCTGCGTCCGCTTTTCACTGTTTTTAATGCGTCACAACCCATTTTCCACTGTGTAAAACAATCTTTTTCCATCTTCTATATTGCACTTCGTCAGCATTGCATTCGACGGTAAACAAAATATTTTTATGTAACTCGTTTTTGCAGAGTCGTTTGAAACATTCAATGATCCAATATGTGCGAAGTCACATTATTTAACAAAAGCAACTTTTGTAAACTCGTCCTTCGTGTTAAAAATTTCACGCGTAAAATACGATTTAAAATTGCATAATAATTTCAACAGGTAGAACTACATATATTTATTTAGTTATATTACTGTTCTACAAACATGATATTTTTACACGTACCTTATATTACATATATGTTATATTATTTCTAAATCTTGCGGGACACTGACTGAGAAAATTATAAATTATCTTAACAGTGAGCATATACTGTAGATGCATAAAGATCCGCAGTCTGTTCATTAAGTAGTAAGTACAGTCGAGTCGGAAAGTAAGTTAACGATTGAACGAAATCAAATAAGACTAACGTTCCAATTCAGAAGGTAAATGTCAGTGAAACATACAGGGTGTCCCAAAAATGTTGTATTTCCTTAGATCATTCGAAGAAACTTTTTCCGTTGCGAAAATGAAGCACCCTGCATATTAAACTCGAAGATTGCAGTAGTATTTCTTGCTGCAGCAACCTAATACCTAATATATTTTTCCATATAACAAATAGTTCATACGGAGTGTCCCAAAATTGTTGTACCTCCTTGAAAGGAAAAATTCCTGAGATCGTTCGAAGTAACTTTTTCCTTTGCGAAAATCTTCTCGGCGGTTTTGTTAAGGAGTTATTAGCGAAAAACACGAACCAATCAGAGCGCGGCTATAGCAGCTCCCGCTGAGCGCGGTGTTGGCATTGGCTGAGCCAGAATCCACCTGCAGTTATCCGCGCTCTGATTGGTCCGTGTTTTCCGCTAATAACTCCTCAACAAAGCCGCGAGGAACATTTTCGCAAAGGAAAAAGTTACTTCAAATTGCTTCAGGAATCACCCCTTCCAAGCAAACACAACACTTCTGTGACACTCTGTACGTGATCATTATCAAAGATTAAAGACGTGTCATATTCGTGTGCCAATCGTTAACTTGTACCGTCTGACTCGGCTGTAATATTGAACGATATAAAGCATTTGTTCGCCCGGTAAAATAATACGTCGATGGAAGAAGCTGGAATCCAACCAATTAAAATTGAAATGTGACACTTTACGAGTAAGAGAAGAGCTTCGACAGGTTTTTTTTCTGAAAGGAAACCAGACCGGATCTATAGTCTGGTTTCCGTGCGCATTCCGCGAACTCGATGTTACCCGATCCCCTATAGCTCGCGGAGAACATTTCTCGAGCTTCAAACGTCCGGTATATCCGGTAATCTTGATTCTTTGTTTCTAATAAAAATCGTTCGCGCCTGCCTCCGTTCTCTGTTCCCTTTGTCGGGTCTCTTTCGCGATTAATACGTCTGCGAGATCATGAAGTGCTCCGTTCGATTGATTTCTGGTAGATTTGCCGCGCGTTGGAATAGAAGAGCCTAGCCGTGGGATGAGTGAGGCGATGAGGACGAGGACGGAGAGGAAAGCGGCAGGGAGAAAAAGGAGGTCAGATTTTCGCGGCGGTGGTAAAGTTAAAAAGTTCTCCCCTTTCTCTCTCTCTCTCTCTCTCTCTCTCTCTCTCTCTCTCTCTCTTTTCCCGGGTGTGTCTCCCTCACCTTTCTTTCTGCCGGCTTAGTCAGCCTTCTGGCGGTTTATTTCCGTGGAATCGGCTTTTGTAGCTTTCGACGATGTGGGCCACTACCGAAAATGGGACAGGAAATGCGGTTAAGGCTTCTTCCAGAGGCACTGCAGGCATTCCGTGTCTTCTCTGCGACGCCTATCCTTTCATCTTTCTTCGCATTGTGAGAACCGGATGAGCAAAGGGACGCTGGGTCCGATAGGTATGCAGACAGCAACGCGATTCCCGAATTAATCGGCCGCTCCACAAAGCGGCCAGAATTTTTTACGACCGCCTCCCTTTTCTATTGTTCTTTTCTCGTTCTTCTTGCTTTTTCTTTTTGATCATCCACCGCCGTTGTCGTTCACTGTTTCGTCGTGAAAGATGTGGATCACCGACGGAGAGATTAAAATCCGGTGGCTTTTCGTTGTGATGCACTTGTGAAAAACCTATAATCATCTCTAGACAACGGAATTTATGCGTTTATGATAACAATGAATAGGTGCGATTTGAAACGGTAAAAACATTAGAAATATTTAAAAATACTGAACGTATTGTTTCGAATTGAATATATTGAGGAGGAAAATAGATTTCTGTTTCACTCCGGTTTGTGGCAATTTCGTTCTTTTTTCTTTTTGATCATTCACCGCCGTTGTCGTTCACTGTTTCGTCGTGAAAGATGTGGATCACCGACGGAGAGATTAAAATCCGATGGCTTTTCGTTGTGATGCACTTGCGCAAATCCGTAATCGTCTCTAGACAACGGAATTGATGCGTTTATGATAAAAATGAGTAGGTGTGATATGAAATGGTAAAAGCATTAGAAATATTTAAAAATACTGAACGTATTGTTTCGAATTGAATATATTGAGGAGGAAAATAGATTTCTGTTTCGAAAATTTATTTGGACAAAGATCCGCTGTCTTTGTAATATAGAATTTATAATATCGACGTGAATACGTGAGTGGATAGAGATTTATACAGGGAAATTATTGCACTTATCGATCGAATACGCAAATGTATTAATTTTAACGGAGAACATTAGGAGCATTATTCGCATCACAAATATTTCATAAAGAATATTATCAATGACTATTAGCTTTTCACCTAATTTACAGGGTGAGGCACCTGAGCAAATATTTTTGCTTCAGTGAGGCAATTATTGTGACGTAGAATGTCATATTTTCCAATATTTCAAGGCCATCGGCATTTTTTTTAATGGAACGACGTATTTTAATTAGTATAAAATTATAGCTAATGGAAAAACAACTTCAACCGTGTACAATATATTGACCTTCAAATAACTTTCGAAGTAGTTACTCTTCAAAAGTTAACGTACGTCGATAAAAATGCAAAATAGACAAAAAATAACTATTAGATTGTATGCTATTCTTGAAACCATATAACTTTGGTTTCAATCATTTTGAATCGCCCCGTATACGTGTACAAGTGCAATAAATTTATGAAAGTAATGGTCAACTATGATACAAGTGTCTAGACTCGAAAATTGTATTGTTTTAGAAAAAAAGAAAAATATGTAAGCAGACTACAATGTAGCGATTAACATTTCTGTACGTAAGGGTAGTTCATCTCAAGTAATTGAAAAGCGTTTTATTTATATTTAGTCAATTTCATTACTATTTCACTGTGAACTGACTGCAGATTTTCGGAAACGAAGTAACATACATTTTTCATATAAAAGATTCCTTGATCGACAAGCTAAATTCTCTTTTTATGATTTTCGTAATGTAATTTATACAAAGGAGAATTTCCATAGAAATTTGCAATGTAACCATCACAAATTTATTAATATACATCATTTATTTCATAAAAATGGGAAATTTCATTCATGTAAGAACAAGCACAATAAATCGAATTTTTTCTCTTTTTCTTTTACTCCAAACAGTACGCTTCTCTTTATACATATATATATGATATTATCATTTGAAACGCTTTAGGAAAGAAAACCGTATTCTTGTACGAGTTATTTTGATTTAACGTCCATTTAAATTTAAATCTGTGAAATGTCCCTATTCAAGAAAAAATTTCTAGGATTTACATTTATGGCACAGATGACGCTTTTATGGCCACATTTTTCGAAGTGAACGAACACGACGGCCAGAACGTTTCAAGCGATGAAAGTGATTTAATTCCAGTCTTGTGCAAACGAATGCGCTCATTGTCGGGAAGTGACAACGAATAAAATATAGCGAATCCGCGGATGTAGGTCATATTTTTTCGTCCTTTTGAATTAGTAGCATACTATTTTCTCTGTAAAGAATAGTGAACAGCATACATGTAACACGTATGTAAAAATCATGTACCGATCTAGTTAACGATTTCGGCACGATACGTTTAACGATTTGTTATTTCACGGTTAATCAATCATTTTGTGACGTTGATGACCGAGATTTTGTTGGCTATGGCCGAGATATTTCCAGCTCGATAGCCGAGATAATTTCAATAATTGTGAAATAGGAAACCGGCCATTTCGACCGTTGTAGGTTTAGTGTTAATAGTAACATCTGACTTTTATTGTCTTCATCATTTTGTTCATAGAATATTATAAAACTCATTAGTTTTACTGGACTCTTTGATCGTATAAATTTTTCCTCATGTTTCTCAAGGGATAAATCTTTCTCATTACGCATTAATTATTGAATAAAATACAAGTATTCGGCTTTAAGTACAGCCCGACGTTAGGCGATTTCCCTTGATTGTATCAATCGCCCCTCGGATGAAGCAGATTAAGCCTAGCGAACCTTAAAAGTCACTAATATATAAGGTCGTCCCATAAGTTCGTGCCGAGGAAATGTTTATATTACTCCCCATTGAAAAGTATTTTAACGAGAAACCGCAGAAATTTTATAGTGACGGATGTCTTTGCCAAAAAGGTCAGAAGGGGTTGTAGAATGAATGGACAATTAGTTTTGTTTTTAGAAATTAAATGGTGCAAGAGTAAACGGCACGAACTTATCGAGATTGAATTTATTTGGATTTTGTGCGATTCGTATTATGATGCATGTCCTCCTAAATATATGAATTTATAATTGTAAAATAAAAACTCTGGAACGGTCATTTCGACCAGCGGTGATAGGTTCGGTGTTAAAGATGGCCACGCGCGCGCCATCATTTCGTGTGCCGGCTCGATCGGAAATAAAACCATCGGCCGAGGAGTGTTTCGAGAAGGTCGTTCGCATGCGAGACACGGCCAGTGCGTATATATTAAATTGTGCGCTAACATTAGAATCTCATTCATAACGCGTTGCTGGTCGCGCATGAAAATTGCGTCGAGGACCGCCGCACCGGTAGCTTTTAACCGTCCCCTCGTCGTCGGCGCGCGCAATATATTCAAGCAGCAGATAGACATCTGCGCGATCTTCTTACTGGCAAATGAAATTATTAGAACGACCGTCCGCGTCCGCGGGGGTCCGAACAATTCCATTCGCCGGATGAAATTCGCGAGTGGGTGTGGAGAGAGAGAGAGAGAGAGAGAGAGAGAGAGAAGAGAGAGAGTAGGAACGACAATCGCTTGTGAAATGTGCAATTTCTCTTGCTCAAGAAAAAGGTGGCTCGTTCGATACGAATCGACGACTCGGCGCGCAAAACGAGGTCCACGAGTATTTTTCTTTGTTACCGTGAAACACCATCGCAGCACGGAACTTGTCTGACTGGCGGGGTTTTCGATTAATCGTCGGCCGCTATGAGGAAAAAGGGGCGGTGGCGCGAGCGAAAGAGAACGAGCAACGGGTTGTAGCGTGGTGGGGAGGGAGGGGTGAGGGGAGGAAAGTCGACGGGGGAAATAGAAAGAAACCAACGGCACGGAAGAGAGAAACGGCAACCTTTTGTAAATGTAGGAGAGGTAACAACTCTCAAGAAACGGGCGGAAGCGGAATTGATAGGGGCGCAACGAAGAGGAAAAAACATTTCTCGACGAGGCGCGGGGGTGCCGTGCACGCGCTTGTCGGTGGCGACATGAGCCACGACACGATTGCTGAAAAATAAAAAGAGAAAGAAAACAATTCCGCGGAACAATGCGAGAACTTCGTTAGCTATGATTCTTCTGTTGCGAATCGAGAGGGAATGAACAGAAAATAGTTCGGCGAACGACCGCGCGAGACTGCGCGGACGCTAATGGCGGCGAGCTCGTAATCAGGAGCGACTGGGTGAGGAGTAAAATGACGCTGGTAGAGTAATACGAAAAGGAACAAAATCTTCTCTTCAACATGGCGGAGCGACTGATTGGTGACACAGGTCTTCAAGATAGCAATCTTCAAGGGAAAAAATTTACTGCTACAACGCGGCACTGCGAATTGAATTAGTGCAAGATTTTTCACTCGCTAAACTGCCGCGTTTCGACGTGGAATTCGCAAAATTGGTTCATTGCTTCAAAGGAAGGGAAAATATATGTCTAAGCTTAACTGAAGAGCAGAGACCATTCTCCGTTCAGTAAATTACGCGGAGAGAGAGAGAGAGAGAGAGAGAGAGAGAGAGAGAGAGAGAGAGAGTTTCTATTTGAAGGCACTTGCGAAAGATGCGTTTAACCTGCTACTCTACAGGTAGCGACTCTAGCCTAACAGGTGTCAAAACGAACATTTCTGACAATGAGAAAACGTGTAGTGTGGATTAAATTGATGGGCGTTAATCGAGCACATTTATATTTGAATAGGCGATTGTTTATTTACGATTAAACTGGTTGGTATAGCCGACGTAGTAATATTCATTATTTTCGAGGAATTCGAAGAGCATTCTTTCAGCATTAGCAATGTTAAGCCAATCAATTCTATTCGTTATATTCTTCGTTGTTCCTTGTTTTTTTTTTTTTTTTGAAATAACATTTATCCAACACTCGTGTAAGCCACTCGACGAGCAGACAAGTAGTATAGGTATGTAACTAGTCGGACAATCGAGGACCCTGACCCTGTCAACAGTTCGTGGTATAAACACGCTACCCTACAGGGTGTTAAGTATATACGTCATCCAATCAACGGTATTTGCTAATCGCTGTCATGATCAACAGTACAGGTTAGCCACTTATCGGCAATATAGGTCAATCATCGATCAGACCAGTAGTATAGTCATGCTATCGGTCAGACCAGTAGTATAAATTGACCAATCAGAACATAGTAGAAGTCAGCCGCTAATCAATTTATGAAGGGCAATCGCCAACAACGCTAGAATTCATTATTACGAGATCTTGTTTGTTATTAAAATTTATATTTAGAAGGTGAAATTAATTTCTGAAAATTCAACTGTTTCTCAATTTTATTTTGTCATTTATAGACTGTAACAGATGAAAATAAAGTTTTAAGGTTGAAACTATGGAATACTAACTTTTAACGCTTGATTTATCACTTGTTTAAGCAATCATGAATAAATTATTCAAGAATTAGATTTAAACAAGAACATTAATCATTTTCTATAAAATTTATTTTCGCACGCGTCACATTAATTCTCGGACAACGGACGATTTCTATAGCTATACAATTGACAATGCTTGTTCAATTAATAATCCATTTCTCTAATTAAATATTACTTTTAAACATTAGTTTGTAGACAATCTTTCCGATGTCCCCAATGCAACAGGTATTCGTTTAGTTTAATTGGCACAAATTCAGTATTTGAATAATGATTTTGATGTTCCAGTCAGACCCAAAAATAGTCCACACTACGAATGAGGTAGTTATTGTATTGCTGAACTGTGTTTCCCGACACACGAAAAACTAAAATAATTAATATCGTAAAATCATCCTAACCTAACTTACACACTGAATTACGGTCCATCCTGTATAAATTACCTTATTTTTTCCAACAAGTTTTTTTTACATTCAGACAAATGTTTAGAGCTTAATTTTCACCGAACTGAATGAATTTGGACGTAAACAAAAATTACATAACATATGTATACGTAAATATGCCTTACACGTCGGTAGAGATTCGTAATTGAATGAATTGCCAGGTTGCGAATCATCACGTGCCAGTATCATAGGTCAGTCATCGATCAGGGCAATAGTGCAAATTGGCCGCCAATTCAGCCGAATGTAGGCCACTTACTTACCAAACCAGTAGGAGAAGTCAGCCATCGATCAGACCACTAATATAGGTCAGGCATGAATCAGGCCAGTAGTATTAGGTCGTTGCATGCGAGAGGTCCCATTCATAACAATAATTTTAAAGAAACAGAATTTTCTCTAAACAAAACTTATTGCTTAACACTAAACCTACCGAACCTTAAAAGTAACTAATACACGTTGTCTTATAAAAATGACGAGATTGAATTTATTTGGATTTTGTGCGGTTCGTGATATAATACATGCTCTCCTAAATATATTTATTTAATCATTTCCCACGAAAGCATCTTTACAATTTCAGTAATTGTAAAATGAAAAATATGGGACGGTCACTTTGACCGGCGGTGCTAGGTTTAGTGTTAAAGTAAGCATCATTTTAATTGCCACATTCTGTTGAAAAAAATGACGAGTTTTTCGGTTATACATGCTACGGTAAAAATTTATTTTTTTGTTCCTGCCTTGTGCCATATAGATATCCTTTCCTTAATTATTTTAACTTGTTGTAAATACTGCATCAATTTTTACTGTTTTGAATTCCATGTATACATGTGTGCCATAAATGTTACTTATTAGATTTTTGAGCTTTTTCTATCATTGACCAACAGTAAGTTCACTTACTACCACATTTTGACTAAACGTCGTTGGTGTTGTCAATATGTTCACTTTTTATACAGGGTCGGCCAGAAATCGCAGTGCAGCCGAGCAGAAAGTGCTTTTACATATAAGAATAAATAAACAAAAGGAATAACCTTTTTTCGTTTGATGCCTCGTTTTCGAAAAAATCGATTTCAAAGATCCGTCGAGTTCGCTAGCTTAGAGGAAGTAGAATTAGTCGACAATGTTCAGACGCGACGGACGATTCTCAAACTCGATTTTCTCGCAAACGAAGCTTCGCATGAAAAAATGTTATACCAAATTACCTTCTTATTTTTTGTGCTACGATTTGCGACCCATCCTGTATTGATATAGGTCGGCTTCTGACCAGTGGTACAAATCAATCGCTACTTCGAAAGACAGTATCCGCGTGTCCTTGATCCCGCTAGTGAACGAGAACAATTTCAGCACTGACAACCGCTGTGAAAGAAAACTTCGAATATAGCCAAACTCTCATGGCCAACGAAGTTTTGCAAACTGGTTCGTTTCACCGAGGTAAATCGTTTTCGACGAACAAAAGTCCGTTGTGTCTTCATCTCGTTCGTATGGTTCCAGTTCGGTAGCAGAAAGAGAAACGAAAATTCAGAACACCGGGTCAGCGATACAGGCGACCACCGGCGTCCGTGTTAACTTAGGACAAATTGAAAGCTCGAGGGGCCACCTAGTCCCCAATTTGTCTTCTTGCTCGTTTCTGTGCCCTTGTGTTTACCCGGGAGGATGGGCAAAGCATCGGCGGTCGCTTGCTTCACCGCAAACCGGATACTACTATTGCATCATGAAATTTAGTCGAACGAAATAAATACGCCACATTACCACCGAAACAGAATTATTCATTTCTATAGAAATGTTGAAGTGAAATATCGATTGTGCCGACGATAATCGTTCATCTGTTGTCATCGGGACAGGACACGGCAATAAGACCTCATCGTTCGTAATGTCACTGATCGCAGTTGAAAGGGGGGTTAAATTTTGGGTAACTCGGACACCTAAAAGACTGATAAGATTTTATTTTTTAGGTTCTAAAAAGGTGGGGGCTAATGGGTCCAAACTATGGAGACTCGGAACAGTTTTGCAATATTTTGTCAATAATATTAAAAATTACACAAAGAAACATAGAAATGAATACCTGGGTACCCGGTTGTATAAGGGTTAAAACAAATTAGTATTATTTGAGCATTGCTTACATATCATCTCAATAATTGTTAGTTTTTCACCGAGTTTAGGGGTGTTTAGCTGGAACCATTCGATAGCCTACCAAAAAGAAACCTTGTTGTCAAATTTTAACCCCATACCTCATCTGTAAGGGTAGCTACAAGGAAAAATCGAAAATTCAGTTTTTGCCACATTTCTCCCATTCGATCACAATTAAAAATTCTAAAAAAAAAAATATAACACATTTCAGGTACCGAGCCGCATATTAGGGGAACATTTTGCGATTTTTCCATCGCAAACTCTAGTTGTAAAAAATGAAAATCACAAAAAGATATCGAAAAAACTCAGATTTCACATTTAAGAGCGACACTTACGGAATTAATTCAGAAAAAAATTTTTTAAAGTTACTTTTCACTACATTTTATTTGAGCTTGCAACTAACATTTAAAAAACGTTGTATATTGATATAAATTATGCACATGCTGAAGATTTCATCGAAATTGATTAAATGATTTATGAGTTTTTCAGTCTAGTTTACGACGTCTTTTTGTTTGCCAGTTTATCCTATTATTTCATGATTTTCACCATTTTCAATTGTTTATAACTCAGACTTTTTATAACTTCAGACTAAATAGAATTTTCCAAAGTTTTGATTATATTATATATCTGCCTAATAAGCTACTTCATCTAGCTTGGCAGAAAAACCGAAGTCGTTTGGTCCATTTATAAAAAAGTAATTCCGATTTAAAGCGTGTACGATTAATTATGGGACCGACAATATACGGTTAACGTTTCCTGCGATTGATGGCAACGATTTTTATTTCGCACAAAGTCCCGCAGTCGAGTAATAATATGTTCTTGTCCTTTCTAATAGAACCGTGTTACCGTATTACCGGGAAAGTGTGTCGAGATTTGATCTAATTGCGCCACTTTCAGCAAAACTTCATTTCCCACGATGAAGCGTGTTTCAAAGAGGCCGGGGGCTCCCGGTGAATTGTAATATTTCGTTTTCGACGGGAACATTTATTCGGCGAAAAGGCACATAATTAGATTGCCCTCCGCACAGGGGCGAAAAAAGGGGTCGGCTGAGTGGACCACACAAGCGGGGGCCCTGACAGACGCAGAATTGTTTCGGCTCTCTCGCGCGCGGCGAGAATTTCGGGGCCAAAGGTGTGCTCGCCGTATTTTAATGAATATCGAGAACAATGCGGAGATAACTGCAGTCTAGACTACCGCCTTGAAACAATAGCGTCGCCCTGCGAACATTATCGTACGGTTTGAATGGGCGTTGATTCTTATCGCGTTGAAGTACATGTAACCAAGTGAATCCTCGCGCGGATAATGTCAGAACTTTCTCGGATATATCGTTCTTCCCTGTGGAACAATCTCGAAAACTTGCTTCACCCTCGTCGCTTTTCCGCAGATTCCGATGCAATACGGAACATCATGTTTCCAGTTTATACTTTCTTTCGATGGAGCCCGACATCGATACAGTTCATTATAGCTTCTTACGCGGAGTTTTAGCGCTAAAAGTATGTCAGTTCTCCGTTTCAGTTCAGACATTTCGACAGCTTGGTGCGCCTGTAATCCTTGAACTGTTTCTACTTGCGTGCGGTCATTTTCTTTTTATTTATTTTTTTTTTATCACTTGTGTGTTCAACTCTGTGGACTTCTTAGATCTTTGGAATCCTAGATTCAGGAGTATAAGCTTTTTTGATATTGTATTGAAATAGTTCAATGTCATTTAGCTTGTATCGTCAACAGGTCCATAGACTATCTTTCATCAATACCATCTTAAAAGTAAATATTAAAACTTTCCCTCCTTTTTGTATTGTTCTTTCATTGTTATCGATACAATCTTCCTTATGCACTATCTTATCAATATCTTAATAATCTCCTTTTACAATCTCAAACGAAATTATTAGATTACGTTATTAAGGGTGAGTTGTTGGTTCATGATTGAAGTATTTGTTGCTGTTGAGGGATCTATTAAAAATATACTCGGTCATGGGTCCCCCAAAAATTATGGAATAACCGTAAGTTTGTGCGTCTGAAGTTCCGAAAATCAAATCGGATTGAGCTCAAATTTCGCACATAGCCTTGTTATTCATTGAAAATATGTTTCCCAAAAGGATTTTTGACGACTCGAATAAAATGTATCATGTCAGTATCATTCTCTACCTTACCGACGAATTTTAGCTAGGCTGGGTTACAGTTAGAAAGGCTCCGTCCTAAAACACGTGTTCCGTCAATTGAAAACGAATTCTCTGTAACGAGTGTCCAAGAGGGTAGGAAATTATATTAGCATAACAAACAAATTTTTTCGACTCGGCAAAAATCCTTTCGGGAATCATGTTTTTGATGCAAAATGAGCCTATCTACCAAATTTCAGCTGAATCGGATTAGGCCGATTTTCGGAACTTTAGCCTCGTCGGTACTATATATCAAGTTCGATCACTGCGAAAAACACGTCACAGATTTCAAGGAGATACGTGTCCAGGCCGAACCCGAAGACGTCGTTTATCATAATACGGAGGGCGAGCGGACGCGGACCAGACTCTCGGCCATCCTCTCCCGGAGAGAGATTGGAAATTAATCGATTAATTAGCAAGCTGTTACGCGTGCTCGCCCCGGCGTAGAAGTAATTCGTTTCATCGTCTGTCGGCTCGTCCGAGCATCAATCTGTGTCGGTTGCTCTCGCGCTGGCAATTTCACGCACAGATTGCTTTTGAATCGAGTGGCAGCGTTTTCGAAAGTGGAGCGCGTCGGTGTCCTGCCGGACATCGAACCTTACTTTTCGATTGGTCGAGCCGGGGATCAAGCAAACTCGCCGCGTTCCAGAGATCGGGACGCGATCGATTAATCTAAATGTTTTTGGTGAACGCGCGCACCGTAACCCCCATTTTTTTTTCTGTTCTCGTGCACACGCAACACCGGCGAAACGCTAATGAGAGAAGCATCTCTCGCGCCGACGACAGCGTAAAAAACTATTTAATTAGCGGTAATGCGTCCCAGCAAAGAGGCGGCAAGGGGGCTGACTAATTTAAAAATTGCCCTATTACACCCGCGCGCGGGCTGTTGCGATTAATCAAACGAATATTTAACGCGGTACAGCGGTGCTCGCGCGACAGTAAAAATGCGATGCAATTTGCAAAATTACTGGTAATCGTATGAAAATGGGGGGTGGGACTTAATCGTGATTCGCTGAAATCGTTCTGCAATTAATACCGCGCAATTAAACCGCGCGGCGCGATTCTTCGATCGATACGAGCCGCGCGGAACTGCGCGCGGAACGACGTTAAACAACGTGTGATTAAGCTCGAAAACCCAGTGTCATGTGTGCACGGTTGAAAATATTTTTCGAGCTTTGCTCGGGGAACGCTATCGCCGAATTTCTGCTGGTAAAGCCGTGATCTTTCAAACGTCAGTCTCTCGAGGTGGTCAATATAATGTTGTCTGCGGACTTGTCCAAAAAAAAAAAAAAATAGTGGACTTACACTACAAACTTTTGTGTTCTAACTCTCTTCACTCTGCCATACAATTAAATAGTCCCAGTGCACTGTTTTGAAATTTAATAAGTAGACCGGGAATCTTTGTGAAAAGAAAAATGTTCCGGGTGAATTGTAAAGAACAGAAATGAAAGTACAATCCCATTGATAAGTTACCGAGCATTTATACATGTACATTTACAATATCATACAACTCTTTTAATGAAATTGGTTCCCTGCATTCTAGAGAAAATATAGTCCACAATCGTTCTGAAATAACTCTTCGAATTCCTCATAGCGATTCGATTTAGAATTTATTAAATTTCACTATGAACTAATAATAATTCCATCCATTTTAGAATAAATTCCAATTTAGAATATCCGTCCAATCCAATTTAGTATATATTTTGAGAATAAAACAATGTTTTGCTAGATATGTTTATTTTGATATGTCTTTTCGAATAATGAATTCTTTCTGTTAAATTGTTTCATTCCCAAAATGCGGACTCCATTTGTTTTTATTGAAGGACATTAATACCCGCGCTCTCTGCAGTGAACGAACACTTTCGGAACCATTTACAGCTTCACATTGGAATTAGACTGGTTTTCATCCCATAAAAGGAAATATAAAAACTGGCAGCCATAAAGCTGAGGTTTAAATATTCACCTTTGCCTCGTTCGTGCAGGCGACCCTACTATTATTGGGGATTTTCCCGAACGTTTTCCTTTATTTGCGTCGTGTTTTTACGAGAGGTTTTTACTCCCGAGAAATGTGTCAGTTCTTACAAGTTTCCAATGGTCGTACACATTTGTCTAATGTGAAATCAATATTTCACACGATGGTTATTTAAAAATTGCTTTTTAACTGTTTTTACAATTAATTTGAACGGTTACACCATTAGCAAGCTATTTATTTCATTTCCTACCAAAAGACAAGCAATTTCTCTATTTAATATTTTGTTTTATCTCCAATAAGTATCAAAATTTTGTATAAAATGGATTTCTCATCCCGAACTCGAGGGACTATTTCCACTTCTTCAGCATGAATTGGGCATATATAAAAACACGCATGTCGAACATTTCTACGATGCTCCTCATATGTGTCAATTTTGGTCACTAGATCACTATTTAAGCAGACATTTACTATTAAATACAAAAATACAATTAAATTAAATACAAAATTAAATACAAAACATCCCTTTGGTGACAGAAATCACGGTGACCGAAATTGCAGGCTTGTATTGGGTTCTCAGAAAGGCGGTCTTTTGTTTTGCACCGTCAAAAATCCTTCTGGAAAACAGTTGTTTAATACAAAACAAAGCTATTTGTAAAATTTCAACCCAATCGGATTTTCGAAAGTATAGGGTAAGGAACCAGACCACTGTGGTGAGATCAATTACTGTGTCTATTTCAATTATACTTATTTTTGAACCACAGTAAATACTGAAAAGAGATATATAAAATATATGTTAACCGATTTTAATGAACAAAATTTAATATTCATTATGTTATAAAATTAAATGAAATTAATATAGCTATTAATATAGTGAATTGGTAGCCCCACAGTGATTGGGTAACTTTTACTTGATCAACGTTAACGGACGTCTAGAAAACGACACAAAATTGGAAATCGAAATTAACAAATTGACCTTTTAGTGAGGTGTGACTGAATTCTACGATCCGGAACACGATGGCGGCGTCGCCGCAAGGTTAAAAAGAAAAAGAAATGAAGAGAGCGTGGTTAGGTGACGTCGTTTTTGTTCGTGGGAATTGCAATTTTGCCGGGTCGGGTGGTGCCGGAGTCGCTAATTATCAGCCTATTAACGCAGGTTGCGCGAACGTGACTGCGTCGCGTCGCTCGGGCGGTGTGGATGAGATTCTAGGAGTTAGGGGGACGGGGTTGGGCGCATTGTCAGAATTTGCCCGAAGAAAAACGGATACGTCCGGTCGAATTTCTGCGTCCGGAACGACGTCGGGGTACGGAACGAGCCCGCGTTCCTGAAAAGTGCCTCTTAGCAAGTTAAATGAGCCGTGGGCAATGGCTGCGACGGCTACAGTGATTCATTCCTCGGTGCCGGCACGGAAAAAGTTTCGACAAGAACGAGCGTCACAGTAACGGATCTCTCCCTTATTCGTGGCCGACGACCGCGAGGACGATTCGACTCGCGTGCTGCGCTTTCCGCCTCCGGAACTTCGATCCGTGACTCCGCGAATCCGTGGTGCGCTGCCCGTGCCGTCTTCCCGCGGAACCATCGACGAGACAATTTTTCCGGTTCGCCGATCGTGGCCTGTAGCCGAGCGTCGAGACGACAACCGACGGCCCTGCTGTTTGACGAATTATGCGATCCGAACTCACGGCAAAATCCCCCCCGTCTGGCTCCCGAGGAGCCACTGCACGTCAGAAAGCCCGCTCTTCGCACAAAATCACATGTAACTCCCGCTAATATTCGGACGTTTTTCAAAATCGCAAAACTTTGTGAACATTGGACTAAACCACTTGAATTTTATTTAGGAAGTTAGAACAATCGGTTCGCCGCATAATGTGAAAAAGTGTTTCGTTAAAATTGCAATTGGTCGACGTTGCAGGGAATGTACTAAAAGTTGCATTTTGTAACTTTTTTATGCGGGATTATGTTAAAAATTTAAGAAGTACTTTTTGTACGTCTGTATCAATTATACATATTCTGAATATTTCATCTAAATAGGTTGACATTGCAGGGAAAGTACTAAAAGTTGCATTTTGCAACTCTTTTATGCGGGCTTATATTGAAATTTTAAGAAGTACTTTTTGTACATCTGTATCAATTATACATATTCTGAATATTTCATCTAAATAGATCGACGTTGCGGTGAGATACAAACATTTAATTTCGCCCTTATGTGATAATTTTGAAATATCTGCAGCTCATTGCAACGTTGACCGATTTTGATGAAATTCTCAGAATATGTATAACTCATACGGATCTACGAATCGTACTTTCTAAATTTTCAATGCAAGTCCACGTAAAAAAGTTACAAAATAAAACTTTTAATACTTTCTCTGCAATTTCGACCAATTGCAATTTTTGTAAAAAATTTTTTCGCTTTATGTAACAAACCAATTGTGTATTGGTTAAGTATTACAGTTCAAGTATTAAACTGTCTTTAAATTCTTAAAGAGAAATCCAAACCGTATGGTCCAATATTAACACAGTTATACGATTTTTAAAATCGTCCGAATATTAGTGGGAGTCACTGTATATTGAAAAATATCAGATGCAAGACAGTCCATGTTTATTTATACTGTCCATATAAGAAAATAAGAAAAAAATATAGGATACAATGTTTTCATCCAAAGTTTCGTTTTCGAGAAAATCGAGGTTGAAAATTCAGGGAATGCGCACGCTATTCGATAGGAATCGTCTGGCACGTCTGATCATGGCCAACCAATTCTACTTCCTGCATATTATAATACTGAAGCACGCGAACCGACGGATCTTTAAACTCGATTTTCTCGAAAACAAGGTGTCTAACGAAAAATGTTATTTCTTTTTTTCTGATGTATATTTACAGGTAGAATCAACCCCTGTCCGCTTATACATGTTATTCAGCTGCACCCTGTACAGTCTTTTCTCGATATATGTTGCCAGTACCTAGCTGATAAAAGTCGCAGAACTATCCCCACTACCGCGGGCTATACCTCGTGAGAAGTGTAAACATAATACTGATCGGATACGACGTTCGGCGTAGATCAAAGAATTGTATCTCCTGCACGATACATGTCTCTAGGAAGACCCGAGTTTTTGACATATATCGAGAAGACACTGTATAACTGCGATTGAAAAGGCGCCACTTACAGTCGTACATGGACACCGCACATAATCGAATGCATTTATGTTACGATCCAATATGAGAAACTATATCAGAATTTCAGAAATATTATATTAATTTCTTTTATTCGTTCAAAAATACCACAAAATAGACATGAAAATGTACCATTTTAAGGAATGTAAAGAAACTTTAGGCAAGGATATTCACTTTAGCTTCTTTTTTTTTTAATTGTTCGAACTACCTACGTTTTGGTTTAGGTATACAGATCGGCTTGCAATAAATATCCAAGCTCGAGAACAAAGATTTCGTACGAAGAATAACACCAAATGATAGAACAGTTTTATATTAAGAGTTTGCCAAAAATTGTTCAATTTTCCCAGATCACTCCGGTACACGTGCTTACATTACTGCCTGCAATAAAAACGTATTACAACTGCAACAAATAGAGTGGACACGTGATTGTGCATTTCCCTCAGAAAATCAAAACGGTATCAGCCTGAAGTTCAAACGTTTTGAAAGGCTTTTCATGGAAACGGGACAGACGAACAAAAAGTTGCATTCTACGTGTAATTCCGTTCTGCTGTTAGCTACAACTACCGTCGACAGGTAGTTTTTTTTTTTTTTGTAAAATCGAACGTGTATGAAGTAACAATTCTACGGAACCCGCGGAAAGAATGAAAAAATGATTTAACGGTCGCGCGGTCGTCCGGAGTGTCTGGATCAACAGTTTTCACGCTTGATCGCAGTTTACTTGTTCCGGTTCATTTATTCATGGCCGCGAGAATTTTAAATTGTAATGCGGACGCGGAAGATCTGGAATTTCTTCACATGCTTAACAGCAATTTACATAATGCAAGCGGGCGTGTGCGTCGCATGTGGCGGACCCGTGTAAAAAATTCACGAGAACGACCGACGGTTACTTCGGGCTTCTTTTATGCTCTCATCTATGCTCACGACTCGCCGGGAACGTCTCAAAGGGAGGACAAATAATTTACCCGAGATTTCGAGATTAATCCTGGTCGCGCGACTTTGCCAACAGACTTCAAGGGAAGCTGTTTTGCATAGCTGCCCAGAGAAGAATTGGCTTTGCATAAAAATTGTATCCAAAATTACGATTGATGCCTGGGCCCGCACAAAGCTGGGATTTAAAATTGTAACTAGCGAAAAATGCGAAGCGCGCATTTTATTTACATATTATTTTATGAAATCAATATTACCGTCCCGCGAGAAAAGCAACGACGGACATTCTTGTTTCAAAGTGATCGTTCCAGTGTCTTTTTCTTTGCGAGAAAAGATTCGGCTAACTGTTCTATCAATGAGCGTGTACAGACTTATACAATAATTGTGTTTCACTCCCTGAAGAATATCACTTTCGCATGGGCAAATTTTCTGTGAATTTAAAACAAAAAATAACTTATTTCACACCGTTACTTTCGATACTGTTATTTAATGGTAAAAATAATACTGATTTGTTTGGAATAATCGCAAATTGAAATAGTATATTATTTCGATATTTCTGCATTTTAAGTTTGTGGACAGAAATAATGCTTATAAATAATGTGCAAGAGAAGGTGTCAATATAAACTAGACTCAGACCTGATAATAGAGTTAGGTGATATCATTTTGAAGACCAATTTCAGAATTATCTGAAATAATGATTTCAAATAAAATAATATGTTATTTGAAATGATATTTTAAGTAATGTTATTTCAAGAACGATCGCAGGCATGACAGTAACTATTAGACTGCAGATCTTTATGCAAAATAAAAATGGTTTAAGTCTATTGCAAGAAATAGAGATTTTATAAAAACAAATTTCTTCTTTTAATCATTTCAATGAGTCTAAAGTAAGGTAACGGTATCCTTAAATGTTTTGAATGTATTCGCCAATTTGTATTTTATCTATACATTTATGTAGTGAATGCATAAAAACTGCAATCAAGTAATTAAAAAATAAAATAACATGATATTCGAAATAATATTTCAAATAATGTTATTTCAGAGGTGGTCTGTTTCATACTTTATTAATAATTGGTATGAATGTTACTAAGGTTACCGGATTTTAATTAAACTATTGAAATCGTATAGTCTATCTAACGTAATTTTCCGTAAATTGATTCTTGGAAACGTGACGTTGCGTAAGAGTTTACAGTTGAGTAACATTAAACCATTCTTAATGAGCACTAAATTCCATCCTGTTTCTTCGCAACATCAAACAGTAATTAATTATCGATTGGTAAAACTTCACCTTGACAATCCAGAAATTTTTCACTTTTCCATATAGAATCCTGTAGATCTTGACGAGAAAATGCCAAAAAACGAATTTTGAATGCGAGGAATTCACTGATTCAAAAGTTATGCTTGTTTAAAGATAAGCGAATCGATTAGATTAGATAGATTTTAAACGTTTTTGACAGTCAGGGTCGATCTATTTATTTGAAAATTTGTGTAATACGTTTTCGCTTTGTTCACTTTCAGCCTCTGCTGTAAATAAGACTCGTGTATTTTGTTTTCTTAAAAGCAGCTGTTTTAATTTTCCTAGAGGACAAATAGCGATGCCGGTGTACAAGCTTGGTCTTCAGAATGAAGTATCGAGTACACTTCAAATTTCCAAACGGCGACACTTCACTCCTTCTCGTTCGCATCAAAGGAGCGAATGTAATCGGACTTCTTGTGTCTTGATTAAAACACAGTCTTCGGATGACACATCACGCACTTGAAAAGAGTGTATTCTTACCGTCACTTGTCTCCCTCGGAGCGCAAGATCAGTTACATCGATCTTTCGACGTTCTTCTGAAATATTACACATCCATTTGACATAAAAGTTCTCGAGAAAATACTGGACAAGTGCTTCTTTCATTGGCAATCGTCCACGTTGACAGAACGAAGACAGCCCTCAAAATTGGTTATTTAAACCACATTTCTTTAACACTAAACAGAGCACAAAAAGTCACCATATTACATTGTTTTACAAAAGGAACAAGAATGTGTCTCTCCAAAAAAATAAATTGGATGCATCGATTAGATTACAATCTCAATACAGTGAATTCTCGATATATGTCGTCAAGGTCTGGATGATAAACGTTGCCGAATTATCCCCACTATCGCAGGGTATACCCCGAGAGGAGCCCCGAAGCTCGAGAGCCCTCAGACGTGGAGGGGTGTAAACATGACACGGTTCAGGCGTGTCTCCTAGACAATACATGACGCTGACAAGACCCCTGTTGTTGACATATATCGAGAATTCACTGTATTCGTAAATTAAAAATATTAGAACCCGCGTGTTAATACGTTGAGTACAAGCGGACATAACATTCTTCTTACTCTCGGACTCCTGCGAGTTCTAGGCCTATGCCAGATCGGGGAAATTTAATTGAGGGGAATACAATTACCCTCTCTCTGCCAGCACTGCATTAATCACGTGACATTGCGACGTGAGCCCGAATAGCATTGCAGAAGGGGAAGTAGAGTGGGGAGACAAGGCGACTCTGTCTCACACCAATATTTCAGTAATCATATTCATATTGACAGCCGTTCGAGCTTATTGCGACGGGTCGCGAATGACCCAGGCATTTTTGATTGTGTGACACACGAAAAATGAAAAGAACATTAAACCTCACTAAGAACTCGCTAAGAACTCGGACTTAGAGCTCGCTAAGAATAAGTTCCATCCGGTTTCTTCGCAACGTCAAACAATAATTAATTCTCGATTGGTTAAACTTCACCTTGGCAATCCAAAAACTTTTAACTTTTGTATAGATAGTCCTATAGATCTTGACGGGAAAACGCTAAAAATTAAAGTTTTAACGCTAGGAATTCGCTGGTTCAACAGTTATGCGTGTTTAAAGTTGAGCGACTTTAAGCGTTTTTGACAGGTAGGGGCGATCTGTTTATTTGAAAATTTGTATAATACGATTTTGCTCTGAAACGCATCACGCGACCGGACCGTAGCGAAAGCGTGGGGGAACAGTGTCGTAGAGGGGATAGGAGTGGGGAGACAAGGTGACTCTGATTCAAACCAATATTTCACTAATCAAAGTCAACAATAATCAAGTCTTTTTCACTGATCAAATTGACGGTCGTTCGAGGTCATCCACAGTGATCCAGGCATTCTGATTGTGCGAGAACCAAAAAATGAAAAGCATTTTCGCTGGAAACAAATTATACCCGAGAGCAGTGCATTCGTGTCTCGAATTACTTTCGAAGAGTTTGAACAAACCGCTTCGTTTGGCGAGCGGGTGCTTCGAGCGAGCATATAATTACACTTTATTCCCAGTTGATAGAAGCTCGGTACGCGCTTGATCTAAAACCGTTCGGCAAACTCGGCGATTATTAAAGAGTCCTTCCAAAAAGAAAACATTCCGAATGTCGAATAAAGGGTTCGAAAGTCCGATGAACCCGGCGGGAAACGAGCGAACAGAAAGGAGAAAGGAAATAAAGAAAAACAAACGTCGCGCATCATATGGTCCGTCATGCTGCATCGAGGTTCTCCCTTGTATCGGAACGCATGGCGGATGAAAACGGGTGTTGGGGGGGAACAGGAACAGGTTTGATGGAAGGAGGAACGGGGAAAAGGGACAGACGGTCTGTGCTTTCACCCTTGCCGCAGAAACAAGAGGCACGGCGAAGGTATTCCAGTAATTTCAGTCGTAGGAATATTCATGAGCAGCCACGGCCGAGTGTACTGTTCCGCTCCTATTCACCGTTGCAGATGGGCCAACCAGGGTCAGAAAGCTTGCTTTACGAAGCAGGAAATCCATGCAGATGGGAACGGCTGAAAGGAGCGTAGCGTGGCGTGGTGGTAGACGTAACAGGGGCGGGGGAGGGGTGGAGAACGGTTGGAGGGAGTAGCCGGCGAAAAAGAGACGGAATCGTCGCAGCTAACCGTCCGACATCCACGCTTCAATTAGCTAAAGTGCAGGAACAACGCTGCCGATGCGACATCGAGTAGTTCGTCATAGCGGCAAGTTGTCCAATCATAGCCTCGATAAGGCTCTTCGTGGCCACGAAGCCTGCAGACAGGTCTGCTGAAACAGGCACCACCCCGCTATCGTTCCGCTTCGTACACTCTCCGGCGCGGAACGATAGCGCACGTTAAGTTTCACATAATTTAAATTAATTTCCACGTCGCAAACTGAAATTCGCACTGTCGGAGGACACGTTTAATAGCGAAAGTAACGAAAGACAAATTGGATTTTGCCAACCTGTTTGGTTTGACGAAAATAACATTCTTCCGAAATAGAAACTCAAAATGAAGTGAACGACTCAGAATAATTTCAAGAGATACGTTTGGGAACAGAAAAGTGAAATCAAATTGGATTTGATCAAATTGGATTTTTACCGATTGTTCAGCTTCATTTGGCACGGATAACATTTTCGCCAAAATAGAAACTTGAAATATTAACAGATTCGTGAATGATAGTTTCTATTTAATATTTTGATACGTTATGTTAATGTGTTGTTTTAAAAGATGTCACGTTAGCCTTGTACAAGCCATGTTAAAATTATTTTCTTTGATGATAATTAGATCCTTCAGGTGTGGTGTTAAACCAAACAAATACAGTGTTTGCTCTATATATGTCCCAAATGCCTAGCCGATAAAAGTCCCAGAAGTATCCCCACTGCTGTTAGACCAGAAGACTAATCCAATAACAGAACTTCCTTATTTTTCGTTATTTCCTATTTTCACTATTGTCCTTTTCTACGTTCGGTGTGGAACAAATAATAGCACCTCCTGGCAGATATATGTCCCTGGCTAGACCCGTGTTGTTGACATATATCGAGTAAACACTGTATTTACGTACACCACTTTTACAATAAATGTCTTTCTTGCTGTACTTAGAAAATATACAGTAATAGTATTGTGCCTCATCTTTATGATATAAAACATTGGAAAAAATCGTACAATTTCTAAGATGTGATTGCTCGAGGGGGAGGGGATTCGATTTTCAAATCTGTGGTAGATTCAGCCACGAAAGTTATCTAGCTTATAACTAGACTTCGGATTTTATGCATTTATGACAAAAATGGGTACGCACAACTTAAAGCAGCGAACATATTAAAAAGATCTAAGAACATCAGTGTGTTAGTTTCAACTGTACAAGACAATTAAAAGGAAAAAAAATGTTCTATTTGGCCCCTGCTTCTTACAATTCATATAGAAATTCTTTATATTGCATAAGCTTCTCAGTGACAAGTACTGTTTTCCTCTTTGTATCAGTTTCTTCTTCTGCAAACTTCTTCATAATTTTCTCAAACAATGTTCCACAAGTGTTTAGAAACGATGTAACACTTGTGTAATATAAGCTACATGGAAAAATATTATACGTGCCAAATAGACCACCTGGTTTCAAGCAAGAATAAATAAATAAATCTTATCACTATATAATGATCGATCCTAACGGGGAAAACTTGTTTGGTCCATTTCTAAAAGAAGTAGTTCTGATTTAAATTGTGCGAGCGACTGCAGTGTCTTGTTATTTTATCGAGCACTGTCGCAGCGATCGCGGAACCGGAATAACAGAATTTATAGGTCCGGAGACGAGAATGTGACAAAGTGGGCGTCGATTAGCGAGATTTGTATACGAGCGAGTCAAAGCGACGGGGAATCGGGTCTGCGAAGGTGTCGTCGACGCGATAACGTTGAAACGAGAATCGGCCAGTCGTGTCATTATCGTTCGCCGGTGATTCCTCATCGATCCGGCATTTTCCACGTTGTGTTCCTATTCTGCCCGGAACGTTGCAGCACGCGGCCGTCGTCGCCGGTGGCGAAAGGACACTTTGACGAGGCTGTACCGGAAATCACGATCGCCTTCAGGCTTTGAAATCGAGAAGCCCCCGTGACTGCAATTTGTACGGACACGCAGAACGACGCGGCGTCGGTGCAGGCTGCAACCGAGCCAGGCTACATTGTCAAGCGTTCGAGACTTGTTTCGATCATCGAGTGTCGCCCGTGTTTGCCGAGGGATTGTCCAACCCTTTGCTCCCCTCCGCCGCATCCCCGTGGAACGAGTAAATCAAAAGCGTCGCGTTTACCACAGCTCGACACGCGTAAAAAAAGGGCTCCTGTCGATGTTTCCATACGATCGTCGTGCCGGCACGCCGCGAAAAAAAAGCTAGACCATAAATACGTTTTTTTGAAAAAAAGGGAAAAAAGAAAAAGCTAACCGGACTGGATATAAATAAATTTCTCTCCCGCGGCCTGTCCGACGTCCGCCGGCAATAGCTCAAAAAATGGTTAACAAATGGCCGTGAAAACGCGTTGCAGCTTATCTATTCCGCGCCGTCGTGCGGATCTTTAATAAATAGTTAAAATGGTTCCGGAAGTCGAAGCGCACTTCCGAGTACGGAGTATATTTTCAAATGTTTCGGAAAGTAGATTGGCTGAATCGTATTTAGTTTTGTTACGTATCTAATCTTGATCCCCGATCTTGATCTTGGACCTTGGTTCAAGGAAAACTGACACAAGTCAAAAAGAAGGGAAATTTTACAGGGAAGCCATTTGAAAATGACATAAAATTGCCAATTTTATTATTGTATATAACCGACTTAAACATGAAAAATAATTCGTTGTTATTTCGATACTGGGTTAATTGTCGTGTACAATTTATATATTTATTATTATAATTTTTTTGGAAATATATTTTGAGTTATGTCACTTTTCGCGTGAGTGAACGGCTTCATAATAATCTGGAAGTGAGAAAATTTAGTTTAACGGGGTGGATCACTTTGTAAAAATGTGTTGTCTTCTGGAAATCGATCAAAGAGAATCATAATTTTATAGAGAATCTTAACTTTATACTCCAATTTTTTCCCAACAAAATATTAAAAAATGGCGAAGCTATTCGATGTTTTTGAAACGGCCTTTTATTGGTTCATCGATGATGGACCGCCATTGTTGGTAAAAATTGAATAGTTGGAAACGAAACATTTGTTTTGTTCTCAAACTGGAAGCTATTATTTAAAACATAGCACAGAATATTTAAAAATTTACAAGGAAGTTGAAGGAAAAAATTCGTTCTTTTGTTAAGAAAATTTTCTAGAGAATTCAGTTTGCGTAAGCATGAAGACATATGGTTCTTCTTATATCCTTATAGATAAATTAACCATGTAGCTCAGACATTTTTTGCAAAATACTACATGTAAGATTAAAAAGGAACTATGGCTTGGTAGTTTTAAGAAATTTATAATTAGACTAGCGGATCTTTATACAAAATAAAAATTGTCTGTGTAAACTCCAAGAGATTGGAGCCGAACAGGCATTTCACTCTTATTTTAATAAATAAAAATCTTAATAATCTCATTTTAATTTATTATTTTAACAAGCTGAAAATAATAGATAGACACTCTTAAATTATTTTAACCTTTCTACTGTTTTAAGTTGCACCAACACATCATAATAAATGGGTGAAATAAATGTCAACAGATTAATATTAACAGATCAATCTTTCCAACTCCCGTTATTTATACCGCGGATTATTCTTTACTAAATTAAATATTGAATCCAGTACACTCTCTGTAAAATGCGAGTCTGTTCAAGATGAATTTTACAACACGTAGAAGAAGTAAACAAAATATATAGGTATACAGGGTGCCGCAAGACATATGGAACGATCGACCAGCAAAAATATGATGATAAAAAAAATTAAAATGTTTTTCCCCGGATTTTTATTTTGAAGATAACCGGTACAAAAAAACCGGAACCTATAGTCGACGCATTTCGAAACTCAATTTTCTCGTACACAAAGCCTCAAAGGAAAAATTTTATTTTTCCTTAAAATAACATTTGTTTTGTTCTACCCATTTTACCGCGTGTTTTATATCGACAGGATTGGACTGAACGGAGCATTCTTTTTGGGCACAGTAGCGTAGACTTAAATAGAATTTGTTCCGTTTCATTTTATTAGAGTATAACATATATTCGTCTCGGTTTGCTCGTTTGCTAGCAGAACATTCGTTTTTTCGTACCATTACACAATTTACGCACGTGAATATTGTCTGTTACTTGAAAATTTGATCAAATTTTATTGTGATCAGTGAGCCCCAATTTTTCATATAACATTTTAACAAAGGCAATAACAATTTAATTGATGCTCAGGATTTGAAGCAAAATTAATATTTCAATGTGGTGCATAAGGCTACATTTTATGCCAAACAAGTACAGCACAGTTTCTAATTGTCTTGCAATCACAAAATCCATCTAAACCATCTAAACTGTTACGGGTCGTTGAAGACCCAACGATAACCAACTACGGCGTCAAATATGTCAAAAAATAAACAGTTTCATCATATTATGATTTTCTATTCCTGAAACCAGAATCAATATCTGTATCGATATTTGCATATTTTAAATTTTCATTATGGACTCAAATAAAAACGTTGAAAAAGCGTTTTTTTTTTTTATTTTTTCTGTAGACAAACTGATCTAAAAGCGTCCTAAAAGCTCTCTTTCTCTTATGACTCATGCTAATTGCTAGACTGCGGATGTTTATGCAATTTCCAACTTTAGCAGACAAATTTTCAGAAAATGGAATGAAATAAACCCCTATTTTTATGAGAACAGCCTCCGCAGATCCAAAGCAAATAAAAATCGTACTAAATTCTCTCGAATTTTATATTACATCATTTTTTGAACATGTTCATAAGCCATAAATGCGAAAATATCCGCAATCTACTGATTGCATGCCGAGAGATTGATCTCTCGCCGATAACGAACCCATGAATCATCGGATTATTGCGTGAAATCCATGACTTTCACTTGTACCGTGTAATTAATTCGAAATTCTATTTCGTGTGCAAGCTCGATAGCCACTTGAGAACAGTTACTCCGTAATTTAACAAGAAATACGACTGTCTCGTGTAGGTACACACTGATATATTTACGTAGTTACAAGACGTAAGCTCTCTGCAAGCTCGTGGAAGCCGGGGCGAGTGGATTTGCGGGCAACGGAGCACACAAGAACGGTTCCGCGACCAACAAAGAAGGCTTCCGTGCGTGCTGGCTGGACGGAGGTTAACCAGGTTATTTGCGAATTTTTGTTCCAGGTCGACCCATAGTTCAACCACCTAGTCAAACGGTGACAGCGAAGGAAGGCGAACCTTTGAGCGTCGTTGTCGACTTTTGCGCGGAGCCAAGATACACCAAAGTCATGTGGATATCCGAGGAGAACGTCTACGTGCCTGGCGCGCCATCCAAAGACGGAATACAAGCGCTCGCCGTCGAGGTGAGCCCAATAAAAATACTTTCCCCGCGCAGTTTTCCCAATTTCGGAAAACTCGAATAACACTTTGGGTGCCACGTCTCCCAGAAATGGGAGGGGGAATTACTTGTCCACATTCGCAAAACGCGCGAAGGTTGAAAGGATATAGCCTGATAAGGGTGTCTCAAAATGTCCTCCCCAAATCACATTTAACCTTGAACCCCCTACGGGGAGTTTCAATTAAGCTTTCAATAAAAAAAAAATTTAACCTTTCTTCGTACCGTTCGATAGAGCCCGCTAAAGAAAACCCTCTGTGGCAAGTTTCGAGTCGACACCCTTATCACAAGGGTAGCTACAGGGTGAGAACGGTTTAATAAATTATACTCCATCTCTTCCATTCTACTTGACAAAAAATTACGAAAAAATTCATGGACATTCTACCTGATGGCACACACGACCAAGAATTTTTTCCGAATTTTTGACAGCAAAATGGAATTTTAAAAAATTCCGAAAAAATTCCTGATTATTGAAGATATTCAGTAGCCATGTTCATACTATTACGATAACTGTGTCCTATTATCAGTACTAACGTTTAATTTTTCGGATTCGGCAAACATGTTTACAACTATTAAAAATCTCCAAAAATGCGTATTTCTCATAGAATTTTAGAGTTACCAGTTTCATATATTTGGTAGGGACATGCAAGTGACATGAATCTACTTTTAAATTTCCATTACAGGGTCAAGTACAGTGAGTTCTCGATATATGTCATCAACACGGGTCTTGCCAGTGTCGCGTATCGTCCAGGAGACATAACCGTATTAAATTTACACTCCGAGCTTCGTGGCCGCTCACGGAGTACACCCCGCGGTAGTGGAGATAATTCCGCGACGTTTATCACACATTCCTTGGCGCGATATATCGAGAAATCACTGTACATGTATCGCCTGTGACAGTAAATGTATAGTAAGCGTAGGAAACAATTTTTTCGGTTGTATGAGGTTTCTCGAGGCGCAGTGTTCCTCAGCGATTAAGGGGGGCACCAATTGACCCGACACTTTGTGTAATTACTTTCTTAACCGACGGATAAGGAGCATGAACTAGCAATCACTAGTCGCGGCGAAGAGACAACGTGCTCCGAACAATCCGCGAAGAAACCGGACGAAACCAAAGCTTGGCTTTTGTCCCTTCATCGTCGAACGTCGGAAAGTTCTTTCGCGACGGTGCACTTCGCGGACAAACAATCTCCGTTGGAAAAGCTCCGCGTCACGGTGTTGTGCTTGCTTTCGTCGCATCTCCCCGAACGACCTCATTGTTGGCCGTGTGCAAATACATCAAGACATCGTCGCTCCGCCACCCCAACCCCCGCCATTCCTGCCCACGTCGCTGCCGGTGGCGCGCGCGGTACTTTTGTTCTCCGGGGCGTCGATCCACGGAAATTTCATCGGAAAGTTTTCCCCGTCGCGTCGTCCGAGTGAAATTTCCGAGGCGTTTCGTCGAAAGCACGACTGATAGTAGTTAGTACGTGATTTATCCCGCTCGTTCTCTATATCCCTTGTTATCCGGCTGGGTGGAGGGAGGGAGGGAGGGAGGGAGGGGGATGATCTGCAGTAGCAGGTAATTAATTCGTGGAATTGCAGCTCCTCGGCGAGAGTTAGGCGGGGAAACCCGGTGCGCCGCACAGATCGGTGCACGTGTTGCGGTGCCCGTAGTTATTCTGACCCAGATTCTGTTTTGAATGCTATACTGTCGATACATCGCTGCACTAACCGTTCCCAGCGGCGAAAATTAATAAGCTCACGCCAGGTTTTCTTGACGACGATACACCCCGGGATAAAATGACGATAGCACATTTTTTTTAAACTTCTCTCGTACGTTCCAGGTCCAAAAGATAGGGTACCATGAACGAACGACTTGGTATCAATAACCATATCATTGAAATCGAAACTTAGTACTCTACGGTTATATTAAACAACAAAGGCCAGAATTTCATTAAGTTTATCTGGATACCAGCACATATAGGAATTATCGGTAACGAAGAAGTAGACTCACTTGCGAAAAAAGCGACCAAAGAAAGTCCTTCGCCAGATATCAAGGCTTCAATCGCTGATCTAACCAGAGACCTCAAAACTCAAGCAATACTGTCCACTAACACCCTAATAAAAAAGGAAGGTCTAGTCAAAGGTGCGAACTACGTTAGATTTTATCACAAGGACAAAGGCAAACCATGGTACACTGGTCTTGTGCTCTCCAGAGATTTTCTAGCTTTTGTAAATAGATGTCGAGCCAATCACTATAATTTAAACGGTTCATTGGCAAGGGTTAACTTTATAACTAACAGTGCTTGCCAATGCGGAGCAGAATTCCAAGACCTAAATCATGTTATATGGCAATGCCCAGACTATGAAAATGAACGTAACACATTGGAAACAAACCTCCTCAAAAGCAAGTACTGTTTCCCTCTTTGTATTAGTTCCTTCCTATGTAAACCTGATATAAAAGGACTGAAATTAATTTATAATTTCCTTAAACAATGTTCCGTTAGAATTTAGAAACTATGTAAACCTATTTAGTGTAAGCCAAATGTAATAACACTGTACTTGCTATATAAACCACTTGGTTTAAAGCAACAAATAAATAAATATATATTAACCCTTTGCACTAAAGTGGTGGCTCTGAAGCACCACTAGTATAAACTATAAAAAATATTACAGCGTATTTGTTGCATTAGAAAATTTGTATTTAACAGATTACTAAACATTTAAATATTATATGTGGAAATCGGATCAGTTTCGTATGAGTAGAATGAAAATATTCTAAGACGGAAGAAAAATTTAGTTTTGGAACGAAAATAGCGCCGAGTGCAAAGGGTTAACAGGCTTTTCAATGTCTGAGCTTGTATGTAACGGAAGCTCAATAATTTTAAATAATAATTTCAAAAGAAGTGAGCGCATTATATTATTTCGAAACATTTGTTAATTCGTGAATGGAATTGTTGTCGATTTTAGAAAATCTATTAAAAGATTTCCGGTGAGTAAACTGCTAAGCTGCGTATCTGTATTCACAAATCGTTATTATTCTATGCTATTCTATGCTATATATGCTATATTCTATGCTATGTTATTACTCTATGCAAAGTCAAAATTTTTCGGAATTATTGGTAGGAGCCAGACAGGATTAGCTTTACTTGAGGAAACCAGAAATTTTTAACGTTTTTGTTTATGTAATCTTGTAGATTTTGGCGAGAGAATGTCGAAAATCCAAGATTCAATCCCAGGAGATCACTAGTTCAACAATTGTACGTGTAAAGATGTACAATTTTTAGCGTTTTTCACAGGTAAGGGCGCCGCCATGTTGGTATGTAATGACTGTCGCGGGTTGCTGAACAAACGGAGCATAAAACGAACAGATTGCATTTAAAAAAGCCGAAAATTTTTGGTTTCCTGGGGGAAAGTTTAACCGCCATATTTTCCTTTTAGCTCGTCTCATTTCGTCTTTTACTTTTCTGATTGAACGCTGTCCTAATTCTCTTGCTTGAGCCGGTGCCTGCTTTATTCCATTGACTACCAGGCACCGTTCTGTTTCTAAATCAAATTCTTATTCGGTCGAAAGTTGACTTTTACCGAAAGTATCCGAAGAATAAATACCGTTTGTTACGTATTTATTATATGCGCGAGCTGCGTTCGGGTCAATCGGACTTAAATAAAAGTTTCGTGTATTTTACGGAAGAAAAGGCGGGTCGCCAGGAAAATTGTGTTCACAAGTATTTTCTCTCTCCGTTGTTTCTTCTTCTTTTTCTTTTTTGTAGTTAGTTTTTCTAAAAAATGTATACAAACTCCGAGATACCGTGTGGTCGGAATTTATAATAGAAAAAGAACTTTTCGCAAAAGCACGGAAGTAATGCATAGAAAATACGCGTGCCCGTGCTGTTTCTTCAACTTTGATAACAATTTGCACGAATTCTTATTTCGAATGTAAAACTTCGTAAAAACTACTCGGTGAATGTTACAGCTTCATTACACTGCTGTATAATATAAAATATTAGACATTATCATGTATTTATTAATGAATAATTTAATTGGTCACCGAATCAATCCACACACCGAGTGCCTAAAGAAGAGATTAAAGATGTGCAAGGGATAATTCAAATATGAACTCGTATATCGACTCATAATATCACACATAACTTATAAAAATCAAATTAATCAGTTGATCGATAAATTGCACGTGTTTAAACGAGTGTACTGAACATTGGGAAAAAATGTCAAGCAAAACAAATTGGAAAATTCAGTAAAAGTTGCGGAGCAGTATTAAAATCTACGTTTCTCTGTTCGTATTTCACGATGGCCCAACTTATGAATGCTAGACTTCTCTTTTTTTATTTTTATTCGTTGCTCGTCACGCTGTGCGACGATTCGAAAGAAAAACGATCGCTCGCCGTGCGGGTCTGACCCATATCGTGTGTCTTTCACTAGCAAAATCGGGAACGATGCAGGCTATTTCGCACGCATCACCGTGCAAATGGCGGCCATTCGAATAATCTAAGACTTCCAGATGGGTTCGTCGAAATCCGTAATTTTCTCGATAAAATTTCGACGGATACCCGGGGAACGGGACAATCGGTCCTCCGGTTGAAGGAATTAAGAACGCTGCCGCACGAAACAAAGGAGATTAAAAGTTGTTAAAAACAAACGCGCGGCACAGGTGCATTAGCAAATCCTTCCAAAGCTATGCTGGATTCTTTCCTCCGCGTTTCTCCTTCTCCCCGTTCGCTGTGTTCCGTCGTTATTCCTGATTCCTCGACAGAAAAAAAGAACAACAAGAGGGGAAAAAGGAGAATCTGTTAATCCACCTTTTGTGCGGGCGTTCCTCTGACTGCGTTCCTCTGAATCAAATAAAAAGTAGCGGCGAAGAGGAAGACAGTCCCATCGACGCCGCGAAAACGAAATAAGCTGCGCGAATGCACGTTCCAATCCGATTTCCCGTATTATTCCATCGCTTCGCGTATTCTCGCAGCGCGCATGATATAGATAGGATGACTTGTCCAATTAATGAACGCTTAAGCTGCACGTCCGTTGAAATTATTAACAGGATAGAATATGTAATGCTCTTTCGTTCTGGAGCCAAGCGGTGTAGAGCGAACAACTTCAAAAGAGCAAGAGGGGATAGCGATTTTCTTATTTCTTATTTAAAGAAACGTCGTCGTCCTATATCGAAGGAAAACTGTATGTGAGGGAGTAGCCAATCTTTGAGTAGCTCGGACATTTGAAATATTGACTAGTAAAAAGCGCGTAAAGCAAGGAATGAAAAATTGCTAATTTTAAGTAGTGAAACGAAATAGGTTAAACTTTACTTCGGGAAACCAGAAATTTTTAACTTTTTAAAATGTAATCCCGTAGATTTTGACGAGAAAATATCGGAAAACTAAGTTTCAATCCTAGGATCAGTAGGTCAAAAGTTATGCGTGTGTAAAGATGTGCGATTTTCAGCGTTTTTGACTGGTAAGTGCGCCGCCAAGTTAGTATGTAATGTATGCAGTTATTGTATACACTAGGCACGTTAGGATGTATGCTCATTAAGCGACGGTCACTATATATCAACATGGAGGCACCCTTGCCTGTCAAAAGCGCTGAAAATAGCACATTTTTACACACGCATAACTTTTGAACCAGCATATTCCTAACATTAAAACTTGGATTTTCGGCATTTCCTCGTCAAAATCTACAGGATTACATAAAAGAAAAGCTAAAAATTCCTGGTTTCCAGAATTAAAGTTTAACCGATGAAATGTAAAAATTCAGCCAAAAGTCGATATTTGGTATAACCTGTCTAGTGAACGAACATAATTCTTATTAAATAAAAAAGTAACATTTACAATGTCCTCTTCACGTTAAAAATTCTACGGCAATCCAATAAGAAAAAAAAAGAATAATAATGAGTGGTATTGTACTCTTTGTGATGAGAATAGGAAAGATAATATGATTCAGTGCCTAAAATGCAAAATTTGGATGCATGACAAATGTGCTGGAGTGTCCAAAAAAGTCAAAAAATTCATTTGTACTAATGGCAAATAAATAAATTATTATTTAACTAATATCTACTCTGATTTTGATATTACTTTGGTATAGGTACGACTTTGGGATCGGAGGTACGACTTAACAAACCGGTTTGATAAGTCGTACCGATCACCTATTTTTTTTTAATTGATGTTTTACAGAAATATAAACAGTTCTGATGCATTATTTTCATACGAATAAAAGCTGTATTTACTAAAGTTGGTATATATATCGCAAAACCGATATTTTGTTGCAAAATTTTCAATTTAGAGACAATTTTATTTCAGAGGTACGACTTAAACAACCTTCCCCTACCATCTTTGATATACAAGTCGCGAGGATTGCACGTATTAGCGATGGGTTGAAGCGAAGGTGCCGACGGGTTCGAACAAAATAGCGAGGGGTTTAATCCAATGGTTGCCTGATTTAACATGCAACAGGCGTCCGGCTGTATCGGCGACGTTCATTCGTTGTCTCTTCACGCACCGTCCCGTTAATTCGAAATCAGGTCCGGCCCCAATGGAAGTATAATTCCCGCGTCGGGCAGGCGAATCGTTGTTGCCGGAAAAACACGAATTCGTCAACGACAGAGTCGAGGCCGCCTCGGCACCGTTCTCGACGCTCTTTCCAAGTTAAATTGCGTTTCCCAACGGCTGCCGGTGCTGCTTCTTCGTTGACCCCATTTCACCGGAGTCTCATTCCTGGGGGCCGTTGTCGTTACGACGATTCCTGCATTTTGTTGGAATTAAGGAGACCGTTGGCGTGCATCTTCGGATGCGATTCGCCGGGGCTGTTGAAACCGTCGAGTCACGTGGAACGGTGTTATTGCTACTCGAGCCGACACGGTGTCCCGAAGTTTAACTGTCAAGATATACTGGCAGCGGCTGACTTGATTGCCATGAAGGGTATATTCCGTTGAAATGAATGCTTCAACCCTCTTCCAGTTAGAGACACTGACAAAGGGACGGATGCACTGTTCGATCCAGTCGACAAAAGCTAAACATTCCATGTGGAAGATCTGAACAGTCTTGAGCCGCGAAATATTAATGAAAAAATATGATTATTAAAATTAGGTAACACAGTTGTTGCGGAATATATTAGGGAGGCCCGTAAGTAATGAATTATTTTGAAATCTAAAACAAACTTTGTAGTAAATTCAAGTTTTTATAGTACCGTTTTTACATTTATATCAAGGCTTCTCGATAATTCTTGTATACTTAATTTTGGGTCAGCTTCCACTAGAGCTTTTAGAGTGTCATTATCAAATTCAATTCGACCACTTGGAGGCCTGTCAGAGAGATCATAATCACCAGCAGCAAACCTTCTGAACCAACGTTGACACTTGTTGGCCTTCAATACATCTCCATAAACATCGCAAATTTCTTGTTGTTGTTACCGTTGTAACAACTGACCCCTAATACTAATTTCAATATACTAATTTATACTTGAAGTTTAATGCATTCAATCACGTGTCATTGGCAAATCATTTGTTTCTTTAATCTGATGTTTATAAGCTGAATTCAGCACTATAGAGACTTTAAACCGGGTAAACAATTTTATGACGAATAAGATCCTCGAAAGGTACGGACGCCGCCATTTTATTACAGGGTTGTAAAAAGAATTATACTTTTTAAAATATTTTGAACACAGGATGCTTTACCGAAAACTGTAAAAGAATACGCGTTCTCTTTTCAACGATCGGTACAGAACTAAAGGCAAAACAAATTCTTCGCAAATAACTGACACCTAATACTAATTTGAATATACTAATTTATACTTGAAGTTTAATGCATTCAATCACGTGCCATTGGCAAATCATTTGTGTCTTTAATCTGATGTTTACAAGCTGAATTCAGCACTATAGAGACTTTAAACCGGTTAAACAATTTTATGAGAATAGCTATATATCTTTGTAAAATATTTATCATCTTTGAAGAGAGTCTTTGAAAAAGGACCAAAACGTACCCTATTTTTTGTACACTAGAATAGACAAGACGGTGCCATCAGATAGTTTTAATTGTGGAACTGTCGAGCAGAAAAATACGTTAGAGGATAAACTTTTGCGAGAGGAGAAGAAGAAGTAAGTAGTAAAAGTCCGGGAGGAAAAAGCGATGGAAATCAGTTGTGATACGGACAATTGAAGCGAGGACATAGGGTGACGCAGGGAGTTTTCAGTTTGCCCGCAGAAGTTTCACGCGGAAGTTAAAACGTAAGAACGAAAGCGGAATCGGGGTAGATAAGAAAGGCGGTCGAATCGACATTATCGAGTAGCGGGTTAATGAGCATTATACGATAAAAACAGCCCTCCGGGAATTCGAGCAGCATCGAGATTGTGCTTCTGAAGCATTAAATTTCAACTCCGACTCTATGCTTGAATGAGTCCGAAGAACTTCGATGTAGCATTACCAAAGTCCTCTTGCATTCGGTTGGAACACTCATCTCTCAAACCAACAAAGAATGTTTATTGAAAGAATCAAACCACTTCCTAAAATATCTTTAAAACCTCCTACTTTGTAGTCGCTAACTTTCTACTGATAATGTCAGGTTTTTTAAATATAATATAACAAATTTACTATTTGTATGACCATTGGTATGTAGCCAAATCTGTAAACTTTTGAAACATCTTCTCTTAAATTAATCTGTCCCTGGTTCGAAGATTCACTGTGTTATAGAACAAAAATGAAGAATAAATTTGATCGTAGCAAAAAGTTTTAACACTTTACCGACCGGTAGCCTATTAATCGGCTATTAATCAGCAACAGGTGGGGGAAAATTTAAGGGATAGTATATAATAAAGTTGTATGTATAGAATAATAATTATGTTGTATACAGAGTGAGGCACCTAAGACTTTCACCGAAAATATCTCAGTTGTTTTTAGTAATACGAAGAAATGTTTCAGTAAGAAAATGTTTGGTTCAGTGGGATAGTTATTGTCACAGAGAAGTTTCTCTCTAGGTCATGTTACCCTAGCAGAGTACTAATCAAAATACATCGTTCCATTAGAAAAGAAGTATACACAAAAATACTCCGTCCTAATAATTTCCTGTCTGAACCAAACATTTTTTCGTATTACTAAGAACAACGGAGATACTTTCAGCAAAAGTGCTTCACCCTGTATACAATAATAAAGTTCTAATCAAAGTACTTCTAAAAAGAATTCCTAAGAATTGGTAAATAAAAGACCTTCAGAAAGAAAATACGATCTGCTATACATGTAAAGTACCAGTTAGCCTAAATCATCTAATAATAGAATGCGAAAAATATGAGAATGAAAGGAAAAATGCTAAGTTTCCTAGATCCTTACCTATAACCCTATGACCCTTACCTATTCTGTTAAATTCTAAGGAGTATATCTCCGGTCTTGCTAAGTATATCAAGGACACAAATATGTATAACATATTGTAAAACAATGTACCGTGTTGCTAATGACCTTTGATGTTGAAGCAATATTAAACAAATAAATGAAAAAAAAGACCTTCAAAACTGATGAATTCATGGGTTTTGCGAATCAGCACGGGACTATTTGTCCCCGACGCTTATCGACCGGGAGCTTATTAATCAAGTGATCAAGTAATTCGCATAATTCTCTTAAAATTGAACCAAACAAGTCGGGATTTGACATCATGTTACGTTAGCGTTAACGGGTGACAAAGCTTGAAAAAATTGCTCTCCGTCGGAATTCCGAAGGGAAAAGTCGGAGCGCAGCTTTTCCAACTTTGTAATGTCCCAACGAGATCGCAAGTCAAGGCCGTTTGACACGCAACAAGCTAATAAATTCGATGGGCGCTCATGGGTTTTTGTTTACGTTTCAGGACGGTGGCACGGAGTTCTGTTACCGGACGATGCTCAGCTTCGACACGATCCAATGGTCGCACGCCGGCGAATGGTTGCTGCTGGTACGCTCGTCGGAAGGAATCGCGGACGCTTCCGTTTTGTTGAACGTGACACGGGCCTCCGAGTACAGTCACGCTCACTTCCGGTCGGCGAGTCTCGCTTGCCTGTCGCTTTGTCTGGCGCTGGCCGTGCTGCAGGAGCACCGTCGCTGAGCGTTCGGCGTCTCCGATCCGAAAACGACGAGAGAAATATTTCTTAGAAACGAATAAGAAAATCGAACGAACCCAACTACCTTCTGAGCGACTAGGAGGAGGGCGGGGGGGGGGGGGGGGGGGGCGAGTTTCCGTCAGTATTCTCGCGACTTCGATAATTGTAAATAATATATAAAAGTCGAGCAGGGGAGAACGAAGGGGACGAGCGAGAGAGAAAGAAAATGAGAACTGGTGGTGTTAGAGCGAACGAGGGTTAAGAGCAAGTTTGAATAGAAAAATCGAAAATACTATTCTCGTAAGGCAAACGTCGGGATCGACGAAAATCACAACGGAAGCTTTTTCCCGAATTTTTGTCGTCGACTTGCACACGGAAATAGAAACGCGAACGATGAACGCGTTCGTGCGGAGAGCCTTTTATCGACGCGGTCGTCTTTCGATGATCCGACGACGATGATCCAGCAGCGGCATCGTTCCTTAATTGTGGATCACGTCGTATGACGTTTTCGATACTGTTGGTATTTTCTAGACGATAGATGAGACATGCGTAGATGATCGAATCGGCGGGCAGCACACGGTACCTTTTCTGTTTTGCCTTCTCCTCTTTTTTCTCCGCTTTCTGTTCTAACCGAGTTTCCTTTTTTTTTTTTGGTTACCTTTTGTCGAAGCGTTTGTTCGTGTAATGGAGACCGAAGAGAACAAGAAAAGTACGAGGGGCAAAAGTATGAAAAATCGAAACGAAACCGGAACGCGTTTATTGTTCGAGCGCATTGAATAGCCGACATCTTTCGCTGGTCTTAAACGCGGGGAAACGTGTCGCGGCCATTATTCAAGGAAGATGCATCGGTGCGTAGGGAAAGTTTGTAAACTAAGTTCGCGGCCCTTCGACACCAGCCATTTCCGGAAGCTTTCGACCCGATCGCGCCGGGAATTACGAGGTTCTTCGCCGTCACGCGCGAGGAGGGCGCGTGTAAATATTTGTATAGTTTATTTGTAAGGAGACGACGAAGAGAGGAAAAACACACACAAACACACATACATATGTACAGCCTGGCTCATAATTGACGGAACACACTTTAAATTAGAATAACCTTTTTATAAATTCACCAAAAGACTTCAGTTTTTCTGTTAAGCTAGACGACTTTGTTTACTAGATGACATGAAACGATAATTTTGGAAAACCGCCATTAGTCAGAATCAAGAAAAAAAATAGTAAAATTTGTATTTTACAATTTTTTCATTTGGCCTTAGACCGAAAATTTAAAAAATGTGTTTTCTAGACTCACATATGTTCACGATGCTGAAGATTTCATCGAAATTGATTAATTGGTTTATGAGTTATAAACGATTGAAGATGCTGAAAATCACAGTTTTTATGATTTTTAGACTATTTTTGCCATTTTATTCGATTATTCGGTTATTACGACCATTTTTAGTTATTCATAACTCGTAAACCAATTGACCTATTTCGATGAAATTTTCAACATGTACTATAAGAACCTACAAAACGCATATTTTGAATTTTCGTTTCAAGCTCAAATGAGAAATTTGTAAAAAGCAACTTTTACAATTTTTTTCACAATTCCAGCTCCACTCAATTTTACGAAAATTTTCATTACATGCAATCTAGTAAACTAATTCATCTAGCTTGACAAATAAACTGAAATCATTTGTTCCATTTATAGAAAAAGGAACGATTCCACTTAAAGCGTGTGTTATCAATTATGGGACTGAGTGTATGCACACACCGAAAGTGAAACAAGTATCGTGGAAGGGAAAATTGTTGTCGAGCCGGTGTGCACCGAACAGGAGACCAATTTTTCAGTCGGAACAGCGCACAGTGGTTCCAAGTTCAGATTTAGCCGTTCAGAATCAATACAACTTTTATAGAATTATTAATTAATTTAATCGAATTTCGGAGAAATATCAATACGAATGTCTAAACGTTTGGTAGTAATGTTGCCAGTCATGGTTCAAAATGAAGTCGGATATAAAGTGTTATAAATCAAAAGAATATACGAAGTGTGATAAGTAAACTGCTAATATAAAAATACAAATGAAAATGAAATAAAAATAAAAACAAATAAAAATTATCTGCATCAATCGCACATGAAATAACTTATTGTTATTATTAGACTGCTGATTTTATGCATTTATGACAACAGTAAAGACATTTAGAAAATTTAAAAACACTGTCGTATTATTTCCAAGTCCTTACAATAGTTAAGAGAAGAACTAAATATTTATGTAGCTCCTGTATCTCGCAATTAACGCAAACAATTATCGTTTGCATAATAAAATACGCAGTCTGATTATTATGTATAGTAAAGTAACAAAACCTTAATTTTTGCTTTAGTTTTTAATGGTTAAATATATTGCAGAAATAATCAGAGAAACTAGAAAAAGAAACTAATTTTGTACTTTTTCTATATACTAAAAGTCATTTGGCCTTAAAATAATTCCGTTCAAACCGTTTCTATGTATAACAAATTGTACTCTCGAACGACTAAAACGAATTTGCGATCCACTGTGAATCAGTGAGACTGATCGAAGACTGTTCACTTGAACATGATTTGTTTTTTAGTACGATTATGGCACAACGCGACGGTCGACTGGGCGTTCCAAAATTGATGGTATTCAATTTAAGTGTGCCAGAATAACGATATAGATGCAATCAGTTGCAAAGGTCTGTATACACCTACCAAATACATGTACAATACTTTAAAAAAAAGAAACAAAGATTTTGAACATGCGAATGTTCATTCATATACCCATTAGAATTAAATATTAACAATTAGAAGAGAATATTAATAACTAAAGTTATCCAACCAAAGTTACGTTAAAGTGTATAAAATTTATGTTTAGTATAATTATTTCATTACCTAAAAAAAAGTTCCTGCGACCGAAGTTATGACAAATTTTATTGCTATTCTATATCTAGAACGTACATATTGTTCTATATCACATTACTACCGTACCAGTAATTATATTAATGACAAATTTACCAATTTTTATACTGTTAACTTGGGTGTCCTGAATATCATTGCAATCTGCATACAAGTAAGAAAAGTATAATTATTATGATTAGACTGCGGATTTTTATGCAAAATAAAAATTTGTTAACTGAATTGCAACGAACTGAAGTGAAGTAGAAATTTATTTTCTTTCTTATTATGTTCGGCAGATTGAAAATAATATAATAATATGTTTAAATTTTTCTAATATTTTTGCTACTCGAAATGACTCCTACTAATTTTTGTCATAAATGCATAAAATGCATAAAATTAGCATTTTAATCGCTATAGACAAATTACTTCGAGTCTGTGAAATTTGTGTTGCTAATCAATCATTTTCCTTCCTTTATACCTACATGTAGACCCCCGTCCATAAGTAACCCGATACGTGAATCTTTGCTAAAAATTGCTAATATTTAAATTATTATATCTTCGTAAAATAAAATCGTACACATTCCTCCGAGGCTTATCCTAAATCATGAAGTTTCCACTCTCAGAATCCCTAGCTTAGTTTCTTCTAAGATCGAGCAAATTTGAACGTTTCTACGAGGATGGGAGAATTTTATTCGTTCCTGAATCCACCATAGATTTGAAGATTGAAGCTTCTCCTTTAAAATGAGCTCTGGAGAGTGGCTTCACGATTTTTGTAGCGTATTAAACTTTGAATAGTAAGTGGCAAATCCAATCATCTTGCACGATTCCCAGACTGACTCGCGACGGTTTAATTTTACTGTAATTCAGTTTTACTTTACTAATAATATTTCAATAATTCGTAAAGATATCGACAATACTCTCTTCATAATATTAATTCTTACTTCATAATTAATCGTTAACAATTTTATTAAACGTCCCAGTGACTTATGGGCGTGTTTGAATCTCAGGTATAGCCTATATCTTTCAAAATTGAATAGGACGGTTAAAAAAAATCGTAAAACAACTTTTGGGGGGGGCCACTTTAAAGGAGAAACTCCAGTCTTCAAATCTACGAAGGACTTAGGCATGGAAAAAATTTTCCCATCCTGCTGGAGATGTTTGAATTTGCAAAATTGTCGACGGAGACGCAAACCTAACCCAGATCTCCTATCCCTTGCTAGATAATGCGCAAGTACCTTATAAACGGAATCAAGAGAGATTCCGAAAGTAGAGATTTCACGTCTTAAAATGAGCTTAGGTGGGTTTTCGTTCGTGAAGCTGTAACAGTTTAAATGTGGGAAATTTTTTAGCAAAAATTAAAGTCTCGGGGGTATACATATATATGATTAGAATGCGTAAATGATTTTATGCATTCATATTAAAAATGAATAGCTGAAGCAAGAAACAGCGAAAGCATCAGAATAATTTCGGAAATTAATTTTGCCATTTGCGTTGTGCAATTTTACCATCTGTTTACCAGAAATTAATTTCGCCAGTCTCCGTGTCGCGCAAACGACGAGCGCGATTTTTATTTTGCACGAAGTTCCGCCGTTTAATAATGGACATCAATTTTGGAGCTCCCCGTGTCATACGTGAGATATAATTGAACGAAAAAAAAAAAAAAAGAACGAATGTATACGGTCGAGGACACCGAATAAAACAAAAGAATTGAGGTACGTACGAAATAAAGAAAAATGAGAAAAAGGAAAAACTGAGTACTCCGAAAAAGAAATAGGAAGATTAAAAATACATTGTTGTATATTATTTTAGGTAAGTAGTAAACTAAATAGCGTGTATATAGTGATTGTAAATGCATAGGCTATCGAATACACCGACGGCTATGTATGACGAATTATACAGTGACGCTGTTAGAGATATATTTATTATTCGTTGATATATTTTTATAAAGTTTTATTTAGCCATAAGTTCTCGTTTGCCTTCCCCTCTCTGGATGTCGTGTATTGATCATCGTTAGTTTCACTGCCAAAACGGGCGAAACAGGAGCCGAAGGATTTCATTTCGAAAGTTTCAACGAGGATCGTTACAATAAAAAATCTGCTCTGCACCCCTTTCCTTGCGAACGTCCTAACAGAATTAAGAAGATAAAAAAATTGACGTTACAGTCGTTGTACTTGTAATAAGAAGAAATGTTGAGAGAAAGAGTGGGAGAGAGAGAGAGAGAGAGAGAGAGAGAGAGAGAGAGAGAGAGAGCGAACGAGTGAATGAAACAGAGCGAGAGAGAGAGAGAGAAACGATGTGAAAAGAATAAGATCGTTGTCCTCCGTGATTCATTGAGTAATCGTATAGAGTCTCGTTTCGATCGTTCCAGTTCCTTCGAGTGATATCGTTGCGTGAATGGATTTACGAAACGCAGTGGTTCCTAATTTTTTTGTAAGCTGAACAAAACCAAAAAAAGGAAAGAAAAGAAAGGGAAAGAAATAAAGCAAATAAACGAAACGTGCCGACTAAGATGTGTGTAGGTTCGTTCAAGATGGTTCGCCTAATTCGCAACGAAAAAATTGTAATCGCTGTTCAATAATAGACGCGAGAAAATTAACTGGTGATCCTTTCGAGATTTACTTTAGCGTATACGATCGATCAGATGTATCCGTTAGTTTCTGTCGGTTTTCTTTATTTTTACTTGTTTGTCGAATTGCTTAGGTGTTACAAATAAGCAACGTGATGTAATCGTTGTACCCCATGACGCCTAAAAGTCCAATAAATGATATTTACAATAACTGTGTGTATTTATTGTAGCTCGATTAATGTGCTTCCCTCGAACGAGCTATCCTTGCCACGTAATACACTAAAGTCTTGATCGAAGCCCAATTATCGGGACCGTGCTGTGGCATAGATCGTGTAGGGATCTATGGAAAATTTTTTATAACTTCCGAATAAAATTTTCAAGTTCTATTCTGTTCATAATATTTAAGTTCAATTTTATCAAAAATACCTTTTACCATCATTATCTAAAACTTATTTTTTACTCTCTTAATAACTCAACGATAGAAAAATCAATTGCAATTCAATTTTAGACGAATTAATGTATTGAAAAAAACCAGATTATTTATAGGATGATCCAGCACTTTAAGTTAGATTACCGTATTTTATTTTATGCCAAATTATTGAAATGAAACATTCCATTTTGTGTCTCAGATTGTTTTAATAGAAATATTTTATTATATGATTCAGGTTCTTGAAATAAAAATATTTTATTTCGTGGTTTAGGTTGTCTAAATGAAAATATTTTATTTCGTGGTTTAGATTGTCTAAATGAAAATATTTTATTTTATTAAATTATATATCTCATTTAAAAAATTATTTTAAATAAACTCTAAAATAGTAAATAATATTTGAAATATTTATTTCGCCAAATATAGCCAACCAATGAAAATTACCAAAAGATAGATAAATAAAATAATAATTTAAATAATTTGAATAAAATATAATTTAACGCAGAAGAAAGATTTTAAAATATAATTCCTCTCTCGTCGTTTCCAGGTGTATGGTACCTCCTTAAATAAGAGAACGAATTCTCGCGATTCCATTTAATCATCAATTACGAGGTAATTACATCGGTAATTGCTTTTCCATAGATAACGCAATCAGACTTCGATCGTAATAATGAAGATAAAAAGTTCGATTCTCATAAAAATCAGCGAGAATTCATAACGCGCGAGCAGAAAGGAAGTCCTCCGAGAATTTCTTCGAGTCATGCGAATTAAGTCTTTCGCAATGATAGAGAAATCAATCTTGCTGGCATTGCCTCGTCGTGAGTAGTCGGAAAGAGAACGAAAAGTAGACAAATTGCTCTGACAAAGAAATCACGCGGCTCCTTTCCGCCAACGTGCTCGGTTTCACAGTCATTTCCTCCCTAATCGTTCTTGCTGATGCCTCGGACCAAACTCCGGGGAACCACGCTGTTTCCCATTACTTTCGTACCCTAACGTCTTTCTTATGGTGTTCCATCGAATCACAGACGAGGAATAGTACAGTCCACTCGCCCTACGGAGTTTCGTGGCCCGCTGAATTTTTCGTAGCAACGCACAATTAGTATTTATTTAAGCAAATTTCCGTTTCCCCGGACAATGTAAAATAATGAAACATTAAATACCTTTTAATTCAACTTATGTATAAAATCGTCTTCTACATAGTATTCAGCAACAGGTGGGGGAAAATTTAAGGGATAATATAACACACGTTAACGTTTTATATATAAAATAATAACTATTTCGTACACTGGGTGAATCGCCTAAGACTTTCACCTAAAATATCTCCGTTGCTTTTAGTAATACGAAAAAATGGTTCAGGAATAAAATGTTTGTCCCAGTAGGGCAGTTATTCTCACAGAGAAGTTTTTTCCCCAAGGTCATGTTAACCTAATACAGTACGGTAAGCATGTCCATGGTCTTTGAAGCTCAACACATTATAGACTGTTGAATTTGTCCTTTCATTTGCTAGAATGTTACAGTAAAGGACGATGACCTTGAAATATCGGAAAATATCACCTAGAAAAAAAAACTTCTCCGTCACAATAATTTACCCCTCTGATCCATACATTTTTTCGTTTTACTAAAAACAAGGGAGATATTTTCGATGAAAGTCTCTGGTGCCTCACCCTGTGTACAATAATAAAATTTTAATTAATAGTTCTTCTGAAAAGAATTCCTACAAATTGGTAAATAAATGACCTTAAAAACTGATGGAATTTGCTTGCATGGTTTTCCTTGAACAATTATTAATTATTCCTTCGTTTTCGTTTCACTTCTGTTCTTGCGTTCAGGCGAAATGGCATATCGTGATTCTTTTTTTTTT
>CM052135.1:6179727-6419412 GCA_028454255.1 Halictus ligatus
CCAGGAACAACCGAAATATGTTCTCTAATAAACAATCCGGAAAAATTATTATTATACGGAAAAAAGACTGCAGGCACAAGATACGTCCTTCTATGCCCTATACACGCGAATCTAATACACAGGTGCCCGGCCGAGCATTTACATCCAACCGTTCCTGAGACTAACCGGCGTTCCCAGAATTCTATAAACGTCCAGCTGGTAAGTGTTCATGTCGCTGCGAACTGCTCGTTTCCCGCCAGTTACGATTACAAACGTTTCATTAGTTTCCTTCCAGGAAACGTCGGGTATCAGCTTCTCTAATCAAGGAAATCTCTATTCTTCGCGTACCGGCAGCCATCGAGGGCAGTTTCCGGTCTATGCGTTGCCGTTGCTGGCCCGGCCGCTCTCTCTCTCTCTCTCTCCCTCTCTCACTCTCTCTCTCTCTCTCTCTCTCTCTCTTCCTTTCCTCCCTTCTTGCAGCGGAGGTAAGAACGAAGCCAGCGAAAATGACGTTGGTCCAAAAAAGACGTAAGGAGAAAGAAAGAAAGAAAGAGAGAGGGGGGGAGGGGGTTGGAGGGCACGACAGAGTAAAATCGCGTTTTAAATGTTAATTCGTCCATTTTCCTGGCTCGCGTCGGCGATATCCGCGGAAGACCTCCGCGTGCTAAGATTGTCCCTCGAAAATAGACCTTCCCCGTACTCTGAAAGGACTGTGTCTCTCTCCGGGTATCAAATTATACCTGGCGACGTTGGTACGGTAAGTTGCGAGCGTTAAAACGTGGAAACTTTACCAATTTACTTGGACGGTACAAGGGGAATGATTTCGTCCCGTGTAGAACGGAGAACCCCAGCCGCGCGGCAATGTGTATCGGCATGTTTGTTTCAAAGACCCTGAAAGATTATTGACGCCACCACCGCCATTGGTCAGCGAAACTGTCACTACGGTGACCTCTGTTTTGTTTTATTATCGTATTGTATTTATTATGAAGGGTGTTCTTCATTGGGCGCATCGTTTTTTGGGTGATTTTTAGGAGAAAAATTTATCAATTATATTGGGTTGGGTTCTTGACGTTTTGAAGTTAAAATTCAAATATAAAATTACGATTAATAGGTTCGTTCAGTTACAGGATAAGTTACCTCAAACAATTGCAAAAAGCAGTAGAACATATTGGGAAATATTTTAATTTTATCTTTGAGTTTTAATTTAACACTTGGTTTACGGGGTTCTAAGAGTCACCGTTTTGCATTACTTTGTAGATACAACAATAATTTGTCTATCCAAATTATTTGTTGTTTGTTTAAATAATATATACTCAAAGAAATAAATCTGTTGAATAATTCCTCACGGGTGGATTATTACAATCTCAATAATCGTATATGAAAAATCGTAAACCTAGTGTTAAGAACACAGCAACTATGTAAAATTACAAAAATATGTATAGTCATGAATTATAAAAATATGATACTTCGTTCAACTAGAATCCTATGTAGTTAAATGACATTTATAGGCGTTTCATTTGTAGGCATTTATAGGCATTTTTGACATTTATTGACATTTATAGGCATTTAAGCGATTATTGAAGAATACTGAAGAGACTGCAAGGGTTGAAATAAATAAATTTAAAAAGCAGAAAAATATTATAAATTTCCATAGACGTCCTAATCGGAGGATAATCGCGTACGGTTCAAGATTCCGGTATATTTTCTTAGGGGATTAAAATCTTTCGTGGAAAATTATACCCGTGATTTTCCGTGTCGAGTCAGCGCACTTCCTTGTAGGGTCCAGCTTTAATCTCCTCGACTACAGAGCAAACCGATCCTCCTAATACATAATGGATCCCTAAGGCCTAAGGGCGAAGGTTCGTCCAATCGGATTAATGGTGTCGGCAGCACTTTTCCCAGCTAAATAATGCTACCGGGATTCGATGCATGGCCTCTCTCCCTCTCTCTCTCTCTCTCCTTTTTTCTCTCACCCCTGGCACCCGGGTTTTTCCTTCGAGTGCACTCACACGCGCGCGCAGCGCCTGACAGAAACAGGGAATACGCGAACGATCCTCGGACACGTACACCAATATCTTGGATCGCGCGTGATCGGCTATCTCGCGACGACAGCTCTCGAGATACACGTATTCGGTGAAATCTTCTATTTGTACGTTGAGTTATCGCGTGTTCCCCGCGTCGCCGCTATCATATTCTCCCACCACCCTCGGTCCTCTCGCTCTTCTTTTGCCACTTCTTCAACCCGCCCGCTACCAGATAGAATCTTATAATTTATTTCCTATTTCCTGGCATAACTCTCCGAGTCGTCAACAGAGAAGTTTGCTCCGCGCCGCCGGCCCGCAGCATGCGTTATTGCGAGTCGTTGAATTGTAAACGACCCCGAGTGCTCGATACCATCGACCAAAACTCGAGTTCGCCCTTAGGAAACACTTGCGCGCGACACGTGACAGGGAATCGGCTTTGTGACAGCTTCGGTCGAAATAGACTCTCGATTTGACAATTACAGGTACATACATTAAAAGAAAATTGTATTACGAAAATCGTTATCGGGTATCGAAAGAGGGGGGCCGGAGGTATTTCAGCACGTATAGTTTGACCATTTTTGTTAAAGGGTGAGGAAAGAGATAAAACATTTCTCAAAGAAAAAAATTAATTTTAAAAAATTGGTTTTGCACAGTTTGGTAGACGCGATATCATTTGTTGTTCTTCAGATATACGAGGAAGAAGATATTGATATTTTTCTAGGACTGATTGGACCCCTTTGATGCGAGAAGTACCAGAAAAAAATAGGGTTGAGGCATAACATACTCTACTCATGTGCAATGTTAAATAATTTATTGAATTTACTATTGAGTTCCTGCAATTTTCAATTTTTGTCGGCAAATTTTAGGAAATGGAAACAAATTAATTGTAATTTTCAGTAGTAGTGATCTTTGTAGATCTGAAATAAATTGGTATAAATTTTATATTATACCATTTTTTTGAAAATTTTCGAAAGAAAGAATTAAAATATTTTAACTCGGCTCCTGTACCTTGCAATCAATGTAAACATTTTTTATTTTGCATATAAGTTCGCAGTCTAGTAAACTGCAACTTACTTGAAGTCCGGTAACAAATGGAATTAATACTGTACTTATAATAATACCTCTTTCTTTCCTTTTTATGGTTCCCATAAACTCTCTGCTCACTCAGGCACAATGTTAGGCCAAATAGATGCCCCTATCCGCAATATGTCAAAAGCTGCTCCCAGCGATCGTCTTATATCGAAAGAAAACTGTATACCCACAGAAAGAAAGTTCAATAATTCCGTATGTATAACTCCTCACCATGAAAACATATCTCAAGGTCAAGGTCATGGCCCTCGCTAACATTGAAGTAAATATTTATTTCTTTTGTCAATAATTGTAACGTGTTGAAAGTAGCGTAATAAGATTTTTAGATTATTTAATCGTCTTTATTGTTTTGTGTCGACTTTTGTCATAAATGCATAAAATCTTCTAATCATTTTGGTAGAAAGAAAAAGCACATAAGGTAAAGTAGCATGACCAAAAATTACGTAACAAACATTTCAAAACATGCTACCTTATAAGGAGATCGTGAAAAAGTAAAAAGTTTTTGTGTTTTCCCCAAAATTCCCCATTGTAAAATGATAATGAGTAAAAAATAGTTTTCTCTATTATTGAAAATTTTAACTGAAACAAAATTGGAGAGAAAACTTTTAAAAAATATAAATGGCTTTAAATATTAATTTAAAGTCGTTTTGTAGAAGAATAACTGGAGATATATGGTTAATATTTTAGAGTTTTTTTACCCTTATCAGCCTTTGTAATTTAAGTTTAAGTACCAATTTTAAGATATCTTACGAGTTGTAGTATTGCGAGATTGTGTTGTTTCCAGGTGCAAATAAATCGATGAACAAAAGCATTTGTGTCGACCGAGACTGGGTCTGTGACTTGCACGCATGAATGCGCAAACGAGGGTAGCGGAGGACATAAAAACGATGAAAAATTGCGAAAATTATAAGGGTTGTAAAGGATAATGTGTAATTAATGGATTATCGATTTTCCTTGGAATTCATATTTTTATAGGCAAATTCGTGAGAATACAAATGAAGCACTGGGGGCAGCGTATCTATCGACAACGGAACTGCACAAAAAATGAAAGCAGAATTTTATTGCTCGAATTATCGGGAACATTTGCAGTCTAGATCGTCATATATTTTCATTTATGTTTTTTTACTTTTATTACGTGTCATCTCTCTTTATTCCCATTAACATACAAATACAAATTTCCAGTTCGATTTCAGTGGCTTCGTATGATGTCATACGAGTAATTGTAATTCTTAATTCATGGTTTTATACTTGAACGTAGAGAAATTAACGTAGTAATAGAGAAATCTTTCATTATTAAGATTATACATTAAAACAGCAATATCATCTAACTGAAAACTCTGTAGAACGTGTAATGATTTAAAAGCTAATTACTTAGACAGCGGATTTATATGCATCTGCATATTTTTATGGAAAGAAGATAAAAATTTGTAATTTTATTCGATATATACGAAGTTAATTGTGCTTAAAAATAAATTGAAGGCATAATAATTGCCTAGTTTATTTACTAAACTAAATTTTATATATTTATATACTAGACTCGATATATGTCCAAAACACAGATCTAGCCAGGGACATATATCGGCCAGGAGATACTATTCTTTGATCCACTCCGAACGTAGAAAATACTTCCTGTGGATAGTTTTAGGACTTATCGGCTAGGCATTTGCGACATATATAGAGTAAACACTGTATTGACTAAAACTTCAAAATGACGACTTCCTGTTCGCCATCAATTATAACTAATTTCGTTACGTGTGAACATGGATTATTTCCTAAATAATCGCACACGTAATCAATTAGAACTTAACATAAAACGTGACAAAAGTTAAAATTATTATAAAAGCAAGCGGGTCGAAATAAAAATGATTTTCCTGTCGTGGAATAAATGTTTCGCGATGAACTGTCACCGGCTCATCATTATTCGTTTCAATCAACGGATTATCGAGTCCTTTCACTTCTACTTAATGATTACGAACGAACGAACACGCGATACAATTAACAAAGCGAGTAACAAACAAAACTCCGTTGGAACAATACGGTAACCGTTGCCGATGTACAATTTTCAATTTGTCTCGTCTATATTGTAAAACACTGTCCATCGACAAAATTATAACGTAATATGCCGACAGTTCTCGCGGCATCGTAAACCGGGTATTCCGCATAAAATAATAAAACGGTCATTCAACATTTTATCGGTTCCCAGCCGTCGTTGCTAATCCGACAAACGCCGGAGCCACGGGGATGTAAATTTTTTGCACATTTTCGGCGTGATTGGCGGATGACGATGCGATCGAGGGAACGTGCGACAGATCAAGTGCACATTTTCACGGTCCCGTTTCATCATCGAGTCTCGCGCGCCGATAACATGGCGTCGACAATGATAACGCCGATCGCATTTCCAGGGCAGGAGGACTAGGTCGACGTTAAACCAGGTTGCTAATTTATCTCCGCGGCAGTGAACTCGCAATCGCGGCGCTACACCAATGTCACATTATCATTCGTATGCAATGATTCAGTCGGCGCAAGTCACGGTATCGCGTGAAATATTTTACGCACGTGCACGCGCGGCTAGTTTGATCACCAGACAATACCAATGCCATTGTTAAAGAACGGAGCAGATTTCTTTTTTAAGAGACACAGTGTCGTGCAAAATTGAACCGATGGAACTATTCTTTCAAAAAATCGTTATTTATATGCACTATGCTTGGCAGAAAATATTCGATCGAAATTGTGAATATAATTGGTGAATTATTTCAGCGTACATTAAGTACGAAGAACAGTAAATTTTGTATCATCTGTATAATATACATTTATATATACATTTATACATTTATATATACATTTATACATTTATATATATACATTTATATACATGAATATACATTTATATATAATATACAATTATATTATAATAAAATTGGCTTAACTTTACCTTAGGAAACCAGAAATTTTTTAATTTTTTAAACGTAATCCTGTAGATTTTGTCGGAAATTTAAGTTTTAATCCTATGAGATTACAAGTTCGAAAGTTATGCGTGTGTAAGGATGTGCGATTTTCAGCGTTTTTGACAGGTCAGGACACCGCCATGATGATGTGCAGTGACCGTCGCTCGCCGCTTAACGAGCATACATACTAACGTACATGACTTACACGCTAACTGCATACATAATGCATACCAACGTGGCGGCGCACTTACCTGTCACAATCGCTGAAAATCGCACGTGTTTACACACGCATAACCTTTGAACTAGCGATCTCCTGGAATTGAAACTTGGATTTTGCACTTTTCGTCGTCAAAATCTACAGGATTATATTTTAAAACGTTAAAATATTTTGGTTTCCTGAGGTAGAGTTTAACCACAAAATTAATTCATCTATGTGTTGAATCAATATAACCTTGCAGAGTATACATTTTCCGTATAATAAATTGTAGATGTCTTTTCTTATATACTGAAAAACAATTACGGTGAATAATTATTACAACTATTTGTGTCGCTTGAGATGCAGATTTGAAGGAGCAATGTAAACGATTAGGTGCACACGATGGAAGTTTTGAAAGCGTATCTGTCACGAACAAGCGGTCGTCGTTAAAGTGTAACGACGACGCATCTTTCCAGGAAAATGGTTACAAGCAACGATGACACTTTTCCAAAGAAATGTCATCGTGGTATCGAACTTTCTCTCTCTCTCTTCCTCAGGGAAATAAACTGCATTATGTGACATTTTTCACGAGGATTTCTGGATCCCGTGTATTGTCCCGTTACGATACGTTCAATCCAATAAGTTATTCGAGATTTTCCTTTTTGCTTCTTTCTTTTTTAGGCCGCCAAGGATCCCCGAGAAGCCTTTCAACGGGGGAGTTGCGGCGAATAATTACTCGGATAAAAGTCGAGTCGTCAGAAGGCTAAATGAAATTAGCCGTTGCACGAGTTTTCAGCCTGGAGGAAATTCTTTTTTTGCCTCGGTGAACCGCAGCCCCGGAGCGCGGCAAAAAGCGTTTACCTTGAACACAGAGAACGGCGGAGGTACAATCCTGGCGGAGAATGGACCGGGTACGTGCCATTACGGACATAGATGAAATGTCAGGACATACCCGTAAATTTCTTTTTTATCAAGCACCTGGCACCTCGAGTAAAATTCATTTTACCCGGGAACCACAACTGTTATAACCAGACCCGCGGATTTTGTGCATTTATGACAAAACTGTGAAGACATTTAAGAGCAGTATTACTCTATTTCGGGCTCCTTCAAATTATTAAAAGAAGAAGCACATTTTTATTTAATCGCTCCGTATAATTGACTTGGAAAATTCTTTCATTTTCTTTCCGAAATTGGGAAAAAGTCATGGGGCAAGAATTACTTTTTTAAGAAAAATCCGTGTCCTCACCATTGACCACCGTCGATGATAGAAATTTATTTCAGTTGCTCATAACTACACTAAATGATTAAATATTCATTAGTGCATTAGTGCATTTAATGCATTAAATGTTCTTGTTACAATTTTTTACAATACTGTAAACACACACTAAAGAACAATAATTGTAAGATTTTTAATAGTTTTACTCTTTAAGTTTCGTGCAGTTTGCGCTGCCATAATATGTGATTGATGTCTTCGTATTCTCAAGTACATTTGCGTTTAGGATTACTTATGTTTATACGAGTACGAGACGTAGCTAAATAGTAGTACCCTGATCTTGTACCGATTTATTAGTATCTATAGTATATTTAAATATAAATTAACTTCAACAATAACGAGGAAAAATATGTTTCATTTGCATGTATTTACATGTATAGTCGTCATTTACCACGATGATTGTTTATCCAAATTTAAAATTTTTTAAAACCTTGAAAGACTTTAAATAACATATTATTTTCAATATATTAAAAATATTAGTAAAAGACATAAACTTCTATTTAGTTTCTCGTGTCTTGCAATTGATGCACAAACTTTTTATTCTGCATAAAGGTCCGGAGTAAACTTTTATGCAAAATAAAAATTAACTGCTTTATAAATAGAAGACGTCGAAAATTGAATAGCGACATGATTAAATTAAATAAAATCTTTCTACATACTATTTTAAATTTCCCCTAATCTGTTTTGTCTCATCTACACAAAAATTGCAGTGTAGTGATCAATAATAGGTCTTAACTAGTCAGTGGTTTTATCGAACAATCTTGAACGGCCAGCCGAAAATAAAAAATTTTCATGATTGTTGCTTTGGAACTTCTAGGTATAAAATATTGTCTAATAAAGTTTCTAATCACAAAACAAAAAGAAATGCATTAACGATGAATGTGAAATATTGAGGGATTGATTGAGGGAAACACGTGGGGTAAGGGACTCAATTATATACTATATTAATTATACTTATTTTTAAACCATAAGGAATATTAAAAAGAGGAATATTAAATTTTTTTCATTAAAATCTTATCTATATCTCTTATTAAAAATAATCTTATATATCTCTTTCTTAATATTCACTTTGCTTTAAACATAAGTATAGTGAATATAGGCACAGTAATTGATACCCTCATATTAACTGAGTCCCTTACCCTTCTCAATCGACTGATTGTAACACTTTTTGTAATAAAGAGCAAATGAAAGATCAGGCGAAAATCGAATCAAGACTTTTGCACAAACATACAGGAGCCCACGGAAAATCGCTTTGATATGAAACTGAACTTAATGAAATCGTATCATGCGCCGGTATAAAATAGAACGTGGCTGACTAGTAGGAGCCCGCGAGCGACGACAATCAAATTACATATTAAATGGATTCTATTGATAATGGTATCACTGTGTCGTGCCTTGTTATTTCGTCAGACTCGCGGTGCGCCGCTACCGAACTCCGTTAGCGTCGCTTTCGCACACTTCCCTGAAGTTAATGGAAACTTATAATTAGACGATAATACGTTTTACGTTTACGTACGGGGCACCGGCGATGGAATGAAATGGATACGCGTGTAACACGATTACAGAGGACCCGTAGTTTCTGAGTACGATTAGGTCGACACCGGCATGAACCCTTTCGGGAGCAGAAATAACTTTCCAGTTCTTTCTGGTTGGTAATTGAGACTGAACACGAAATTATGTTGTTTACTGATGTTCCACCGAGTGCCACGGCGCGTAAGAATTACAACGTCGAGGGCAATCTAGCTGTTTCGACTAATTTCCTGTCAAGTATGCAGAGTGGAGGAAATAAGTGGAAGAAGGAGAACGCCGAAACAGCTACCTTGTTTACAGATGTTGTACGACCGGTAACAATATTGTAAGAAATTACGGAACTCCTTGCATGCATAATGCGTAAGAACGAAAAATATGGCTTGCAGAAATGTAGAGGAAATTAGAAGAAACGGTTTTACAAGTTTCTACCAACGATTACCAAATTGTTCGACGAACGAAAATAAAGTCTCTGCGTTAACTCTTTAAAAAATATATTAGCTATCTCATAGTCCTGTCAGTGACAATAAATACTTTCATATTTTCAACTTCTATTCTTGAAATTTTTTAAATTATACATTATTACTAGACTGTGGATTTTATGCATTCGTTACGAACGTGTGGAGGCTCAATTTAAAATAGTTAGAAAATTAAAAAATTCAAGAACATCGATATATTATCTCCAGTCTATGAAAATGATTAAAAGGAAAAAAGACATTTTTATCTTGCTCGTTTCTCTCTCAATCGAGGCAGACAATTTTTATGTTGCATAAAGATCCGCAGTCTAACTATTACGAATTTAGAATCGTCTTACAGTATACTGTAAAAGAATCCTCGTGGAAAAGTAATTCTTTCTTTATGATATCGTATGTCTTTGCTAATAGTACTAAATATGTATACTAACATAAATACTTTTTCGGAAACTGAGGATTCATTACGAATAGCGACGAAGTTTTTCATCTGAAGTTTCGTTTTCGATAAAATCGAGTTTGAAAACGCAGTGGATACGCTTGCTATTACATAGGAATCGTCTGACGCGTCTGACCATCGCCAACCAATTCTACTTCCTCCAAGCACGCGATCTCGGCGGATCTTTAAACAAAAAAATGTTATTCCTTTTTTCGCTTTATTTCTACCTGTAGAATCACTGCCCGCTTGTACATATTATTCAGCCGCACTAGTTGTGTTAGGTAATGTGAAAGTTCGACTTTCGTTTTACAAAAGAAAAACACACATATGTACTTACTGGATAATTTTTTAAAATTTTGCAAGTTGTACGAGCTGTCTATGGTTCTTTCTAATATGAGGCTCTGCTTTCAGTGAAGTGATTCTGAAATAGTTTCATTTTGATCAGAGAGAGTAGAAACCTTCAGTAAATATTATAGCACGAAATAAAATTGAATTTTAATATTTTTAGGACCACAGTGGCGATGCAGGTGTATCAATTGTCAGATCCAAACGGTTTCGAGACTTTTGTTACAATCTTTTGCAAATCTACTGAAACATTTTCCTAATAGACCATGTCTCAACATGTATTTTGAAATTGTTAAGAAAGAAGATACGAAACAATCTAAACAAGTTTGACGTATTGTACGGAAGGGCTGTAACTATATAATATAATATATAATATAATAAATAACGAACTTATAAATATTAAGCTTAATACATATTAAGCTATATATTAAATTGCATGTATATTTAATGCATATTTTTTTAATGTATATTTTTAACCCCCAATTCGGGGGTTCAATCCTAAACAAACAAAGGACGAGACTTGTGCGACGCCGCTGTCGACTTCAATGAAATTCAATTTTCTTTCGCATGAATCGGCCTGTGATTGGTCGAGCCATACTGTCGCCAGCCAGACAAGTTTTACTCGCCACTTGGTTCAGCGGTGTAACCCGATTCACGACACTCTACGCCCGCCATTGATACTTTTTATTGAGCTGCCGAGCTTTCCCGACTTTTCCAATTCGATTCTCGCCACAAGGCCGACGTTTTTCCGCGGTTTCGGTTCGAGGCGACCCTTCGACCAAGATTTTCTCTGTTCCGTAACAGAATCAAACAACCTATCGGAAAACAGAAATTTCCGGCGACCTGCCAACACGGAAAATATCCGTGATGATGTGAAAATTTCGCGAGACTGCGACCTCAGCTCGTTTCGATGCATTGTCTCGACAGGTTCGAGCGAAAGCGTTGGAATTTCCGGACGATGAATCGTTAATGATTCCTATTCTTGTTAACGCATCGATCAAAATCCATTTAGCATTCGAGCAAGATAACTCTACGTATTTAGAAGCAATTAGTACAACTTCGGATCTGCAATCGTTAGAGGAGGAAGAATAGCCATCGGGTCAATTAGGATTAACAAATCAGATTTCGCCATATTTAAGGGAAGAGAAAATAGTGTTAATAAGATTATTTTGATATCACAATCTGTTGAATTTGTATAAATCTTTAAAATTGACATTTTCGACGGAAAAGATATTTTTGCTTTTGAACAAGCACCACTTTATAATTGTTCAAAATTTGACTTTTACTCCATTTTAACTCCATCATTTTGTAATTTTTTGTGATAAAAAGATATGCAAATAAAGCTGGAACGTTGGTCAATGTTCCTTTAAAAAATCTTCTTTTTACAGTATCCGTATACGCGAAATAAAAATGTTGGTTTTATTTTATTAGGCTTACAGGATTGCATGCCCCCTCAAACTGCAGACCTCTGGCTGTAGGGAGCTGCTTTGATCAAACAGTTATGGTACACAAACCATAAGCCGTAGATATTTGACTCTCGGTCTGCAACCAGGCTCGTTTATGCCCGCAGCGAAATTTCACTCGTGAATTTCGATTCGATATTTTTCAATTTTTCCTTTCTTTATTTTCTTCCGTTAATTTCCTCCCGTCAAACATTCGACGTTCCAACGACTGTACATTAAAATAAATTTTGAATCAAATAACTGCACAAATCGTGTTACATTTCATACGGGCCGATTTGCATTTCGAATTTCGAATTAAATAATATGCATAAAACGGGTTTGATTTACTTTGCGCGAAATATGAGATCGTGGAAATCGTAACAGGTGACGCTGATGGCGAACGTGTTAATGAATAAATATTGCCATGGTTCGAAGCGAATTTTGAACAGAGACTTCCGTGTGTGTGTGGGTCACACCGATTATAGGTGTCGGTTATCCGTGGGTCGTCAAGGCCGCTTATCTTGAGTGCACTGTACGAAATTTCGGTTGGCCGGCCTTGCGGTGTCAGTGACACGTCGGTTCGGAGACTGGGCCTTCGACCTCACAACATGTACAGGCGAGCGGCCAATGTCAGGCTAAAATTACGGCCGTTCAAATATTTAACCGTCCTTCTATTATTTAACGCCAAACGACGAGAAGACCTTGCGCAAACTTCGAACTTCGGCCTCAACGACCAAACTCTCGTTATACGAGATTGGAAACGGCGTAGATAGAACGTTCACTATTCTTTGTTTCCTTAATCAGATGATTCAAATTCTATAGCAGCGACCTTCAAGAAATGTAGATGACTGTAAATAATGCTAGATAAAAACTGTCACCAATTATAGCATAATATAGACGTACAATTTATGGTGAAAATTATTATTTCGCATTTTTCTGAATACAGGGTTTACTCTATATATGTCCAAAATGCCTAGACGACAAAAGTCCCAGAACTACCCCCTCCCCCCTCCCGCGGAGTATACCACGTAAGGGGCCATGAACCGAAGCCTCTTTGTGGATCAAAGAATGCACAAAGAATTCTCCTGGCCGATACATGTCCCTGGCTAGATCCTTGTTTTGGACATATAGTAAAAATTGTATATGACTATTTTCATTTCTCTGACTATTCTCCATCATCTGCAAAAAAATTGCTCTTCCTACATGGAAAATATAAATGCAATCTTTCCTATCACTTATTAATTATTTATGTCTACACTTGAATCATATAAAGATAATTTCAGTTCAATAATATTGTAATAACGATGCTAGAAATATGCACCATTATTGATACTGTAAATTCGTATGTAGTTTGCCAAGAATCATTTAGCTTTATAATTATACAACGTAACCATTAACCACCAACGAACCACCACCACCATTAACCTTTAACGTAACAATTCCATAAGTTTAGTACACATAAACATTCTACTTCTAGGATCAACTAGAATTGTTACAAACCGTTTTAACTTTATTCCTTAATTCTAGGTGGATAAAATGGCAAATTCGTTGAACTTCAGATGTCTTTGTTGACGCTCCATTTTCTTTAAGAACATTCATTTGTTAGAAATATAACCGCTAATGTTTCGATTGCACGTAGTCATTACGAGGTAATACGACCTTCAAACTTTGCCGGTGCAAAATACTATAAACAAGCTAACGCTTCTTCATCGTACAACTTGTTTGTTTGTTGTTCAAATTATTATCTAAAAAATGGAGCGTGTATTCGAAGGTAAATATTTGATTTTTTGATATCGGTATAATTTTATTTTACCGTCTAAATCATATACAACAGGTTAACAAATAAGAGGAGGTCAAATTGCGTAACTTTTTTCCCAGACTCGACCGGACTTTGTTCTTTCATAGTTTTGAAGAATACTTATTTCAAAGTGATGATACCATTGTATTGAATAAGAATATAATAGAAAATAAGGAAATAAGAATATAATAAGAATATAGATTTGTATCATTTCTAGAAGAGACACGGATTATGTCACGAAGACTGATTTAATTTTCGTTCTTTTCACAAACGGTACAATTCATCAGTTTACTTCTCCATTTTAAAGAAACGATACGATTCTTCCAAGTTCATGTAGCTTTAATATACTTGTCATGATTTCCGAGAAACAAAGCGCTACTACTACTTACAAGGGAACAGAAAAAATTAAATATTGCCCACCCAGAGTCACAGAATTCGTCGAGACAAATCAAGGAAAATTTCGGGCTCTAACAATTTTGTCGGTACAAGTAACCAAATCTTCGTACCTACTTACCTTATCCCCAACGAAAAGTTCATTTTCGAGGTTTCGGCCACGATTTCGCGATTTGTACCCGCGTGAAGGTGTCGCGGAACGAGAGAGTGTTAAAGAGAATCGCCGACGAAGTGGAAAATAAATGACACAGATATCCCTAACAAAATCTGAGCAACCCAATTTCCCTTCCCCGATCAATCTCCATTTTCAGCTCAATCTCCCAGCGCACCTGGTTCACTGAACCTCCGCGCGAAAATAATCAATATATCACTTTCGCCGTGCAGACCTCGCCGAGGGCCCGAGGTGTTCGCACACAGCCAAACCGAGAAAAAGAGGCGAGAAAATACGGGCGCAGGTGAGAAGACCGGCGACACGGTGAATCAACCGCGAAGAACCCGTTATCAGTTCCGCGTCCGTGGGGAACGCGACGAGGCGGCGCGACGCGGAGCGGCGCGGCGCGTCGTAGCGTTCCGATCTCCGAGCGTCTAGGTACGAACTTGACCCGGATAAGCAGCTGCAGAAATATTTCGTGGCGTACCTGTCAGGCGCAGGTTAACTCGAACCGATTGCTCGCGGCGAAGGCGAACTCCCGGCCGAGGGACGAAGAGGACGCGGCGCGGAGGATTTCGTGGCCGCGCGAGCGAGAGAAGCTGAACGCGGTCTACTACAAGACAAAGAGTAGGTCAAGTTCAGCGGAACGTGGATGGAGTAACCAGCCGAGTGACTCTCGCTTTCATATTCCCCGTGGCGCACCGCTCGCATATGCACGTGCACGCGTGTCCGTCCGCGCACGTCGCGGATCCGCAAGGCTTCCTCCTCGTCCGCTTGATCATCCCTTTGTCCGATGCAAAGGTCAAAGAGACCGGCGACGATGGAGCCGTCCCGCCTCGGAAAATTCATCTTCTCGTCGCTTCCGGGCAAAAGGACAGCACGTTTTTCTACGTTTTCTCCGAGTTCTATCGTGAAACCCGGTAAAAATGCATTTCGTTACAGTATTCTCTCGGTAACTGTCGCAAAGGTCTCTACCGCAACTGTCAAAATTATCCGTCGGGTCTGCCGAGCGATTAGCAGAGACAGTGTTGCCGGATCAAGACTTGTCTCCCACTTTACCCTTCCCCTTCTACGACGCTGTTCCCCCACGCTTCCGCCATGGCCAGGTCGCGTGACCAATCCGGTATTGGCTGAGAGGGGGTACCTGTATTCTCCTCGATTCTCGTCAATTCCCCTAATCTGGCGACGCTGGTGTAACGTGTGATATTGGCAATGAGAGGTTGATAGGGCAATAACTGAGTTGACGATCATCGTTTTGCGTATTGCTATCGGTTTCCAAAAATAAAGGAAACAGTTGTATCGAGTATATACAATTGTTTAAAGTCTATTTTCTTGCGCCAATTATGAGTTTCCTGCCTAAAGGAAATGTTCTATTTGAAAGTATGCAACGTTGCTAGATTGAAAAATAATTTTCTTTTTCAGTTTGATTTTACTAAATTTGTTACATTGTGTGCTGTTGAGACTACTATTTTGATTGTGTCGCGGCTTATCGGATGACATTGGAATTACCAGCAGAAGTTTCGGAGAACTCCGTTTCGACTGACAAGAATTCATTGACATCGGGCTCAACTGGCACCAGTATCCGTCGACAATGCCAGTAATCGATAGCAACGTCCTCTCGGCGATTACATTTTTGCCATGAAAGGGTCAGAAGCATTTATATCCCCACAAACTCTTACGTTACAATCGACTTTATAACATCACCATACGTCGCTCACGTTTACGAGCTATGTCGCGCAACAATGACCTCTCGATTTTTATGAGTCTTCACAGGTGTAGAAAATGATAAAAAACAATAAGTATTTTTTGTACCTGCAAACATTCAAATTTAAAAAGCAAAATCGCTGTCGGAAGTCTGTCAACCCTAAAGCTCCGTCGAAAATTATAGATGAAAACAAACTTCAATACTAAACATTGATATAAATAACTACTGTCTGTTTCAAAAATGTTCTCCGCAGCCTCGTTGAGCAGAAAACATGGACCAATCAGAGCGCGGCAACAGCGGGCGGATTTCGGCTCGGCCAATGCCGACGCCACGCTGAGTTGTAGCCGCGCTCCGATTGGTCCATGTTTTTCGTCACTAGCTCCTTAACGAAGCCCCAGAGGACATTTTCGCAAAGCGCAAAAGTTACTTCGAATGAACGCAGGAATCACCCGTTTCAAGTTCAACGTTCTTTTGGGACAGAACAGTCATTCGTGTATTTCTTTTTTCTTTGTAGACATTTACTTCTTGGCCCGAAGTACAGTCCCCAAGGTAATTCCAGCCCGGAGGGAGAGTGTTCAGAGGGTAGTCTCGGCCTGCACTTCACATCCTTACAAGGACCAACACTGGATAGTAAATGCACTTCAACCCCCTACACTTAAAAAACAATAAAGAAAAAACACTTGCTTCTCGGCTTTAGAGAGTAATGTGAACCGTACACATATTCTCAATTTACACTTATTCCTGTAAACAATTTTGTTTCGTAGGGATCGCTTTAGATCGAGATATTGACATGTGGAACGTGTACGGACAGTAACGAATTCAGATACAGTATATACTGTATATGTCGCCAAGACCTGGATGATAAATGTCGAGGAATTATCCCCACTGCCGCGTGGTGTACCTCGAGAGACCTAGTCGAAGCTCGAAAAGTGTAAGGTCGTGTGGATCAAAGATTAGCATCTCCTGGCCGATATATGTCCGTGGCTAGACCCGTGTTTTGGACATATATCTAGTAAACGCTGTATCGTATGCTCAGATAATCGATGTCCTACTGTAATGTGAAATTTCGTCGAGCACTGTAATTAAATTATTCGACATCGTAGCAAGTTTCGAAATAAAAGACAGCGAATACTTTCAGACCACAAATTAATTCGTATTTCTGTCTCACGGTTGTACAACCTACCCCGTAAATCCTGTTTTACATTCGTTTTTATTAGTCCCATCGTTTTCCGAAATTCCATATAATACGTGGTTGGTTGCAAGAAGTGCTCCCCAATTTTGCCAGGGTCTAATGACGAGATTGTATCTGGTAATGTCGCGACGCTCTCCAGAGCGCGCACACACGCGCGCGGTCAACAGCTTCGGCGTCCCACGATTATCCTGACCAACTGTCACAGTGATTATTCGTAGGTGCATAATCCGATTGCCGTTTGTCGATGATAACAACGTCGCGGAGAACGTATGCGCGCGCGGGTAACACGATTACGCGGCCGGCATTAATTATTCCCGTTGTTCGGGGATCGATGTAAAGATCAAAAGATTTCCGTCACGTCGCCCTCATACAGGGAACCAGCGATCTTTTCGGAATAAACCACTTCTATCTAAACGCTCATCTGAAACGGTCAAACGTAATTGGACAGTCTCTTATCTGTGAATGGGCCAATCTTATTAAAACGCGACTGCACAACGAGATCGCGTAATAACAATAATCTTCGGATTATAGCAAGAACGGGAGCCGTCCGAGCTCCGGGAAGAAATGCGGGAACGTTTTAGTGTTTTTCAGAAGTGTTATCGGACTCATTATCAAGACCCGAAATATGCCCACAATGCTCAGCGAATTTCAAATCGGCGAGTGTAAGACGAGGCCCTTTGTTCCATTAGGTGTGACCTCTAGAAACCGGAAGTAAGCTTCAGAAGTCATAACCTGTACGAATTTAGAAACAACGTAAATATTAACATTAAGTCACCTTCGATTTCGAGCATTCTTTAATGCGTAGTAAAAGGTTAATAAAAAGTTGTAAACAATAACTTTCAGTATTTCCCCTGCAATTCCGACCAATTGCAATTTTTCCAAAATTCCTTTTTCAGGTAATGCAGTAAACTATTCCAACTTCTCAACAAAATCCAAGTCGTGTGGTCCAGTATTAAAAAAGTTATCTTTTTAAAAGTGTCAAAATATTAGTAAGAGTCACTGTACAGTTTTCTTTCGATACAAGACGATGACTCGGGATCGTTCTCGACTTATTACGGACGAGGGTACCTTGGCATTGTTCTTTAGTGGTCCGAGAGTTTATGGGTCCCATAAACCCATCCGGCAGACCATAGAATGGTTAGCCGTGGAGCAATATCTTTCGTTGGAAAGGGATAGAATATGAGACGAAGGGGATCGATATTTTCTTGTTGTGAAAGAAACGTCGTCGTCTTATATCGAAAGAAACCTGCATATGCGTGTACTACATATTGTATAAAAAATTGTTAAGAAAAAATTTCGTTAAGATGAAACGAAGATGACCTTCTTATAGCGTACACTTACAAATAAAACAGCGACCCTGGATTACGCCCCCCTCGATAGAGAAAAAGTTTCGTATAAAACATTTTTCCAAATAACGAGCAGTTCTGAGGATAATCGCATTTATTAATTAAAATCCTGTATACAGTGCTTCAGTCGTCAAGGCCTGGATGATAAACGTCGCGGAATTATCCCCACTACCGCGAGTATACCCCGAGAAGTGTAAACATAACACAGCTTCGGTGTGTCTCCTGGCCCATATATGTCCGTGGCTAGACCCGTGTTCTGGACATATATCGAGTAAACACTGTACTATCAGAAGAAAATAGATTATTTTAATTCCTACGAGAACAAAGTCTTTAGCATTATCAGCGAGGTCATTAGCGACCACATGGTCGAAAAGAAACTTTAATAATGTTTTTATTTCGAAAACACGGGTTCGTATGGTTCAGTGCAGTGTCTTAACTCTTCGGGGCACACTCTTTTAAAGAAAACAAAAACCTTAGTTGCAGAGAATTTTACGAAATCACTGCATCAAACTATGCGGCAACCTTACTCACAGCAGCACACACAATCTACTGATGCGTTTTGATTTGCATACACTCTTTTTCCATAGCCAACTGAATGAAATACTTTAAATAAAATATTAAACTGTATAACTATGAGTAACTTCAACTTTTCGGGGTGGATTAAGATATATCCCAGCATGCCTGAAAAGCTAAGCAAAAGGTGGGATAGTTTTTAATCCACCTAGCCCCAAATAGTTGAAGCATTGTCGCGGAGCGTTTGACAAAAGGCCTTGGACGATCGGTGAGATCTGCAAATCCAGAAATTTTTACGATCATTTTTCATTTACGATGTAAATTTGACTTTTACTTTTTATAAACAAAAACACAAAACATAAGTCAGTTGAGATGATCGATGAAATAAGCATTCCAAAGGCTTTCTATTTCAATTTAGCAAACAACTTTTTTAGAATTTTGGACTTGTGCCGCCTGTCGAATAAGGGGCTCGTATATAATAGCGACCTGACCATTTTACATCAACTTTGAAGCAATACAAATTATTTTATTCTCGATCGATGCGTATTTGACTCTTCGTTTCTCAGGGGTGTAGAGGCCCATAGARTTAAAGCATTGTCGMGGAGCGTTTGACAAACGGCCTTGGRCGATCGGTGRGATCTRYAAATCCAGAAATTTTTACGWTCATTTYWCATTTACGATGTAAATTTGACTTTTACTTTTTATAAACAAAAACACAAAAYATAAGTYAGTTGAGATGATCGATGAAATAAGCATTCCAAAGGCTTTCTATTTCAATTTAGCAAACAACTTTTTCAGAATTTTGGACTTATGCCGCCTGACAAATAAGAGGCTCATATATAATAGCGACCTGACCATTTTACATCAACTTTAAAGCAATACAAATTATTTTATTCTCGATCGATGCGTATTTGACTCTTTGTTTCTCAGGGGTGTAGAGCCGCATAGAGTTGAAGCATTGTCGCGGAGCGTTTGACAAACGACCTTGGGCGATCGGTGGGATCTGTAGTCGGTAACAATTAGCCGCGAGATACCCAGTCACCGTGATCGTATCTGTCCCTTGGCCCTTGACCGAGCAGCCTAGGCGTCGCGAAGCACGCGTCGCTCGTCGTATTCAGCGTGAAACAATCACCTTGGAAGTCACGTCGGGGCCGTAGTCGTGGTCGTGGTCGCGGTCGTGGTCGTGATCACGGTCGTGGCTTTGTACTCGCATTATCATTGGATTTCCGGCGCGACGCGAGACCCACGGCAATCGCATCGGTGGTCATGGAACCGCCGGTGTTAGGAAGCTTGAACCCGTCCGACGATTCTGATGGTGGTGGTGGTGGTGGTGGTGGTGGTGGTGGGCGAGAGACAAGGATCGAGACTGATCGCCGAGAAGGATGCGATCGTTACAGACACCGTATAAAAAACCACCGATACGCGAACCGGCTGCGGCACTTTTCCATTGTCCTCCGACGGAGCTCCACCGGGGACCGGAACACCATGAACTCGCGATCTCCTTCCGCCATTTCACTCTTCGTTCTATTCCTCACGGCCGCCGGTCACGCCTCTAGCGAGTACATTAATCGTGAGTAAATTAATAATCCAGAACAAAACACGTGCGACATCGGGAAAGCATCCTTGCGATTTCCCGCCCTTCTGTCTGTTTCAACCCCTTGCCTCAAAATGACGTCTCAGAGACGTCGCGGGTTTCGTATGATACATTTGATCGTCTAACTAATTCACTTGTCAATTAATCAGCACACGTGTTAATGTACGATGGAAAATTCAAGTCCACTTTCTTTAATATCGCACTGTCTTATGGAATAACCAGATTGCGGATCTTTGTGCAAAATAAAAATTGTTCGCATGGGTTGTAAGAAGTAGAAACTAAGTACAATTTCTTCCCTTAATAATTTTAATAGATGAACAATAATATATTGACGTCTTTAAATTCTTTACATTTTTCTACAATTTTGTGTTTCATCTACTCAGTTTTGTTATAAATGCATGAAGATCCGCAGTGTAGCAATAACTTTACCAAAAATAAGGAGCCAGATGTAGCTTTATTGTGAGAAAATAAATTAAAAATAGTAGTAGTTTTTGTGATAGTGTAACTTGGAATAAAATTAATTAATTTAAAAATATTTTTATTCTCGATCGATGCGTATTTGACTTTTTGTTTCTCAGGGGTGTAGATATATTGCAAAGGAAGTGTATAATTAACTCTAGGTTTACAGAGCACTAAAAGTTACTGTTTTATAAACAAATAACGATTTTCATTACGGTAAAAAAGTTAATGAATGAATTTACTTAATGAACAGCTCCAAAATAACTTCACAATTTCAGTAGTTGTAAATTACAAAATCTGAAACAGATTGTTTTGATTTATTTAGTAGTTCTGGCATGGAAAAACGCTTCTACGCACCACACCGATTTATTCATTTAATTTGCAGCCTGTAATTAGCAATATGCACGCGTATTCAAATTCTCCAGTCAGTCATTTATCCGCCCTTAGGTTTAATCCTGTAGAGACTGATTAATAGGGAGTCTACTGTGATTGGATAGGAATTGATTAGACCCAACCTCTTCAGGAATACACATGAATGCGACATATGCCGTCCTATTAAAGCAAGAATCTTAATTAGTTACCTTCGATTATAATGCCTCTGTACTACTCTGTAGGATGATAGAACGCTTGAACGATATATGCAAATTATTCAGTGCAACTCTCGGTAAACTGATATATATAAATAATGAAACTCGCGTGTTTCCAATATGTACTGTAAACACGAGCGAATTAAAACGGTACATATTGAAACTGTAATAACTTTTATTTTTAATGGTCTCAAGTAATGATTTTTATTTATTATTTATATTGTACATTATACTTATATTCTGAAAACTTCAAGGTCATCCAGGTGAGCTATCTCCATCTTACCGATTATAATAAATCATTAAATTAGAGAATGTAAAAAAAATCCTTTTAGTGACATGACACGACTCCTTTAAAGTGAAGCATAAAAAATTCCGGAAAGTATTTAACACTAGATTTTCATCCATGATAAATTATTCCACAAATTGATTTCTTTGGGTATATACTTTTTTTCAAAAATAGCAAAAAATTTGTTAGATACATTCTTGTTATTTTTATAGTAACAATATAAAATAGTCACTGTTTCGTAACCGTTTATTTATAGTTATTTACTTGAAGATAATCCCCATTATTTCTTGTACATCTATTCCATCCTACAGGTAACTAACGAATCTAGTAACAAATTTACATTTGAAACAAGGTTACAATTAACTGACGACGAGGGTCACGAATTAATTTATACACCTGACAAAATTCGAAATGCATCGAGTTCACAATGCAAAGTTCACGTCAGTGAACTTCAATCGAAATCTCCAAAGTCCGCTACAACATTAACGCAAAATTATCTTCTCACGCATGCGAAAAGTTTATCTGTTCCAAATTGGAATTTTCTACGATCCCGACGGCTGTTTCCGAATTTTTCCCTTAATAATCGGAGTCAATTCAATGGTGAACAAAAAAATAGAGAAGAAACAAATTCGAGGGTATTAAATATGATACCCCGCGGGACATATTTATTTCGATATCCGCTGGCAGATATTAGAATTCCATTCGCATCGAGGGTTGATCACGGATGACCGGTCGCAACTGCGCTGTTGCGTTCATCGTTAACGAATGACCTGAAAATTCAACGTTAAGCTTGTCATTTCCCGTAACTCGAATTCGCGGGCCGTGCTTCGCCTACGCTGACACGGGTATTACCAACAAGTACTAATGTGCCGGAAAATTGTTACGTTTAATAAATATCCATCGATGTTTAAGTTCGCAGCGAACGCAATTGTTCACGATAATCCAAACTCTCTTTCTCTCTCGCGCGCGCGCAGCTTCCGACCAGTTCGCGAACCTCGTGTGTGCAGATTGCTGAAATATTCGACGGCCACCGATAGAAACGCAAACGAAATACGAAACACGGGTCGAATAGCTCGAAATAGTTTTTCCATCTTGACAGATTTAGCATTTCCCGACCGTTACTACTGCGTTTTTACCAGTAACTCCTCCTACCAACCCCCTAAAACTGCTACGTTTATGATTTTCGTCCTTTTTCTCATGCGAGACACTCTTGGATATTGGATTCGGGTCGGTACAAAAGGTCAGCGCACGTCTAATAGCAAACACTAAATTCGGTTTATTAACTTCCTGTTCTCTATCGTAATCCGCTGCAAGCTTCTACGCTGGAGCTTTCCATTTACTTCCACTCCTCGCTTAGTATTCCGCCCTAAATTAACGTTAAACGGACGACATCCTAGAGGCAGCGGATTTAATGCGTGTATGGCAAAAATGAGTAGGTGTCATTTCAAACGGAACACACATTAGAAGAATTTTAAAATACTGTCGAATTGTTTTCAACTCTTTAAACATATTAGGAAAGGAAATAAATTTTGTAATGAATGAAGTTTGTTGAAAATTTAGAAAAGATTTATTAGAGCAATTTTTATCAAACAAACAGTAGAAAAATGTATTTAAAAGAAAACGTTTATTTTGCATAAGGATCCGTTGTCTAGTTATCACAGTTGGCTCGTCAATTAATCATATTTTAACTCGCTCCTTTATATTTCTATCAAATACATTACATTTTGATTTGGTACAAATTCGATCGAATTTGCGATTAAAAATACCGAGAGATTAATTCGCTGTGCTGAATGACACTCGTGCCTCATCGGTATGGAGGACGGAAAAACTATGCGGAAACCTAGCAGAGCGACTCGGTGACCCAGTCTCTCGTCAGATAGGTGAGAGTGTTACGTAGGCGGAAGGCGGGCACAAGCGGAATAGGGAATTAGGTGGTTAACCTGACCGAAGGCCGTCAGTTAGGAAGTGTACGGCCTCGAGCGCGGCCCGATGACTCGAAGAGAGATTTTGACACCGGGTTCGAGCGACGTTCCCCGTCGCGACCATGGTTAAGGTTCTTCACCTGTCGAAGGTTGCGCCAACATTGTCACACACGCACACGCACACACACACATACACTTTCTGAAATCTGATCACCGGCGACGACGCGCGACCGTGCGGTGCGCCATGCTATCCCCGAATTTCTCACGTCGGCTTACGCGCGTTCGACACTCGCACACGTTCAAACTAATGGCGCGCGTACAGCCGGAAACGTAATCGCGTTAATGGCCATGCATAATTGCCAGTAAATTAACAGAACGGAAGTGCGTCCGATTTTCGTTCGACTGCGCGGCGTGAACGTTTATCGTTCGACCAAATGTTCAAGATAACGGGTGTAACTGGAATAGATGATTCTTCGGTGTTTCACCTCGGAATCAATTCGAAAGCATAACGGGACGGTAATTGCGATAATTATGACCGGCCATCTCTCCGTGCAGTACGTCGGTCGAGAGGGAAGAAACTTTTAAAATAGTTTTTTCTGTTGTATATTTTATTACAAGAATATATCCCTAAAAACCCCCATCGTTCATAACGTCGGTCAAAAAGGAAAGAATTTTTAAAATAATTTTTTCTGATGTATATTTTGTTGCAAGAATATATCATTAAAAACCCCCATGCGTTCATAACATCGGTCAAGAGGGGAGAAATTTTTTAAATAATTTTTTCTGATATATATATTTCTTTACGAGAATATATTTTAAAAATTCCCCATTCATTCATAACGTCGGCCAAAAGGGAAAAAATGTTCAAAACAATTTTTTCTGATAGGTATTTTTTATGAGAATATATTTTTAAAAACCATTCGTTTATAAACACTCACCAAAAACAAATAAACAAGTGAGCATAATTTTAAAAAGAAAATCTATCGTCATAGCCTGAAGCATCACTTTTCCTCCTGTTAGGTTATAACCTAAACTGAGCACTTCTATAATCTATATTGTGCCACTCAAACAATTTCTACAATTATTATATTTTTTATTTTATCGATTCAAACCGACCCGATTATTAAAACGTGAAATTGGTAAAGCAGAAAAGTTGACTCTTGCCTCTCTCATAATAATTATTTTCGACGCTACTATGGCCGGCTCCCCAACTTTCAACGTTTATATCTCGATAACGGTTTATGCAATAATAATGTGTTTGGAGGGTTTCGAAAATATCCTCAGGTCACCTGCAAAAATACGTAATTTAAAACATAGATTTTCTATGGAATTTTAAAAGTGACCTTCACGAAGCTTCTCAAGGTCATCACAATATCAAACAAATACTGTCATATACTCTTCTCTACACCTAACAACTTTTGTCCGAAACATTTTTTACATCACTTATACTTTTTAAAATATTAAATGTTGTCCAGAAAAGTCCTGTACTTGGATTAATTTGCGGCGAGATATCGAGCTGAAAATCACTTCAACTTATTTCCAGCTGTTATCTTATCAGCCCCAAGAATCGACGTTCATTAACGCTTCACGAATTCCAAGAATATGTAAATGGCAAGGACAATTACCGTAGACTATTAACAGAATTCGATGATTGTTTCGTGAGCTATTTTCATTTGTGCCGGGCAAGGTACTTATGTCAATAATTAACAGACACGTCATTTCTTCTGGGTGTGTCGTTACTCAAAAACAAAGCTCGAGTGAGACTAGTAATTTTTCTAAATCTTTTCTGTTTTAAATTCACATGGTATAGTACCACTTTAACTCTGTTATAATAGTGTAATTTTACAAGTTACATTCTTTTCGATTAACAAAATTTATGAGAAACCATATCTAAAAATTACTAGAACGATTCTGTGCGATTCTGTAAAAATTTTCGACATTTAACCTGCAGTAATTTCGTAAAAAACAATAAGACGAAAATAAATTTCGACTCATTGCAACGCTTGAAGCTTCTCCTATCGATGAACATCGCTCATTTTCTCATATTTAAAAAAAGAAAACTTGACTTTAAACATGCATAACTTTTAAACCAGTGAATTGCTCGTCTTAAAACTTCGATTTTTGGCATTTTCTCGTCAAGATGTACAGGATTGTATAACAAAAAGTTAAAAATTTCTGGGTTGCCAAGGAGAAGTTTAACCAATGATATCAATCGAAACCTATGTAAAAACATTGGAAAATCTGTTTTCATAGTTGAATCCACTACAGATTTAAAGACTGAAGGACTCCCCTATGCTACGACCTGTTACAAATTGTTGTACGATTTTTGAAATTGTTTTATGGAAAAAACATGAGGATCAAATTTGTATACAAAATAAAAATTCTCTGCACCAATTGCAAGAAACAGGAACTACTTAGGAAATTCTTCTTTTCTTTAACGATATTAAAAGGTTGGCAGTAATCGATTCTGTTAATCTCTTCACTGTTTCCAACTTCAGCTACTCATTTTTTAAAATAATTGCTTAAAATCAATCTGCCAATAACGATAACTGCTGCATGACGGAATCGAGGCGTCATCGGTCACCGCGGCGGTTAAAGAAGAGAATCAATGGATTACAACAGAACGTGTTTCGCCGATAAAATTGAACGCTCGGCTCGTTGAATCGACATCGACAAACGGGCACGATGTGTAGCCGCCCGAAAATTCATTCTCTGTGGATATAATGTTAGTGAATTATTTCTATTACAATTACGTAAATCATTTTCATAACCGACGGGGGTTATAATGTCATCTCGTATCGGCTGGCAAGATAAATTAATTACCAAGATAAATTGCTATCAATCGAGACAGCCTCGATTAATCCTTTACACTCCCATATCTCATACGCCGCGACATCCGTGTTTTGTACTACTGAATTTTACGGGCGAACGATCGCGCGAGCATGCTCGCCGCCCAGAATCCCGTGAAAATTTGCTGTGCTGCAACCCCCTCCCCACCCCTAGCGTCCTCTCGCCACTGATAAAAATACATTCCGCGCGATTACGCAGGGCCAGGTTTTGATGTGACAACTTTTAATCGATTTTTTTAACTGGTAATTTTCTTTCCCCGGGAGTAGTTTTTTAATCCACCCACGAACGGCGCGGTGCACGCGGAACGCGTGAAATTCGAATACAGAGTCCATTTTTTATAGGACAAAATCGCACGGAATGAAACACTTAATAAAACTGCGAGGCGTGGCGAGCATTCCCGGAAATTGCAGCGCAGAGAAATCGGATTTATAATCGCGTTACTTTCAAAGAAACCTTTTCCTCATAGTGCCAACTAAACCGCGCGAATGGTAATCCGAATTAAACATTTTAAAAGATCGTTCCGCAGAGACGGCCGCGAAAGAAGAATTTTCATTCTCTGTTGAGTATTTTATACGCTCGAATAGATGGCAGATTTTATAAAAACAACCACCGAATGGAGCTGTAACCGCTTTATAAAGCGGTTCGGATGATAACATAAAAATGTCTCTGCAGGTTCAATAAAATGTTTCATTTGATCGTGTTTTACGGATACACAAACAAGCCGGGATATCATAAAATAATTTCAAAAACCAGTAAAGTAAAACATAAAATGGATCGGTCGTTACTAGATTGCGGACTTCATATTGAGTTGTACGGAAAGTTCGTGCCGATTTTCAAGGGAAACTCAAACGCAGTACATTTAAATTTCGATATACATTTATTGGGTTATTATAATTGCCATTTTGGTCCATAATCTTTCTTCATCTTTCACGCAACTTGCGCTTTTCGGCGAAAAACTTTTAATTATGATTTTTTATGTCGACCAAAGAGTTAAAGTTTTTGTCATTATGGGAATTTTGTATCGACCTAAAGAGATGAGGGTGTAATGTCTGGTTAATAGGATAAATGGGGTAGCACAAAAGCTACAACAGTTTTTGGAAGAAAAAGCATCAAATGCCTATAGTTCACTCTGTTTCCTTCCATATTTAAGAGCGTATAAAACTAACAAAAATTAATGTATCCCAATCAAACTTTTTTCTAAAAATGCCTGAAAGATCACCTTTTTAGACTATGTAAACATACCATTTGTTTTCGATCATTCTAACATATTCAGACCTATCCTAATACCACCTGCAGAAAAAGGGCATGAACTTTCTGGACAACCCAATACATTTGTGACAAGAATACGCGAGTGAAATTTAAAACAGTAAGAAGATTAAATGGCATTAAGAAAATTGATGTATTATTTCCAATCAAAATTTTTTAAGAAGAATCGAAATCTCTGTTTGGCCTTTGCTTTTTTGGAAACTAGTCTAGCCATCTTGGTCTATTCATGACCATTGTGCAATGTACATGCGTATAAAGCTTGTGTTAGATTTCTCTCCGCAGAAGACTCGTTAAATGCATTTACAATAACAAACAATTCAGTTGGTCTATATATTTTTAACCACAAATATCCTAACAGTGATTACATTAAAAACCAATATACATTCTTTCGTATTTTTAAAAAAGCATGTAAACGTTTCAAGCGCGCAATAAACTTCATTTCGTTCTTTGTTAAACTTTGTACCCGCTGAAGCAACATCGAGCAACTTTTCGTCGCTTCTTGTTGCTTTCTTTTTACCGGATATAAGATCGTTTGCTGCTTAAAGTTCTACGTGTTCGGAGTTACTTTTTTGAAAACTCGAGTCAAAGTTGATAAATGTTGAACACGAAAAATTGGGTCAAATAGTTAATATTTAAAAAGAATCTTGTAGGTTTTGGAAGGCCTCGTGACACTAAACGTGCATGGTGAAAAGTCAAATTAATCGAACAAACATTCAGCAAATGGCACGCCTCTTGGAAAATATATCGAGTTTCATATTCGAATTTACGCTTCAGTTTTAACAATAAATTCAAAGATTTACATTACACTAATTTATAATTTAGATTTTACATTACACGACTGATGTTCTGCGTCAACAATTTTTCTAGAATTCATGCTTCGAAAGTTGGGCCATTTCGCGTTATGCCGAACACTGAGCCCAATGGTACCTTCGAGCGTTTTCGTGCGAAGGCAAGGGGTTCTGGGTAGAAAAGAGCGGACGGATCGCCGGGTCTTCGGAGATTTTCGGGTTTCGGCGATCGACGGGGTCAGGGGTCGAGGAGGTCCGGTGTCCGCGGTGGAACCGGTTTAATTGAAACCTGAATCGGCGCGGCGCGTGCAACGGAATGTTAACCGATTCAAGAGGATCGCGGAGCCGATCGTGGTGCCGGGTGCCGGTCCTGGCGCCGGTGTCGGTACTGGCATCGCTCGAATTTAATGCCCCGAGTAGATAGGGATAGATACGGCGGATCTGTCACCGCAATCCCTGCGACAACCCCTCGCCCTCCCTTTCGGCCTGCACCGAATCCCCTCTCGTTTCACGCCCCGGCTGATTAATTGGACCTCTACGTCTGCACCATTCTGCCCTCGCCCCATGCTCCGCGGGGCCCCTCCGCCCCCTCTCGCCCTCTCCCGAAACCCCTTCCAGTCGTCCCTTTCACTACTTCCGCCCTCTGGATTCTCTTCTCTTCGGTCCCGTTGACAACGATGTTGGCAAGGCGGAGGGTTACCAGCCGAAACCACGAAGAGAGAGAGAGAGAGAGAAAGAGAGTGATATAGACGGTAGTCGAGGGGGCGGAAGAGGCGGGGAGGGAGGAGGCAGCGGAACAGGCATAGAATTCGAAGTCGCCTCTATTCGGAAACGCCGTAATAGATATGTCAAAAGCAGGCCGAACATGGTCATGATAATATGCTGATGCCTTCGGTGCGGCGTACCGCGGGACCACCCCCTCGCTCGTTTACCCACCCCCGTTTTACCCTAGGGTTGCGCACGGACCTATTCTTCTTCTATTCTTCCTTTTTTTTGGGGGGTGGGCGTAGACAGACCGGACGATCCTTTCTTTTTTTTTGTTTTGAAACCTTTTGTTGGGATTCCAACTGCCGGTGGCGGCACGCGGATAGAGTTGCACTACTGTAGCCTACTATTTTTCTTTCTATTTCGAAAATTTCGATAGACATTTGTACTCCATGTTTTCACGTGCACGTACGTGCGTCACACATTTTATGTTTACTCCGGTTTGTTATTTTACGTGCACCTGTATTCAACCACCCTCGCATTAATGTATCTTTATTTTAGTTCGTGTAATTTGTGAAACATTGATATTAACGAGGATATATACGAACAACAATGAATGTTTTTGTGTGATTTTTGTTATAGTGTAAGTCGCTTGTGTATGGCAATTTTTCATAAAGGAGAAATACCAAATCTGAGACCCATTATTTGAAGAATAATAATTGTCGCGTTACTTCAGTAATTTGTGAATACAGTTTTCCGACGTATTGCGGATGAGATGTAAGAAGGTCAAAGTTGCAATGAGAGCTGCAGATGTTCCAAAATGATCACTTAAGAGCGAAATTCCCTGAGAAGACCAAAATTCTGCGACTTTCGCACTTGAGTTTTCATCGTTAAATGTTTGTTGCTCAGTGCAGTGTTGACCGATTTAGATGGAATATTCAGAATATGTATAATTGATACAGATGTACAAAACGTGCTTTTTAAATTTTTAATATAAGCCCGCATAAAAAAAGTTGCAAAAACACAACTTTTAGTACTTTCTCTGTAATTTCGACCAATTGCAATTTTAATCAAACATTTTTCTCACGTTATGTAGTGATCCCATTGTTCTAACTTCTCAAGAAAATTCAAGTAGTATAGTCCAATATTGACAAAGTTATGCGATTTTTAAGAGCGTACGAATACTTATGGGACTGACTGTAAGACAAAGGGCTGGGGGTGTTCTTTTAGATTTATGGGTTCCATAATTCTGTCACTAAGCGGTGTCAAGCGTACAAAAGCAGAAGAAGAAAAGATATGGAGATTTTCTTGTTGTGAAAAAAAAATATCGTTGTCTTACATAGAAAAAAAAAAACTGTATGCTACACCTTCGAATTAGTTGTGATCATTGAGCTGCGAATATTTAGGCATTTATGGCACGCGTAACAAAAATGAATATTATTTCTAATTTTTATATCTTCTGGTTAGTAAAATCCCTTTTCTTTATTTAAATTCGAATAAAATGTTTTACGAAAATTGTTTCGTTAAATCCTTTGAGATTGTGCTTGCACGCTCTCGTTGCACTGCACAGGTATCCTCGGGGGAGAAGCATGGAGAAAAAGTATGCGTATCGTGGTTGGTTGTTTATAGGGTGTAAATACCCTTGGCGAGCATGGTCGGTAGCGATACGTTACTGAATTGTAAAAAGGTTGCGCAGAGCATATCAAATAGGATAGTCGATATTTTGGACAGGTCTGTTCACCCGGTTGAATAAAATGTTGTAAACATCGATGTTTTTCTTGTAAAAGATTTAAACGCTCCCAGCGATTCAAACCGATAGCATTAACAAATAAAAAAATTAATTTACCTTTTCATTAAATTGATTACAAGACCACTTTAAATTTACACACTTTTCATTCATTTTAGGGATTTAGAAGTGTGTTTACTGTAACTTTTATACGGTACAACGTAATAAAATAAATAGAACACTTTAAGAGTAAAAGGACTATTAATAAACGCGATGGCGTCCAACTAGCATCGTGTTAAGAACCATATTTGTTTCAATTAAAGACATTATTGGTATATCATCCATTCTTTACACTGGAAAATCCTCCATGCAGCATACAGTGTTTTCTCGATATATGTCAACAACACTGGCATTGCCAGCGACATATATCGTCCAGGAGAAAATATTCTTTAATCCACGCTGAACGTCATACCCGACCTGTACTATGTTTACACTCCTCGGCGTCCGAGGCGTCTCGAGCTTCTCGGCCGTTCTACGACTTTTATCAGCCAGGTATTTGCGACATATATCGAGAAAAGACTGTAATCACTAAACCGCGAATTTTTCGATAATCGGAAATTTAGTTTTCAAATACTTTTCGGCTCCACTGTGCATAAATTATCATCCCATAAAACACAAATTTCCTCGGCTCCGAATTCCGTAAATTCCAATTGCTCGGTAGTACGTATACCCTAACCGAGGCGTTTTCCAACCGCCAGAACAACCTCTTTGAAATGCATCTTCTGTTCCCATTCGGGTACAACTTGTGCGAATGGAGAAATACAAAAAACCAAAAAAAGACCGTTAGCAGCGTGGCACGAACGAAACGGAATCCCGTTCGGCATTAATGAACACGCCTGTTCGCTAAGTGATTATTTCCGATAAAAGTTAAAGCGAACTTTCCTGGCGCGAGTACAAGAGCGCTGCTCTTGGCGTGCGGGCTCGTTTAATGAAAAAATAAATAAGTAGAAACGAAAAAACGAAAAAGAGAAAAGGTGTGTAACGAGAACGGGGTCTCCGGACGGTTGCAACTTTTCCCAGCCCATTTTTCTCTATTCGAGTAATTTCGTTTCAATCGTAATGGCTGGCCTGTGTTTTTCCGCTTGTCGTTGCAATTGCTTACCGATGTTGCCGGGCCGCTAGTTAGACAGACGTTTCGTTAACAGTTGCAGACGTACCTTGCGGACATGGAGCAATTGGTACACGCGCAGCCCGACTCGTCGGAGGACAAAACGCGATGCCGCACGAGTTTCCTTGGATGGTTAGCATCAGCAGAAAAGGAGGACACTTCTGCGGCGGGACCATCCTCAACTCGAAATTCGTTCTGACTGCAGCGCATTGCCTGTGCTCGTAAGTATGCCGAATCTCATCCGCTGCGTTTATTCCGACTCAGAACGAGACCTTTCTTTTGTGAAAATATCTTTATTGGTTTATATATGTACAGTGACTTAGGATTATGGTGCCGCTAGTAAACATACAAAAAACTTCACAAATAGCTATTTGTGTTTGGTGTGTGCTTGGTTGAGCGGCTGCAACTCTCCTACATAGTCATTTTGTTTTAAGATTAGGGGTTTATTGCACTATCTTATGCCTAGTGATTGCACGTTGGAGTCTCTTTGGTTAAGAAAGTGTTTTGTAAAAACCCCAGTCAGAACGATGCCCTTCAGCATTAGCAAGGTTATCGTTACCTCAAGGTCACCTTTGCACACCCCGGGATAGTGCAGCTTGCATTTTTTAAAGTTTTGTTGTAAAAACGGACAAATATACATTATTCATCTCGTCACTAGTTCCGGCCCAATGAACGAGCTGCATTTCCGTTGGAAGTCCGAGAAATCAAATTATGGTACTTCTATGGCGTTCTACATTTATTAATTTACATTTCTGCAATTTGAAAATTGGATTGGAGCGGGTAGTGTGGCATGACCATTCCGTAGTAGAATTTTGTCAAAATATGCCAAATATATATATATATATAACTCGACAAAAACTTGTTAGCGTCGACGCAATTTTTAACGAGAGGTTTTGATGGGAATGGCCGAAGGGATGTTTATACTAATAATGATGGATCAATGTTTCTCATGATTATTTTGTTTTTAAATGTTTATTCGCTATGTATATTATATAATATATAACGTTTCACTGTTACGTATTCGAATTCTAAGATAAGAATGTCAAATTGTAGTATACAGACTTAATTATAAAAGATAATATTACGTACTCGAAGCAATGAGAATATGCTACTGTATTCGTATCAATTTTGAAATCTCTTGGAACTTTCCTTGAATACTAAAATCGTACTGATAAATAGTAATGCACGTACAGGGTGACAGGCACTTAAGACAAGCCACCTAATCATTTCATTTGAAAGGAACGAATTTAACCTACATATGACCTCTACTCGTCTATCAAGATATGATTTACATCAAATTATACAATACGTCCCTTGATACAAAAATTCTACATTTTATTCTTCTCAAGAATTTCAAACTTAATTTTGCTGATTTTCTACGCGTCTGCCAATCCAGTTTTATTTTCTGATTAGTTCGCAAATAGATTTGTGCATTTAATCTCGCAAGCATCGGTAAGATACCGTAATTAAAGTAATAACGAATTGCATTTCCGGAACGAAAAATATCGAACGGATGCAGAAATGTTTATTTCCGACAAAAATATGTTCATAAAAAAAGGGGCGGGGGAACGTTCGATATTCCCAGATATAACTGTAACTATCGTCGCTTCGAAGTTTCAAATTTCCATACTATCCTATCAAATAGTATTTATAAATTCGAACCGGAACGACCGTGGCCGTTAAATTCGATAGTTCGCTTCCGCGGCATTAGGCGAGAGAAAAATATCGGCAGAAAAAGCTGCATCTAAATTTCAAAGCATTACGCCATAACATTAATATCGATCCCCGCCATAGTTTATATCGCCGTTCTTTACAATGATGCTAGTATACGCGTGTTCGCGTAATCAATATGCAGGTTGCTTGCAAAAATATTCATGCTGGAAAACCGACTGTTTCTTCATGGAAAGCTGCCCATTGTTCCCCGTAATCGAATTTGCACACGTACACACGCACACACACACGCGCGCGGAAAAAGAGAGAGGAAAACCGGTGCAAAAAGAGAAGGACAGAGTGAGAGTGTGAGAGAGATCTTATCGCAAACGATATTCGCTTCACGAGCCCACTGTGCCAAAATTTTCTACCGCTTTCAGTATTGCCGCGTAAATGTCAACGCAACGCAGCCACCACCTTGTCCAACAAACCGTCCCGTAATTATTCTGATACGATCGCGCACCCTTGAAAAATGACGCCCAATACGACACGGTTAATCCCGGTTCACCAGGAATTGGGTTATTCTATTTTTATGGTGGTCCAACAATTTTAATCCCTCTCCGTCACACCATCAGTCTTCCCTTATAGGGCTGCTAAGTCTACAACGCCGCTCGAAAGTATGCGGACACCTTCTTAATTGCAATCGCCTAAAAATATTGGCTTGGAACGAAAATTCATAGCGTTTTTAAGTTGAAATTCGAAGATAAAATTAAGATATTTATTCATAGATTTGTAACATGTATTTATTCTGTTCTATTACATTTCGCCATTCTAGGGGTAACTTATCGTGTTATTGAATAAACCTACGAATAAATATCTTGGTTTCATCTTTAAGTTTTCATTTAAAAACGCTACGAACTTCCAATTCAAGATTTTGTATTTGGTAAACGCCAAATCAATCCGTCATTTTATTAATATTTCTCTAAAATATCATTACGATTTATACCATATCTGTTTAATAGATATCTATACAGTATAGAATTTACTCTATATATGTCCCACATGCCTAGCCGATAAAAGTCCCAGAACTATAACCACAGCCGGTGGGTATACCCAGTGTATCTATCCTGACCGATATATGTCCCTGACTAGGCTCGTATTTTGGTCGTATATCGAGTAAACACTGTGCTATTATTCATATTTAATATACGCCAAAATAGTAGGAGTAGTCTACTACTAGGAGTAGTAGATCCAAGACTCTTGGAAAAAATAATGAGGATCTTGGAATGTTTAAAAAAACATCTCAATATTTTGTAGATCGTAAGGACTTTAAAAGTCTGAAAAATCTGTAATGAAAACCGCGAAGAAGTCGGCGAGATTTAGGGTTAGAATGTTCAAGATTGCCAAAGATCTTCGAGAATCTCGAAAATTTCAGAATTTACTGAGTACGCAAAATGAAGACGAGGCCCTGATTAAATTCATGATCACCGAACTCCTGAACTTCTAATCCACTGAGACCATTGTTATAACGAAGCTCACGATTGGGATGTTTGGGGTGCTTTGTTCCTTACTCACGAAGGCCAAACGGTTCGTTGATAGCTTAATATCGCGAAGCTAGTAAGGGTGAGGTGATGTATACTTCACGCTCGTTTGGTAACACAAATCATTGAACTTACGGATTATTTCCGGTCTGGTCAGAAAGGGAATGATTCTACAGAAAGAAGCAAGTTAAAAATATAAAATAACCTTTTTTATCAAACAAGACTACGTTCTCGAGAAATTCGAGTACCTTCACGCATTAGTATCTGCAACAAGTAGAATGGACCAGTCGTGGTCAGACCCGATCAGAATCGAATCTTCATGTTCGATCGGTTTTTCAAAAACGAAACCTCGGAATAGAAAAGTTTATTCCACTTATTTTTAAATCCTGTATAACAAAGTTTTCACTAATTCCTGTATAAATGTGAAAGTCGGATGTGTTGAAAAATGTAGAATGAATTTGCATCCGAGGAGCATATGAGGCTTTAACTCGTTCAGGCGTACCACACTATATACACAACAGTAAATTAAATAAAAAAATGAACTCCTATATTTTATTCTCCGAATATAGATTTTCCAACACGATAACCTTGCAGTTTGAAATAGGGTAAAGTTTGTGAAATTGTTCTTGAAAACAAAAAATATGCTAAATAGCTTTCTTCTCCGTGTTAAGGGGCACACCACGAGGAATGTAGCACCTCTACCATAACTGTCGCTCGGAAGACCCGAAGATGCGACCAGTGTTGCCAGGCGAGCTCGTATTCCCCTCGAAATACTTCCCCTTCTGCTACTAAATGTATGATTCCCTCTCTGACGTTCCCCTCCGCTTGCACGGAGTCGCGGAAGGGGAATTTGGTGGTGGAAGGGGAGCGTAGACTCTACGCTGGAAACTCTGGATACGACCATAGTCACCAGATCAAGACTTGTTCCCCCACTCTAATTTCCCCTTCTATCGCGTTATTCCCCACGTTTCCGACTCGGTCACGTGACACGTTTCGTCTTTGTCGGGCATAAGCCGGTACTGGAAGAGAGAGGGTAACTTTTCCCCTCGATTCGTGCTCCCTCTCCTCATCTGAACACGACAGTTACGGAGAGACTACTGTATTTCCCGTGCCTCGTAAGAAGTCTCGCGAGACAGTATAGATGCAAAAAGTGTCTTTGCTCGCGCGCAATGATTAGGCTTTGACGTCACACACTTCAGCCAATCGTTCGGCTACAACCAAAAATACGGAATGACCCAATCCGTATTTTGCGCTTACAGCCGCATTCCTGGGGACTTCTCGCGAAGCGCTCGCAGAGTGTATCGCGCGAGTCATAAATCTGCTTTCGGCGTGTCGAATAAAAGCTCGTGCATCGTAAACGAGCCTATTAGGCGCCGGAAACCGCTTCCCACTCGGCGAAAGTTGAACGTGCGAAACGGCAACGGTGACGCGAGGAAGCGCGGACAGAGGAGCGGTTTAAACCACGGTCGGGCCGGTTTAATTTTTTAAGATCCGGCTGCCTCAAAGGGCTCTGGCAAAGTGACTGTGTCGTAATCCGCTTAATCCGTCGGTGCAATCCGCGCGAATCTGTGCCCGGTTTAAAAGCTGGAAAACGGCGCGGCAGCCCGTCATATAGGGGAGGGGGTAGGGAGGGAGGGGTTGCTGCGATGGTCGTTCTGCGAAAATCATCACGCCCCGCGTAGGGATAAAAAGTTTAACGGGGCGTGTCCAAAAAAATTACGAAAGATGCAGGTGTATAAAAGAGGGTCGGTGTGTAAAATTCCGGCGCAGTCACGGAGTCGTCCGCCTGGTAGTTGGCACGCCGGAAATCGTTGTATCCGAGCACGTAGTCACGCGGAAAATTTTTATTTTGACCCTCGCGGCTGAGCCTTTCGAGAACCGGTATAACGAGACTGTACGTCCGCTCGGGTGGACTGTACATGGCGAGGCGTACACGCGCACGCACACGCATACGCGCGCACGTCGATCGAGAATTGTTTGATAAAAATTCGTCAGTGCGTTTCACCGGCTTTGACAAGAAACATTTGATCGGACGGGTTAAGTGTCGCTCGGGAAAAATATTCCCGTGGACGACGCGAATAAATGTTTTCGTTGAACGTCCAATGAACAGGAGTGGGTCATCTAGGAGCGTGAACTACGAATCTTCGATCCCTGTGACATCGAAGAATGATATGAAGATTTCGAACAGAATCTACTAAATAGGTTTGTTGTTATTTATCCTTCAGTCTGAAATAACAGTTCACTTTGTTATTGTCGATAATCGATGCTATGAGCCACATATACTGGGTGTCTTCATAGGGGTGATTCCCTCAGGTCAGTTGAATTAACTTTTTCCTTTTGCAAAAATGTTCTCCGCAGCTTTATTCAGAAGTTATTAAGGAAAAATACGCACCAATCACAGCTTGGCTACAGCTGAACTTGGCGTTACCATTGGCCGAGCTGGATCTGTTGTTTTTCGTTAATAACCCCTCAACAAAACCGAGAACATTTTCACAAAGGAAAAAGTTACTTCAAACCAACTCAGGAACCACCCCTTCCAAGAAAGTGTAACGTTTATGACAAAACACAAAGATTGCGTTGCGCCTTTTAATGCCTGTGGCTTCTTTATGCTGCAACAGATTTCGATTTGTGCATGTGTACAACATACTTGCATCTACAAAAGGTATATTTAAAATTTTACAGGCACAGATAAAAAAGTTACAAACAGTAACCTTCACTTTTTTCTTTGTAATTCCGAGCAATAACAATCTCAAAAGAATGCTTTTTTTCCACAATACCTGGTAAACTAATCCTTCTATCATCCAAAACAACGTAACTCGAGTCGTTTGCTCCAATTTCAAAAAACATAGCTTTCGAAGGGTGTCCACTTGATTTTGTCCCCGACTGTATGTAATACGCGATAAATGAAATTCTGGTGAAACGTTTCCCGCTTTTTACCAACGACAACCATAATCCCGCTGAAAATGATGAACTAAATCGGACGCACGGTGGAAAAGGGGAAGAGGGGTGGGGAAAGGCGTCAAGGCACGATTTCCACGATTGTGATGAATTTATGCATTCAAATGCAGTCCGCGGCAATTCCTCTGACTTTTCGCAGCCGTTTCGTAATTATCGAATAAACGGATGAACGGCTAATCGCTTCGCGAAAACTATATAAAACGACTGGCGCGTGCTCGTTCCGCGCGGTTGTACGCGGTTTCCCGCGATATTGGTGTTAATTGGAGCAACGATTACATATTAAATGAAACCTGGGGCGTATTTTTCAGTGACGTGCATCGTACGGAAACGCGAGTCGCGTTGTCGCGGGGCCAAAAACCGCACGCGATGCTGTTCGCGCCGGTAAACATAACCGGCGAATAGAGTCAAGGGTCCGGCTCGTATTATACGCCCGAAAACGATCACCGCTGCGAATGAAACAGAGCGGACAATAAAAGTAATCAACGCGTTTGTATATGATCCCTGTCAGGATATTTTTTCCCCGGGAGAATGGAAAACGATTTTGAAATGTCGCTTTTTACCAGTTAACGTACAATCCGCACTTTTAACCCACAATTTATATAATACATGTTAACAAATTCAGACTGCTCCAAAATGTCGTACTTCTTTGAAAGCAGTGACTCCCAAGGTCGTTCGAAATAACTTTTTCCTTTGCGAAGATGTTCTCTGCGGCTTTGTTGAGGAGTTATTAACGAAAAACGCGGACCAATCCCATAGTTCGGCGACTTTTATCGGCTAAAGTAAACACTGTACTCGTATACAGAAATTCGAATTTTATTAGTTCTTTGAAGATTGAAAAATAGAATGTTCCTACAGCTTATTGTAGAACATTTCATATTTTCTTTCCGTTTCATTTGCTCATGTATAATCTATTTTACTCGACTAGTGCAGAGCACTGTAATGCTTTGAAAAATTAAAAACTCAAAGATGTTTTTATATATTTCACAATATGCAGCAACCAATTTGAGACATCACTTACATATCTCCATACCTTTGACTTCTAAAAACATCAAACTTTCTTCTAACAGAGATTGGAATTTTAAACTTTCTTTTGTCCGTCACTGTATAATCTGCAGAGAATTAAAAATTGTCGCAATGTTTATTAAATCGAGAGAGAGAGAGAGAGCTAAGTATTTAATATTTCTTCACAGCTGGATATTGGGAAGAAATTTATGTGGAACCGTGTTCATGCAGGTGTAATTAAACGGCGAGACAGTAACGCTGTGCGATGAAACGTGTAGACATCCTCTGTCTCTCTCTCACACACACACTATCTCGCTCGGTGAGCAAATGTACGTGCATGCATACATGGATGAGAAAGAGAAAGACAGAGAGAGAGAGAGAGAGAGAGAGAGAGAGAGAGAGGGAGGAAGGAGTTAGGGAGGGTTGAAACTGGACAGGGTAGCTGGGGAGAGAATCCAGCGGAGCTTCGGCGTTGTAAACCATGATTGCGTGTAGATTACAGACCACTCGGTAATTGCTAGCGGCCATGCAAAACGCATGACAAAACGTTGCCACCAGACGCGAGGTCGTGAAAATATATCCGACTCGCCGGCCATTGTCTGCGATTTCTTTATCGTTCACGGAAACGACCGAAATAAATTTCGTTAATGCAGCCCCAAGCATGAAACAGAATTATTTGTAGAGCTATCGCGACAGAAAAATGAAGGAGGAACAACGCCTGAAAAGTACGTGAACCGACTATCGGTTGTTGGTGCGACACCGCCTTTACAAATGATTACGATTACAGAAATACATGGCTCGCAGACGTACGAGACCATGGCGTCGCTTCTATTAGGATCTTTATTAACACTGGAACTATCGGACCGGTCAAAATGACTGGTTCCTAATTTTTTTCATTTACAATTACTGAAATTGTAAAAATGTTTTCGTCGGAAAGTTTTCAACGAACCTCTTCATTGAAGCACATATTACAATATTGCAAAGTTGTATGAAGTCTGAACGGGCACAGACTTGTCACTGTTACAAAGCAAAATAAAGCAACGGGTATTTCAATAAATGATCCTAACAATAAATTCAGATTTTTATGCATACAATGAATTCTCTATATACATATGTCGCCAACGCCTGTATGATAAACGTCGCGAAATTATCCCCACTACGGCGAGGAGTGTAAACATAACACGGCTAGGGTATGTCTCCTGGACGATACATGACACCGGCAAGACCCGTGTTGTTGACATATATCAAGAATTCGCTATTTTTTCGATATTACTATATAAAAATCAGAGTGAAACAAAATTCGCTAAAAAGATTTCGCCGAAGAATTTCTTGAAAATATGGTAGAAATATTTTTGTATCGGCGTCTGCTGACTCGAACGTTTTATCCCTATACTACTATACTACTGTATTGCTATAACTCGCAAACTGATGAATGGCACACGACTCTCGAGTGCTCTATCATTTCACTTTCCACATCTCCATTTTCCTTCTGCTTGCTCAGAAAGCCAGCGAGGTGGAACTATATCGGGTTTGATATTATTTTAATCATAAAAAAGAGACGAATACGAAAAATTGCAATTTCTTGTTTCGCTTGCATTAGGCGCCTTTGAGTTGACCCCTTACCAATGGGGATCCCTCGGAGGTGGGATAAAATGTTGACACTTACGGTAGAGATCTCTTCGACGGTTACAGAGAGAACACTGTCCGTCCATTTTGCGAAAAATTAGAACTGGCACACGCTGTTATTTTGTTCAGGAGTGTGGAACGCGAATGGACCTGGACAATCTTAATGCCTAATTAATTAGCAACGTCGCGTCGTTGCTCCTCGGAAAGGACAGATTCACAACTAGATTAACGTTCAATTAATACACCCGTTTCCGTAACAAAAACGGGGAAAGAGAAAAACCGCTCACGGTCACCCTTTTCGTTCGATCCGAGCGTTTAGCCAGCGGTGCATTTTAATTGGAAGGGTGCGACGATAAAGGAAGGGAGGAGCGGCGATGATGCGTCCAGATTAAATCGTATAATCCACGGCCACCGGTGGAACAATGGTGGAAGGGTCCCGGACGGGGGTTGAGAAGGGGCCATTACAGGGAGCTTCGTAAGGAGCGTGGCGAATTGTGGGGCGATGGAGGACGTAAAGGGGGGACCGCGAAACTTGGGGAAACGAGTCGCGACTACTCGAGCATGATTGCGCCACCTCGACTGCCGGCGGAAGAATCGCGGCAACGAAGAAACTGGCACGAAACAATCTCCTCTAATGCGAGAGAAACGAGGAGAACCGGCTCGCTGCCATAATTTCGTTAGTTATTCGGGACCGGCAGCAACCGATTAATTAACCGAACCCGTTGCACTCGAGACCGAACCGCCACGGCTTGGTAGGTGTGCGCCGCCACAGGGCGGAACACAAAAATCCCGGTTAAATAATTGCCGACGCCCAACGAGCACAAAGCTCGCGAAAGAACTGGCTTTTCTCTGCTCCCAAGAAGGAACGCTCGGGGTTCGGGTAACGAAAGGAACGTTGCTTGCAAGAATAAGACGGGGACATGGTTTTTACGCTACGTATCCGGTCACTGCAGAAGTCTCGATGCGATTCATCTTTAATTTGCTCTGTACTGCAAGTGTTACAATGAGTCGATTAACTCTTTGGGGCACACGCTTTTAAAGAGGATAAAAAGCTTAGTTGCACAGAATTTTGCGAATTCGCTGCATCGAACTATGCGCCAACCTTACTCACAGACAGCAAACACAACCTATAAATTTGTTTCTCTCATAGCATTGCCAACTGAATGAAAAACTTTAAATAAAATATTAAACTGTATGGCTATGAGTAACTTCATCTTTAAGAGGTGGGTTAAAATGCATGAAAAGCTAAGCAAAAGGTGGAATAGTTTTTAACCCACCTAGCCCCATAGAGTTAAATAGTTACCGTTTGTTTTCTAAGACTCTTTGCCAACATTCTGCTAGCATTCGTACAACTATTTTATAAACACTGGCCGACTTTGCGTTAAAGAACAATTTTGTCCATTCAAAAAACAACTGAAGGTATACTACAATTGGTGTCGACTTAAAACTTAACGCCATTCATAGCTTTTATTATTAATTTTCTGAAACGTATTTTTGTAGATACTTCTTTCAGATTCATTAGTTACATTTTATTCAATGTAACATTTTATTCGTTCAATTTAATGGGCAGAAATGACGACTTTGATTCTATGGGTCGCAATAGACCCGGGTTCCGCCATCGGAGGGATCTTTTTTAAAAGTTGTCGAGAACCTATAAATCATGTAGTACTATTTTTTGTTACATGTAGAATCAGCAAATCAACTGTACTACTAATCGTAGAATATTTAAAAAATCCGTACGTCCAACAATAAACCGAGTGATCGTATGAAATTTGACTTTTTAATTAGAGGATCTCTGTTCCCTAAAACAAGAGTATCCGCGTTTAAAGCGTTACTCCAATATTCTCACGTACAGCACGTCCACTAACAAAACTAATATTAAAACTTTGTCCACCCGAGTTTGTTTCTTTTTTAAAGGACCCGATTCAGGGAAGTTTTCGCACAAAACACGAATGCGCACAAGCGAGATGACACAAAAACTGATGGACATACGAACGTATAAGAGGAAAAAAAGCAACGATGAATGCAGTGAAATAAACAGAATGAAAAAGAGTTCGCAAGAGAAACTGACCACGTTTCTCAAGGTTTTATTAATGTAGCTACAATTGACTTCTTCCAAAGCTAGCGGAAATTTTACTTAAGGCTAAAAAGAAATCAAAATTTTTAAAATTAAAAAAAAATTTTTGCTAAAGTAGCAAAAAGTCCAGATAAACTCAATCTTGTTATTTCTATAAAGCATGATGTTTTATGAAGCAGTGATGTTCCAGTCTCATTCTTAAGTAAGAATAAGGAAAACTTCGACATTTTTTTGCAATAGTGGACACACACACACAAGCATAGTTCGTTCTCAGTGCACTTAATTTCCAGGATGATTACTTGCCGGCGACACGCAGCATTGTCGCCGGAGTTTGACTGCTGCGCAGGCTAAAACAGGCCAAGAGAATAAAGATGGCTACTTGTTCTACTTGGCCTACATGTATCTCTAATATGTATAAAGAGCATGTTTTACTTGGACATTTTTCAATGTAAGACAGCCGAGCACAAAGCAACAGCTTAAAGACTTTCGCCGTAGAAAATATGCGAATAAAAAATTTCGAATAAAAACGCAGCTTTGCAGTGGATTCTGTTGTCTCTAGTCGGGTCGGAATTTTTATACGTTAGCTTCGTGTTTACATTTGATCTCTCCACATTTCTTTCCAGCCAATAGAGTACATTCTGGCATACGCACGTGTCGAACGAAATTGGGGGCTGAACTTCCATTCAGGGGACCAAGAATTTTTAACTTTTCTGAATGTAATATCATACAATTTCACCAGACAATGATGAAATTCTAAGTTCCGATTCGCGGAATTGAAATGTCAATGCGCGGAGTTCACTCGTTTAAAAGTTATACGCCAGTGAAGTTGCTCGATTTGAAGCACGTTCCAAAGATAGAGGCGCCGCCATATTGGCATGTACTCAGTCATCGTTCAATGAACGGAGCCACTGGTAGGTTAATCGGGATTAGGTCTGGCCGACACTACGCTTACAAATCTAAACACAAATAACTTTTGAACCAGTGAACTCTACTACTTAGATTCTCCGCGTAATATTATTTAAAGTTCTATCATCGTTTCGTCGAATTGTATAATATTACATTCAGAAAAGTTGAAAATTTTTGGTCCCCTGAGTGGAAGTTTAACCAAATTGGGTTGTTAAAAGTCGCATGCCACCTTTGTACTTCGATATCTTGCTAAAAGCGACCCGAATCGATTCTATTAATATTATTCTTAGTCGTCTGTATTATTGTATACAATATACAGTACATGTTATATACAACATTATATACAATACATGTATGTATTGTACAACTATTAACAGATGTTGTTTAAAGTTGTATCAGCAAGATTAGCACTGTGTGTCACGGCGTATATTTTTGCTTGAAACAGGTTTACATCGTTGGTGCCAATTGGCCAGCTACGAGTCAGTCTGGGGGAGTACAATCTGAGAGGACCGGAAGTGCCCCCGTCGACAGAGGAGAGAGTGACGAACGCTATTTTACACCCTGGCCACAAATGCGGAAAATTCGTGGACGATATTGCTCTCCTGGAACTCGCTCGGCCAATCAGTTGGTCGGAAAGCGTGAAACCCGCCTGTTTACCTGTGGCCACAGGAAAACCAGGATACAGTGCCTTCGGGGGGGCATTAGCTAAGGCGGCCGGATGGGGTTGGCTCGGCGAAAACAGGACCCAACGTAAGTAAATAATACTTCGATCCCTTTGCAAGTAATTTGACCGAGGGACGAGGATCGTTAACCCTTCTACAATCTAACGGGACGGTGAACCGTCATCGAACAAATGTATTAGCATTGCATTTTTTCTCTCTGTTCATCTTCTCGCTCTTTCTTCATATTCATGCATTGTTTTATATTTCTATTTAATCCTGGAACGACGCTGTTGTATTTCTGGAGGCAGAGTGACGGCCATATACTTACGTACAAGTAGTGTCTTAATAAATCACTACAGTTTAATGATAATTAGATCATAAACTATCTGTACTCTCCCAAAAAGTATTTATAAAAGAATTTAAGAATGCCAACATGTTATTTTCGACTGTCGAACATGATCAAATAAATAATTCTTTCGTTTAATGCAGACCACTTTTATTGTAAGCAATAATCCGAGGCCTAGTAATGACAAACGTGTTTTATGCCGGGACAATAGCTGTTTTCATAGCCTCCGTAGATCCAAAATTCATAAAAATCGTAGTAAATTGTATCGAATTTTGTTCTCGGATTTTTCGAAAATTTGTATAAAGCATAGATGCATAAAGACGATCCGCAGTCTAGTGTTCACCCATTATAAAATAGTTGTTATACAGAAAGAAAAACTGCTTCGAACGAAATCTAGTATTTGCAACATACAAATACCTAACGATATAGTATTATTAGCTTTTAATTATCCAGCGAAGGTAGGCTAAAGAAGAATTTCGACATTTTGCTTCGGCTGAAACTCCCTGGTATTAAACTGCAGAAGAGTTAACATTGATCATTCGGCCCTTGATCAAATTAATTGGATGGTATTAAAACAGAACGTCCGTCGATGTTCACAAAGGCTCTTCGGCAAGTTGGACGTTTTAAAACAAGTCCCGAGCACGAAAGAACGAACGACGGTTTACAGACGAAAGAGAGTAAGTTGGATTAAGAAAGATAAGAGGAAGTTAGGGCGCTTCTTGCGCAGTTTGCTTTATTAACGACGGGATCGTTGCCGTTCAAGTGAATAAGTAAAGACACGGTGAAGTTATCAACATGTACCGTAAAGTTCTCCTGCAATGGGCCCCGAGAATATCTAACCGAATTCGCCGTCGAAATTGCATTCTACAAAAGTTCTTGCTTACTTGGTCGACTCGAACGAACTAGGGCTAGCGCACGAATTTAACTTCTGGCCGAAACGACGTTTTCCGAAAAATCGAATCTCCCCGACGTAACCCGAATGCTTTTAGATTCACGATAATTCGCGTTCGCGACCACCGGTAAGATCTATTTCCGACGGGAAACGCTCGCAAATCATATTGTCCCTCGAATATACGAACACGGATCGAAAGATACACTGGCGGACAAGAAAGAAGTTTTTACAAACAATTTTTACAAACTGATATTTCATCTTAAAGCGCCAATGAATTTTTTTATAAATATCTATTGGTTTGGAACGAAAGTTCCTAGCGCTTTTAAACAAAAATTCAAAGATAAAATTCAGATATTCATTCAGAGATTTATTCAATTCAGATGACGTGTCTCGTCGCGTTGTTTTGTAATTATTGAGATTACAAAGATGCTGCCCATGAAAAATGATTAAATACATTTCTTCGTTCGGAGCACGAAATTTCGAAACTTCTTTGGGGCACATTTTGTGCTCGGTAGTATTAAATGAATTTTTCAGTAAATTCTACTCTATCCTCGATGTGATGCTTTCACACCGCTCCTTTGCGCAGAGTTTTTCAATATTTAAATTCAGCAGAAGCTGTTACCCACTTGCTTGCAAGACTAGGATCACAATTTAAATTAAATTGTGTCGCGATTTTGGAGAAATGAGCTCCAGTTACCGATATTTTATGTAAAACGGCGCGTTTTACTGTCGAGGAAATTCTCTTGTTTGAAAATAAGAAATAACTACTTGAAATCATTTATTTCACATCGTTATTTGAAAATAAATATAATACTGCTTTATTTGAAATAATAGCAATTCCCTATATTATTTCGATATTTCTTTATCTCAAGTTTGACAAAATAAATAGTCCGCAAAATAATATGCAACAGAAGGTGTCTATATAAACTCGACTCAAACCTAATAATCCAGTGAGCTGATACAATTTTCAAATAATTAGAAAATAAAATACCACACATTTCAAGTAATATTATTTCGAAAGTGTGGTCGCAGGCATGGAAGTAATTCTAAAATAAAATAACATGATGTTCGAAAAATAATACTTCAAATAATGTTATTTCAGAATTTCTCAGATCTGCGAATTCGCAATATCGTGCCGAGCTTTGATGCACAAACTTTTGCATAAAGTTCCGGAGTCTAGTTATTAGTATTACGTAAAACTTCTTACACATTTCCAATCTATTCTACCAAATATTTCACCTCGCGTATCGACCCTTTTTTTCAACGACTAAGGCAAATTTGCTATCTTCCAGACAAACGAGCAGACGTTCTGCAGAAAGTGGACGTTCGCGTGATTGAAAATCACGTTTGTCGCGAATGGTACGCCAGCCAGAACAAGTCGGCACGCGTGGAGCCAAAGCAAATGTGCGCCGGCCATGAAGCAGGTGGCCGGGACTCTTGTTGGGTAAGTGAAATCCATCGCTGGAATCATTTGTCCCTCTCTCACAGTTCACAATAAGTACATAAAAACTATTGCGGTAAACGCGGCAAATCCAACAAAAGCAAATATTCACTGAAGGTCTAAGTTTAACGGTCAGAATACAACGCAAAGGATATCGTGCTATCATCCCGTTAGCTAAATGTTGTTTTGAACAAATTTTGCGCAATGTTTGTGTCGCAATTTGCGAGCGAAAGTTGATACTTTTGATAGGGTTTGATAACCCTGCTTGTAGCAGAATTTGGTCCCCGTTTTGTATGAATTCGGCATCAAAACTTGTCGACAAATTCCTAGCCAAATACAGAAACAGATGAATCGGAATTTGAGTACAAAGTTTGCAGGGCACAATTTCATGCCAAATTGGAGCCAAACCTTGACTTCGTTATAGAGGGCAGGTCGGTCGCACTAAGAACACATCTAACTTTGCCCTAAGAGCAAATATCGGGCAAAGTCGGAGTAAACCTTGTTGTGGCAGGGAAAACGAAATTTTATTTGAACTTCTAAATTATAGAATTCGAAGTTTCATGTATTTTCAATAGTTTAACCCTTTGCACTCGGCGCTGTTTTCAATCTAAAACTAAATTTTCCTTCCGTCTTACAATATTTTCATGTTATTCATACGAAACTGATCCGATTTCTACATATAATATTGAAATATTTAGTGATCTATGAAATTTTGTAATGTCACAAACATTTTGTAATATCTTTTGAAATTTCTTTGAAATAATGCCACAACAATTTCTAGTGGTGCTTCAGAGTCACCGCTCGAGTGTAAATGGTTAATTCCGTTTTCCCTGCTATTTGCTCTTAGAGCAAGGTTAGGTCCGCTCTTAATGCGACTGACCTGCCCTCCATAATGAAACCAAGGTTTGGCCTCCATTTGCTCTTGATTTGGCATGGAATTCTGCCGGCAAACTTTGCACTCAGATACCGAGCCTAACGCGGAAACAGATGGATCGGAATTTGTAGACAAATTTTGGATGCCAAATTCATAGGAAACTGTTTACTGGGACAGACTCTCTTTCAAACTACGGATTTCTTTCGATGTTTTTGTCGTATGTAGTATTTCAGTTTTATTTCGATCTTTTCGTACAGTTTTTACTACGAAACTTTAAAAAATGTAAGACGCGCTAATCTTTTATCCAGGAGTGTATGCTTACAATTTCATACGTGCATATACCCTATTGTCACCCCCATGCCCTGTATCAATCCCTTCTCTTCCATTCATATGTCGCTAGTTAGCGCCGCATTGCATGTCAATCGTTCATACACGAAATTCACGCGCCGTCGAACGGCTGCGACATGAATTTCAATAAATATCCGCGGTCATGTAGACCGCCGCGCATACGTTAAATTAACAGCGGGTCCGCGAGGAGGGTGGCTCGCGCTAGCGGACCAAATTTGTTCGACCACGAAACAATATAAACTGAAATAAAAAAAAAATGTGGAGGAGAAGGAGAAACGACTACGCGATATCCCGAAAGCTTCCCGAAAAATATATCGGCAAAACATGATGATTCCGGACTAACGTAATTATCGGGAGAGGGAAGAGTTCGTTCGGGAATATGAATGCGTTTCCGACTCGAAACGTTTTATCCGCTTATTTGCGATTCCGTTCGCAGACCATTTGAGAGATCTTCTGCTACGTTGAACAATTCTGACGATCTACGCGTTCCGTGTTTAGTCGGTCATGACAGTTGTGTAAACAATGCGGATTCGTAAAACCACAAGAGCTGATAACTGAAACGTTAACTTCCCAATAAACAATTTGCTACGAACTTGCCACCAAAATTTGCCTACAAATGCCAACTCATCTGTTTCCGCATTAGGCTCGGTATTTGAGTGCAAAGTATCAAGCCAAACTTCCATGTCAAATCAAGACCAAATCGAAGCCAAACCTTCGTTACAGAGGGCAGGTCGGTCGCACTAAGAACAAACCTAATCTCGTTCTAAGAGTAAACTTTGCTTGTAGAAGGGTAAACAGAATTAAATTATTGCAAACATATGAGACTGCAAGTATATAATTTAGAAGTTTGAATCAAATTCTAGTTTTCCTGCTACTGTAAGGTTTACTCCGATTTTTCTAGATATGTACTCGTAGAGCAAGGACTTGGTGCGACTGACCTGACCTGCCCTCTATAACGAAGCAAAGGTTTGGCTGCAATTTGGCATGGATGTTTGCTTGCAAACTTTGCACTCACATACCGATCCAATTTGTTTAAGTTAGCATCAATAACGAACTTATGGATGTTTGGGGAATACAGCTCTCACTGCATATGATAGTCAAAATACTAATCGCATTTTTCTCGAAATCTTATTTTCTAACATGGCTTACGGAACATCTGAAGATTTAATGGTTTGATCAACTTCAATTTTTATAAGAATCTTCAGAAAACTTGCCACTGTCGCATGAACGGAAAACTTCAACAAATACATATGGACATATTGAACATTTCCTCTAAGACGAAAAACTTTAATAACTCGGAAACTAATAATTTCCGGACCTATGTTAATATAACTTTTTTGTCTTCTGACCATTTACGAAACACCCTGTATAATTTTAACATTAGAATAACTATATACCCACCGTTTATTATAACATACCATATCTCCTATACGAAAAATGTTGGAAAATTATAAAAAATTTGATAAGCTATACTTTTAGAAGATGCGTATAATTTTAGCATTTGAGTGATGATAAACCCGCCGTTTATTATGACATAGTTTATCGAAGAACAATAAGTTTCGTTAATTTCAAATTATCAAAATTGTAATATCAAGAAAGTTTTATAGCGACTTAATTTGTTTAAAAGAGATCAAAACGCTTAACGTTCGTTTCAGTCTGACAGCGGCGGACCTTTGATGATTGGAAATCATCCGGGCGGCAGTATGATGGTCGTCGGGGTAGTCTCATGGGGAATAGGATGCGCCCGAGCACGACTTCCTGGTATATACACACGAGTCTCGGAGTACATACCTTGGATTACCCGATATGCGCTTTTTATACGATAAAGAAAATTACAAAGCTTGTTATTCCGCTGATTTACCCTCCTGTGGAGCATGAGTCATTGTTAGAATGCGGATCTTCATACATTTATATTTGCAAATTTTTCAAGTACAAGAAGAAATTTACACTAACAAACGTTAATGATATTACATTTCGTGTTTACCGTAACGAAATTTTAATTGAAGACATGCATTTTTTTAATTTTGATTCTTATAATAATGTATGAACCTGAAAATTCGCATAAAGATCCGCAGTGTAGCCATTAGGGCTGCAAACGTAAATTCAATTATTCCCAATTCTTAGAAAGAGTATACGATTTGACGATAAGTATAACAAAGAGAGGAATACGAGTATTAAATTAAACAGTAGATTCTTAATTCTTGAAAAAAGTATAAAATATGATAGACCTTTTGTAATATGTAAATAGTGCGCTTTCGATCGGAATAATTATTAATTAATTATAAGTAAATGTGATAATAAGTAAGATATCTTGTTATGTTATTTTAATTATGTTTAAGTTATTTATGACGTACATTTCTCAGTCTAGTCATTTTTGTTTGTAACGGATAATTATTTTATGTTATCCATACGATTTTGTAATATATATTGTACGTAATAAGTGAAAAGCACTATGTAAACTGTTTTAAAACAAATTGTATTTTACACCTACTAATTACATATATTCTTCAGAACAGATTGATTTATTTGGTATTTTGCAATACATCCTATGTATTATATTCTCCTTTGTTTCCTTGGTCTTGGAGGACACCATGATACTCTAGTGTCGTCTGTGATGGAAACAATCTCTACTCCTGCTAACTGTAAACCTTTTATGGCTGCCTGTATGAATGTAAATGAATTTACTTGTAACAAACTCGTTCAGTACAAAAAGTTGTGTGTACCAAAACTCAGTACTTACTGTCCTGCCTGCACCAATGCCTTGTATCCTTAGCCGAACTGTTTTTATACCTTTCCCCATTAGACGCTTAAAAAGAAACATAATCCATTATTCAAATACGAATAATTGGAATACTATTAAATTTATACAACGATAAGATTTTTTCTCACAAGTCCAAACGTATTGGCTGCCTGTTGCCCTGCGATATTAGTACCCTTCCGTGCATTTTTAAAGCCTTCAATACCAGCTGAATGTGATCCTAATACTAAACCTACAGCAATACTATTGTAAACATAATGTGAGTATAAGAATATTGCTCACAAAGTAATATTTACCCATATGATCAGTAATAGTCATTATTGTATTATTAGGTGTTGCCTTTACATTGATAATTGGTAAGTGTTTGTATAATAACCCATTATATTCTTTTTCTGGCGTAGTTGCATCCGGAAACATTGCATTACCACTGTAAACAATAGTAATATATATATATATATAGTATTCTGATTAATGAAATCAGACTAATACTATTATACAATTGCACTAGACAACTGTTTACGGTTCCATATACTTACGAAAAGTCTATCGCAACGGAACTATCTCCATCTAAAGGACTAAATTTACTCGTGTCTTTCACTCGAATTTTCGTATTAAGCAATCTAATTTCTTTCAAATCAACAGAGGTTAAATGCATACATCTTGTGTTTGTCAAATTCGGGTACGGTATTCTCGACATACAGTCAACAGAAGAAATCTTCGTTCTCATAAGAGAGCATACTGCTGATCTTAAAGATGAAATCATTTTCGTAGGTATTCACACAATTTTCGATAGAAACAAGAATTAACCCACGTAAATAACGAACTAACCTCGCACGGTTAGCTGCGACTAGCAGAAGTCAACATAGCACGTGTCTCACCCTGGATTAGATTTCAGTAAGCACGTGATCAAACAATCAAACTCAGATGATCTCACAGAATCTATATTATCGACACATGCTTAAAAGACCATGCAATGCTTTTTTCTACAGTTCTGAATTACCGACTCTGCACTGCAGAGTCTGCAAAAGATGCCCTAGTACGATAGCACCGACGAGATATTTAGAAAGACTGCCAACCCTCGTGTTAAACTGCGAGTCTCAAGAGAGATTAGGGTCGTTACCGACCGCTCCCAGCGCACACCTGCCACCCCCTTTGAGACTCGCAGTGACCGGCAGGCATTTGGCCTTGACTGTCACGCTATGTTACGCTATGCCTTTTTTCTAGACATTTTACGTCTTAAATGAGTAAGTAATCAATTAAAAATGCACACCACCGTGTTTGTACATGTCTCTGCTACGTCTGTATAGAGCCTTTTTCTCGATACGAACACCAAATCTCTTGAAAGAGGAGAGAATCTCTCAGCGGCAGCCATCTTGTGACGTCGTACTTGCTTCAGAATTCGAATTTTCTGCCGAATATTACAAATTCCTCCACGATCAGGTAGAAATTCGCAATTTGGGCTCTATACAGACGTAGATTGGACTTTTAGGAAACACAATTGACCATTTCTAAACTGCTCATTGGAATATTGAAGCAGCAGCCATCTTGTGACGTCGCACATGCTTCAGAATTCGAATTTTCTGCCGAATATTACAAATTCCTCCACGATCAGGTAGAAATTCGCAATTTGGTCTCTGTACAGACGTAGATTGGACTTTTAGGAAACACAATTGACCACTTCTGAACTGCTCATTGCAATATGCAGGTGGCCTTGATTTCGCCTCAGTGTGCGTGTGCCTTGGTGTGCCGCACACAACGCTAGATCGTACAAGATTGCAAGGGTTCGGGAGGTGCGGATTTATAGCTCGATAATGCAAAGATGGGGCTTATCAGTGGTCAAAAGCGCTAGATAAAGGATAAATCTAGAGTGCTCGCTACCAGGCAGGTTCTACTTTTGCGTTGTCGAGCAACATTTTGTATTATTCGGTCGTATGATGCCTGTCAGAGAGGCCATCTGAGCGGGCGTGGCCGTTTTTAATAAGAATGGACATGTTTATTCGTACAATTTATAATTATAATATAACGATTATATTTCCATAAATTCTTTATTTACACAAGATAAACCATTCAAAATACATAAATAGCACAAGACTTATCTAACTTATTATTCATTAGATTTCTTAAAACTGTGCATATCATTTTGATAATATCACGAAACAAAACTATGACAATAGAAATGTGATTTAAATAATAGAAATTATACATATATAAAAAGATAGTAGAAGCATGACAGTGGTTATTTAAATAATCATTTGACAAATTTAATTATCCCATTACTAAAGTTTTTTGAAAAATATTAATTTAATTTTTTAATTTATCTTTAAAAAAAATTTTACATTGGATAGTGCAATATAAAGAGTAAAATATTTGCTTTACTACGAATTTCACAATTCTAGTTTATTTTATCATTAATGGAAATAATATAAACATCTTGAATAGAGACTACACAAAATAAATTGAAATTAACTGCCTATTTTTGCTGAAAAATATTTCTTAAAACATGGCTAAACTAATTCATATTAATAATTGTAATCAAGATCAATGATATCCTTTCTTGTAAGATAATGGTTACAAAACCAAAAATGATAAAATGTCTAAAATACGGTCTACAATGTATATTCGGAGATAATATTTATAATATTTGTAACTTATTCATGACTTATACAGCAAGGAAACATATTGTTTCAAATCTGCCAGTTTATATTTTTTATCTTATTACACTTAATTTGTTTTTGGACGAGTATTATTATAATGCCAATTTTGCCACTTGTTTTTTATACATTTCCATCACATTACAATTATATTTTCAGCTAATATAATTTAGGAAATAGTGCAATTAGATTTTTCTTGTACATTTCCATCTGCTTTTTCAATTTCGATCAATAACGTATGAAAAATATCAGCGACAGACTAAAAAAAGGGGATAGACAAAGTTAAATTTAGAGAACAGAATATCTAAGAAATTAAGTAAACTTACCTCGTTTTGTTTTGCACTGGTTTCTAGGAAAGCTGCACGCCAAGAGTCTGCCAATCGCTTACCTTGTTCTGTCGTTATCATTCGATCTACGTATAAATCCGTTTTATTTCCTACTAATACGATTGGAACACTGCAATGTGCAAAACAAAAGTGTATTAGATGTGTCATAAAAAATCATACAATCAAAGTAAATATAAGATATCGTACTGGACTTTCCCTGATATATCCAATAATTTGTCATAAATTATTTGTACAACTTCAAAACTTTTTGCACTGGTTATACTATATACGAGAACATATCCATGAATGTCCATCGAATACTGAGTTGGAAATATACTATATTCATCTTGACCAGCTGTGTCTACCAGCTTAACTTCATAATCTTGACTATTTACTCGGGTGCTTTTAGTAAATGCTAAAACATAAACATCAATTGAATCAGAACGTGTAATAATATTGAAGTCACTAGAACCTACATCCTTCATTGTAGTCTAAAATTTTGAATTTGATAATTATTCTTTTACACACACACACAAAGAATATTATCTCTTAGTATCTCTTTCCATTTAAAATCTTAATTAAAGAAAGGAAAGGTATACTTAAAAGTAAATTTAACAATGAGACGTAAGGTACTATATACATTAAATATATTCAGTTACATCAAATAAATATCATTAAAAAAGTATTGGAGTTTTGTATCACATTTAATAAGTAATAATGCATATTGCGAATCATTACTAATGCATACATGCCGTAATAAAAGTTCATGTAATTTGTTAATACTCTTTGTACTCTTGTATTCACATGCTCTAAATAATTTGAATTATTGTCAGACAACATAAAAAATTTTGAAACAATGTTTCAATTTCTACTAATAAAAGACATTACTTACAGTAACAGTTATGAAATGTATTTTTAAATATTATTTTAAGAATACTAGAACTTAAGAAATTTCTCCATTAATACAATAACTTTACAAAAAGGAAGCTTTGTAATAATAATATGTAGTATCATAAAATTGTATGATGAACAACATCTATAGCTGTACACATTAAAATTATTGAATAAAAAAATACACTGTAAACTAAATTTATAAAATTAGTTTATAAAGATCAAAATGTTCAAATGCATTTTGCAATAAATAATAAAATTAACATATATATTCTATGAAATGTTTTCTTTTTTACTTACTTTCTGCATTTTAACAATTGATTTTTATTAATAAAATACGACACATTATATTCATTTTAAATAATATTTCTGTTAAATTAAAGATAATTTCAATATCTTGAGATAATAATAAATCTTTTAGTTTATTCAATATTAAATTATTAATTATCAGAATAGAATGAGCATGGTGTAAATAGCAATTTGTGTATGATCAAGATATCTAGATGCATCAAGTGTACATGTATTCATTTTACTTAAAAATATCGATAACCAGTAGTGTTTATAAGAGTATTAAGAACTTGTACTTTTGTTTTAATTCTTATCACGTTACACTGCATCTTATAAAAGACCTGCCCATTACGTAATAAATCTATTGCTTGTTTACAGCATAAATTATGAACAGAATGTGCAGAAAATACTACTAACAGTGTCATTAAAAATCTTTGAAGTAGCGAGTAAGATGATACATGTACTTCTTACTATTTTCTATAGTAGGGTCATATGAATCCACAAACTGTCCCTCGACGAACTGTATGCTCAGTGACGACTTGCCTATTAAAATAGATTAAAGAACACATTAATAAATATGAACAATTATAATTAGATGTAAAACTGTATTTGTGTTAGTAAAATTAGTAAAAATTTAACTTAGAATATTTAACATATTCCACAATGTTGATATTTTTACGAGATCTGGGGTCATCAAACATTTAGATAACACCTTCTACGTTAAATAATAATATTTTGAAAGATAAATTACGGATTAAACACTAGAAAAATAATAGGGCTATAAAAAATTCTTCACTAGTCTTAATCTCAAAAGAAATTGAAAATCTCAATTATAATGTGCTTCATTACCTACGGATCGATAACCCATTATGGCTATTTTCCTTTGTTTTGGCGGCATTTTTTAGCATTTATGATTGAGGAGACTGCAACAGAATTCCACAAACGCTGGGGCATACTCCAGTTAAAATCTGAAATAGAATTAAGTAAAATTTTATGAATTGGTACTTATGCTTAATAACATTCTGTTTTGATAGTCTGACTATCTGTACTGTAATAGATAGACAAGGTATTTCTTTCATCTTCCAATGTTGAAATATCTCATGCAATGTTTAGGCTGAACCTATTGAGAAAATGTTTATACAAACATTGTTTGGTATAAAAGAAAATATGGTGCAAATTATTATTTTCCGGGTTAATCGGTAAAAGAAATTTCACAGTCAAATTCATTTTTTTAAATGAAATCATATTTCCTTTCAAAATATGAAAATATGTATTTCCTAAGACCTTGTCCAGACTAGCCAGAACTGTTCGCCACGAAAAACAGGAGTGCATCCACAATGAAGTTCAGTGAATTTTAATAAGGCCTTCAAAGTAACGCCTCCCAAACGAATACTGTTCATTGTTTGCTGATATGTTCTCTGCTCGCTGTTTGCAAAACTGTCTATACTGCTAGCAAACATTTTTAGCAAACTGTTTGTGAACAGCCCTCAGCGAATCACTGATTCGCAGCTGTTAGGCAAAAAAATAATTTGTTTCATATGATGTCCCCTTCATACTATATAACATTTATAAAAACAATTTTTTTATAGGTTCAATTTCTCTTAACATGTTCCCACATTGCAAGATAAAGGAAATATTGTGTATATTAAAAGCAAAAGTGTAAGTACCTAATGCTTGTTTTGCAAAAAATACTACTAATTTTATAATTATTTTATAAAGCTTAGGTAGTTTATAATTACAAGCTGAATCTTATAAATAAATACTACCAATATATAGATTATTAAAAAACAAAGGTTTTAAATTAATATTTCATATCATCTATGTTTTCATGATCCTTTTTAATGCCTTCAATTTGCATGGCATATATGCTATTAAATCATGAATTTCTGATACAATATTATGTTACATTGTACAATAACATATTTTTATACTTTTTATCCTTCTTTTAATAAGTGACCATAACTTTTTAATTGGTGTGAAAGGATCACTAATGGTATAGTTAAAACAGTCCTAAAATATAATAAAGCATTCCTCAAATTTTAAAGTTCATTTTATTTCAATTGTTTCACTTATTTCTTCCAATGAAGTCCATTAACAATAATAAATAAAACTGATATCTCATGACTTACGTCACATTTACCGTACTCACACAAAGAAACGATAGCCTTATTCAACTCTTCACTTACTTATGTTACATTTTCATTCTTGATCAATTTATATAATACAGAATTATGCGTTGCAGGAGAGTATAATGGTTTATGGTCGTTAACTGATGACTAGACGACGGATTTTGTGCATTTATTGCAAAAGCGGATAGGTGCAATTTGAAATAGTACAATGATTAAGAGAATTAAAGAGTAGCGATATATTATTTTCAGCTTTTTGAAGTTATTAAAGAAAAGAAATTTCTATTTGGTTCTAATTTCTCGTAATTGACGTAGACAATATTTATTTTGCAAAAAGATCCATAGTCTACTGATAACGATTGCTCTCCCATTCTACTATTATCTATTTACAAACATTACTTCAAATTCTTTTTGCTTTTTAACACTTTATACGCTGTTAGTATACATGAAAATAAAGCAGATATCACATTTTACCGACAAGATTCAGCTTATAATTATAATAAGAGAGCTTACAATTACTGTTCCCCAAACATTACAAAATAATTATAATATTATTAATATTTTCATAGTTCTTGTAAGATAAGTCTTAAGTATTTAAGACTATCGCTCAATGTTGTATATATTAAAGTATATCAAGGCATTTGTAAAAAAAATTTACAAATTGTGATAAATAAAAAGAGTATCTATGTTAATTTCAATGTCGTTAATATCTAAGATAAACTAAATAAAAACTGCACGAGCATTCGTTTTCTTTATTTTCTTGATCATGCAGAAGTGCAATTACATCATAACTGTTTTGCGCAAATGAATAACTGATATTTTTAAATATATTAGGTTATCATTTGCATATTTGCAAATGTGCGACTCACACAAGTTAACACAACATTGGAAATTGTAATGCCAGGAAACGAAATACAAAGACGGAAGGTTAAAAGATATAAGCAATTCTCGGATTTGTAAAACTGCGCATATGACTGTGTAAATAAATTTATGTTACGAAAAAAGAAATGCTTATGAACGTAATGCAAATGTATAGACGTAATGTGTACGCCCATAAAGACGTGCAAGTTTTATACGTCGATGTGTAATTCGCGTGCCTATGAATTATGAAATGAACGATTATTTACATGAATTTAGGCAATGACACGATGCTCTGTGTATTTTCTAACGGAACACTGGCACTTGTCACAACAAACCACAATGTCCATAGAGCTGAGCATAGCGTTGTATGTATTTGATATGCATATGCACATGCACTACTTTGGTACTTACCGAAAGAAACGAGGTGCATTAGGTGCGTTGTATATTAATCGACATATCGACTTGTGCCGTGTCAGTTATTTAGCCAATTAAAAGATAATAATATTTAAACGATAAATCACAATTAATGTCTGTCGTTATTCATGAGAAATATTATTAATTATTATGACCCAATGTTTATACGGCAATCGAGCGTTAAAATTGTATAAAGAAACGAAATATTCTGAAGTGAGAGAGGAAGTTTGAATGCACACGATGAATTACGCACTTTAAGTGTCATATAGAGAAAAGGTTCACTGGCTCGTTAACATTAATTAATATTGCGTGTCACGAGGCGACTCGTCAATATATACGTATTTCATGAAAAGTATCGTCACGATGTCCTCCCATTTACTGGGTTCTACTTACTGAAAAATATTATGACTATGTAAGATTTTCACTACTTGATAATGGATCTACTGATCAGACGCGCCATCTGCTTCAATAATTTAGAAGTGAAGAAATTTAAATCCAGCTTTACTCTACCTTCTTTTCTTCTTTTATTATATTTTCGTTTATTTATATTTCATATTAATACAAGTGATTTCAATTAGAATTAGAATTAAAAGACGTAAAAATTTGAGTTCGATGGAACAGTTGAGTATACGTTTCCATATATTTCTTTTAGAATTTTTCAAATTAGACACTATAAGATTATTTAATTAGTTCTGTGATTTTATATATGATTAGTAATGAATTTCCATCAATACGTACTAAGTCGTGCTAACCGGTTCCTATACTTATTCATTTAAATAATTTCTATTCTAATATATTTTAATTTAATCTTACTTATTTTTAGGTTTTACAACACACCCATTTCCATTACAATAAGTGCATTCACGATATAAACTATTAGAATAAGACGAGTAATTTAATAATAACACAAATTTAAATTGAAAATTAGACAAACCACTATTGACGTGCAATACGTTAAGTTTGAAGAATGTATTTTTTGTTTATTAAAAATCAATAAATAATATGTTTTATAATTTTTTCTGATATATATATATATATATATATATATATATATATTCTCGAATTTTTTAAACTTACTTTGATTCATTTTTAACAACTGTTTGTAATTCGTAAACGTATAAATAAATGTCTAATTGGAAGCTAGATAAATAAAGATTTTAAAAGACTTTTTGCATATAATATGCATTTGTTGTATTGTATATGTATATTTTATATGTATGTGTTATACGTACACGTGTACTGTATATTATACAATAGTAACAAGGGAAATTATTTATCATCACATTCATATATTGCTGATGATTGGTTTCAAGTATCGCAACATGTCCTTTTGTTCAATGCGAAATAAACTTTAAAGATATTTTCACCGGAGCACTTTCGTTTAAAGTCATTATCTATAGAATAAGTTAACGTCAACACGCTACATTTTGCTGAAAAGAGAAAGTACCCGGTGCGTAAATGCCTTTTTAAACGCATTTTATTTCGTTGTCTATTTATTTTATAATTGGATGCAAATCTGATGCATCTTCACGGAGAAAAATGTTTTTATTTTCAGGAATTTTCCGTTTTCAATGGCGGATTAATACTAAATAGTTAATCTGTTTTTGATAGTACAAATAGGAATTTTTGGATAAAATTAAAATTAAAGGCCTCATCATTACGTGCTTTACTTTTCAGATACATATTGCACTTTCTCGATTCTCCAGGTCAAAGAAGAGGAACAATAAAAAGTAAATGTAGCAACGATGCTCGAGTATTTCGGTTTATCTCACATTAAGAGTAGAACATGTTTAGATGAAGCGATAAAGGAGAAAGGTGTGCGACAAATTGCATTCTTCAAGGGCAGCACGATCTCTATCAGATATTTTCATTTTTTTTTCTGATTCTGATTTCCATTCGTGACAATACTGTTTTTTAAGTTTTACTAAAGCCATGTTTCCCCGTAAATTACGTAGCTTTCTCCGAAGGATTAATGGGAATGTTTCGAAGAAAAGACGAAGTTTGCATGACACGGATTTCGTCAAGATTTTCTTTTCAATCAACCTGTTTTGCCATAAAAACGCTCAAACATATGATTGTCTTTACGATTTCGCCCTCTATAGGAACACAGACTAAAATACGTATTTTTAACACACTGCGATTATGATATCACTGCATATATGCTTATTGTATTTGTATAATTATTTTTATATTGACCTGACAGTGCAACAAAATTTTACTTTAACAAGAAAAGTAAGCTTATTTGATATCGATGAAGATACTTATGTAAACGATCGATCACGTGAATGAAGAAAACAATCTTCTTTATTATGCATCATAAAATCTCGTCATTTGCAGGAAATCGTGAAAATATGAGAGCTATGTAAAAGACAGCTGCATCTTTTTAAGGTCACGATTCATTAAATATTTTATGCACATCTTGGCTCTGACATATTATGAAATATTGTTCGTTGCGTGTCGTACGTGAAAGATAAAATAATCTTAGCCATTCGGACAATGAATAGTTCGAAAGTCGGTTGATGTCGAAGAATTTCTTCGTTTGTGAATACAGCTATTTTATAGATACATTATGAATAGACTGTAAATTTTATGGATTTAAGTAAATGTCTGCGTCGGCGATTGCATCTTCCAATTAACGCAGACGACTTTAATTTTTCATAAAAATCCACAGTCTAATTATAACCATGTATAATAATAGGGGAAAGATCCGTGATTGATCTCTTCACATTAATCGATAGCATCTAAGAAACACTCGCAATATCCCTCTTAGTTCTGCATGTGCTCCTTGCGTGCGTGCGTTTTCATTTTATCCTTATTCTGTGTTTCAAGATCATTGCCATGGAAGCGAAAGTGAACAGCCAAGAGACAAGTTGCTCTGGTTCACGGATATTATTTATTGTTGTCGCCTGCCGAGTCTGGTTTGAAAAAGTAAATCCTGCATTTCACTTTACTTTATCTTTAAAGAACCCAGAAACCTACAGTGGGGCCAAAAAGTATTTGAACACTAAATTTCCGGTTTGTGAGAAATCTTCGATATTTGAACTGTGATCAATTCCATAAGAAACAAATAGTACAACAATGTAATTGGTCTCGTTTGAAAGCTCGAGACTTCTACTTTCACAGATTATTTTTCACTTTTTCCTAGAACAGTCGAAAACTGAAAAGATGTTTTTCCTCGAAAATGTTACCAATTGAAGCATCTTTAAAAGATTCAACAAAACTTTCCTAGTGAATGATTCAACAATAAATTTGAAGATTTGAGCCTCTCCTTTGCAACGGCATAAAAAACTTCATGTACAATTTCTGGAAGCCATTTTATTAAGCTTTGAATAAAAGATAGCTTTACACGACTGAATTTATTCCTCACTTTTGTTCTATTAAATAGCGAAGAAAAAATCGTACAACAGTTTTTAACAGATCGTTGCTCTATGTATTTCACAAATATCTAGCCGATAAAAGTCCCAGAACTATCCCCACTGCCACGGGGTCCTTTTCTACGTTCGACGTAGATCAAAATAGTATCTCCTGGGCCGATATATGTCCCTGGCTAGTCCCGTGTTTCAAACATATATCGCATAAACACTGTACATCGAAAAAAGAAGCTCGGAAAAAGTTACTTCAAACGATCCCAGGAATCTCCCCTCTCAAGGAAGTACAACATTTTTGGGACATCTTGTATTGCTTTGTATTATATTTACAAGAGAAGTTTGTGAATAAGTCCGTGGCGTTTCTCCGAAAAGCATCGGACTATATCCTCATAAAAAAGATATCATGCTATTGTATATAAATTATAGGATCGTTTCACTTATCTTAATACAATTTTGTATTAATATTCGACAGTTTTAAATTGCGTTACTTGGTGAATTGTTTACGCAAATATTCCTCGCTTCGATTTGAAAGTAGAGGAAACTAGTTAGAGACATGTGTGCACGATTGGGTTTCCTAGGCAATGTCGGGAGATCTAACACGATTCGATGAGAATAAAACCAAACTCGGATCCCCGGGGCACTCGGGAAAAGAGAGCTAGCCGGTAGAGATATAAGAGCATCCTGCTTTATCGAAATTCTCAGTTTGTCACGCGAATCGTATAGTAGACGAACCGTTCCCGTTTGTGAACTATATCGTTACCATGAGGACGGAATTGTTGTCGCAAGTAAATCGTTATTATACGTAAAAGTGTGCTTCTGATCATGTGTTTTTAAATATGTATATATACACGTTAGTTATCTATTGCAATTGGAAGAAGGACCTAACAATTCTCCTCTTCTTCTCTTATTTTTAGTTATATCCTGAGCTGGGTAAAATAGTATTTCAAAACGTTGACTGCCGCGGTGGTCACCGGTGACCGGCGCTATAGATTTGCTTAAAAACAATTGCCATAAAATTAGCGGTATTTAATATTAATGTATTCGTTTCGAAATTAACTAAACTATAGTGTAAGGTGAGGTGCAAGATAAACTAATAATAATAATTATTATTAGCTCCGATCGTTCGTACGAAATATATAGGCAAGTATGAAACGCGCAAAATTCGCTCGGCAGTCAACATCTCAAACAGTGAATAATAAATAATTTTATTAAGAACATTGAAAACATTTGGATTTCGTCTTAAAATATTTTATTTATTTTCACTTTTTTTATTTTAAATATGTTTGCTGAAAATAATGTTTGAAATATTTCATTCTATGCTAGATTCTTGAAATAAAATAGTTTGTTGTGTACATTGAAATTACATATCCTATTTAAAATGCAATTTTTTTAGCCAAATAAAATCTAAAATATTAAATAGTTTTTTAAATATTTATTTCGCCAAATATTGTCACCTCTGTTACAACCCCTCATCAGGCTAGTTTTTCTTACTTCGCATAACATAGAAAAAGTCTTTATTTCGACAATAGTTAGACAGTAGTTGAACTATATACAATATCATATTTTCATCATAAGATGGGAAACATTTAATAAAAATACGTTTACAATTTAAGTAATTTTCATCAAAACACTTGAAATTGAGGAGCTTGTTTCTTCTACAGCAGTGAAAGTGTTAGAAAGCTAGGTAGTGGTACTTTTTAAAGCCAATGGCTACTGATTAAAATTAATAATTATTGTCAATCAGTAATTTCTTTCATTCGACGGTAGCGGTATCTTTCTGAAAAAATGTCATTCTTTATATTTGGAAATAGTATATGGTTTATTTGTATTTAAATTGCAATAACCGCGTTGATAGATCAATATAAGTTACCGCGTCGAAAAATAAAATTTAACTATAACAAACGAACTCTATAGAATTAAGTATCATATATAATTTTTTTTTTATAATTTCTAGTTCACCTTACTTATAACGATACTGTTGGTTACGTCGGGTGAGGGATTCTTCTTTAACTAGTAAGAGATTTTTCCAGTTTTATTTTTGTAGTTGCACGCATATAAAATTGTTATTCAAATTATAGAAACTTTTTTCTTAGACTGCTAATATGTGTAAATTAATGAGTTTTACGAATTTAAAAATATGAATTTTAACCTTTTGTACTCCGTTAACAGTTTTTTGAATTGTCACAGTGTTTAAAAGCGGAATTCGAAAGATATTTTTAATTTTCAGAAATAGCGCAACATCAACAATTGTGTGGAGTGCAATGGGTTAATATTGGTATACTAAAATGTGTTATACACAGGATGTTTATGTTTCAGCCATAAGAAATTTATATCAAATATCATCAACTCATTAAAGGGTAACCTGGCATCAAAAAAGAAACCCTATGAAATACAGCATTATCATTGGCATTACTATCCGCTGGTGCATCCGTTATCTGGATCATTCACAAAAGCCCCTAAAAAACATGAACTGGATAACCTTCATCAGTACGTTTATGTTTTAGCAAGGATTTTAAAGTAACTTTATCAAAATAAAAATGAAATGCTAATCAAATCGAAATTAAATTCGATCACAAATAAATAGTTACCGTTGTGTTTTTTTTTATTCATTCGTAATCGGAAGACATGCTAAGAATTATAATTGCGATCAATGTCCACATACAGCTAAGTGGTTCGATTCCTTTTATTGTTTAACAAGCCAAAATATTGTATTCGATGAATAAAATTGTTTGATGCTTAATTTAATGGAATGTTACAATTGAGTATGAATAGGCTACAGATAATTATAAAGCACATAATAATTAAAATTTATTTCGTTTAATATATACGAATAAATATATATTATTATGATATATTATAATAATGATATACGACATTATCTAGGACATGTAACTATTGCATTATCTATCAATAATAAAAGATTCTATGTTTAGTGATACTTTGACTTCACTTGGATGGGCAAAATATGAATATAAATATATTCCTGAGACGAAAATAAAAATCCCGTCATCATTATCACATTCGTGGGACACAATTATACTTGATCCAACTGACCATAAAATTGTTGGTAAGCCTCCAATTATTTGTATCAATCTATATCTCATTAGTCTTACTTAACAAAGCTGACAACTTTTCATTTGTAATTTATCGAAACTTATTCTGCAATAACAAAGATAATTAAAATAAAGCTGAATACGTTTCAGAGAATACTTCAATGTTTACGATGCTTTAATGGCATTAAACCTACTAATATAATTATAATTACTATCGTAATAGTTTATTGAACAATCTAGTTTAAATTAATATGTGCAGAAATAGTCAAAGTTATTAATTCTTACAAGTATTTAATATAATAAACAAAGTATTAATTGTAATCGTACATGTACTACAGGGTAAGGCACCCAAGACTTTCACCGAAAATATCTCCGTTGTTTTTAGCAATACGAAAAAATGTTTGGTTCAGTGGGGCAATTATTGGACGGAGAAATTTTTTTTCATTTTTGTCGTTTCTTTTTTTTTTATTTAGATTACTATAAGTTATATAAATATTTAAACGATTTTGTAGAAGCAGATCTTGCAGAAACGGTCGATCACAGTGAACATGAGGGTATACTCATTGAAGTTCCAGATAATAAAAAAATCATCATTGAAAGCGAACACCCCAAGGATCTTAAAGAACTAAAATATGGCCTACTGGCATCACTTTTTCATAAAAGCTCAAGTTCCGGCAATCACATATAATTGTAGCAATTTACAAGGAATAATTGAAAACATGGTTGTTAATAATGTTGGTAATCAGTTCTAAGGCTACCAGCAGAAGGCACAGATATTAACAATGTTGAAATTACATAATAAAAATAACAAATACAGTTGTATGTATATTAGAAATATAGTATAGGTGCAATTTTATAATATTGATACAAATCTTGAAATTTTAAATGAGTATGAAATTACAAAAACGATTACTATTCTCTAAATTACAAAATATAATGTTCTTCAAATTTATTTATCTTGTTCTTCAAATTTTCTTCCACCGTAGATTACACTTTCCAGTTTATATCTTATAAATAAGTAAAGGTAATTCAATGCAAACATATTAATAAATACTAATACAGTAATAAAAATATTTTATACTACACACATTTCCCCACAAGAATTATGATAGCAAATGATACTGTAGAAATCAATTGTATTCATGAATCAGTATTTTATATTAATAATCTTACCGTATGACAAATGTTATGCAAAATCGTAGTTACTTAAAATAGTTTTAGTAGAGTACTAATAAATTAATATTTTGTATTAATTCAACGCGACAATATTTTTACACATTGTTAGATTCTCTGTGTAATATTGTTAACAATGTTATTTTATTTATATCTGACAATATATTTTTGATTTTGTTGCCTCTCGTGTGTTTGTTCATTGCGTGCGCGTAAAATATTAATTCCGCAATAAAACTGTGTACAGAAAATATGTAACGACTACAGCACTTTATTTTCGCAATATTTTACTATTACATTACCAATCTTTACATAAGCTAATATTCTTGTGGATCAATTTATAAAAATTAAAAATAGATTTTAGAATTTTTCCCACAAGAAATTCATTATATTTTTCCAAAAATATTAACTACTTTTAGAAATGTATGTACCTAAGTATTTCATCTTCTTTATTTCTCCTAATTTTTTCCCTTTCTACCTGGAGTCTATCATCTTTTGCCTTTCACCTCCCTTTCTAAATCTCCTTATTTTTGTTTCCCTCGCGTTTATCGATTCGAGATCTCGAATGTAGTTTTATCGAAGTATTTTCCCAATGTTTCTTACCATACTCTCGATCTCTGTTATATTCTTTGATACTGTCGTCAGACAACAATAGAAGTATATTCTTTTCCCCTAACTTTCAGCCCATCTTATCTTCCCTTCCTCATTGATATGTAGTTACCCTGCTATATCCACTGTTACCAAGTTCAACAGGTTACCAAATTGAAACAAATTTTAAAAATAGTTGTACTTTTGTTGTACACTTCAATGCGACCGTGTGTGTTTTATTCGTACTCCCGTATTCTCATATTTTGAACGAATATGTACATCAAATTACAACACAGTCATAAAAATATAAATGCATCAAAATAAGTAGTTGAATTTATTATGGTTGAAAATAGGAAGAAAATTAAATTAAGTTTGTAATAGTAGTGTTTTTCTAAAAATATTATACATTAGTATTTCAACTCATTGACAGCCGTAGGGTAAGAGACCCAATTACTGTAGGTGTGCCAATTACTGTGCCTATATTTTTTTTTTAAACATATTGAATATTAAAGAAGAAATATGTAACATATATTAACTGATTTTAATGAAAAAAATATAATATCTCTATTTTAATATTGATTATGCTTTAAAAATAGGTATAATTAATATAGGCACAGTAATTGGAACCACCATAGTAATTAGGTCTCTTATACCCTATCACGGCACAGTAAGGATTGTGGTACTTAAAAAAATTTGATCTCTATTAATGTGTTACATTTTTATTTCAGTTTTCGTAGAATTATCTTACAAAATTTTGCAAATTATGTTCCTTCCTTAAATATTCGTAGTGTCGATTTTTTTTGGTTATAATCGTTTTATGCATATTTTTGTCTACAAATAAAGCTTGAGTTTGCTATAGTTTTCCTGCTGCCTAAAGTCGACAAGCGCTTTGTAAGATGTTTCCATCAACAGGGATATAATCGATGGTGGTTTCAGTTTTCTTTCTTCTATACGCTTACTTTGTTGTTCCTCCCGATGTCTTTTGATATTGCAAGAGAGAGCTGTCATGTATTTGCGATCGGTAAATCGTACGATATGAGAACCCATTACTTCATCTAGATATGATTTCACGGGTGGGTAATTTATTCTGCAAGAGCAAATGCAATCAATTTTAAAGTCAAATCAAAGTATCTACTTTGCAGGATCGTCCTGTAGATGCTGGTAGTAATTTTAGCTTTTATCACTCTGAATTTTCAAATGATTCTTGGTGAAAAAATAAAAACAATTTAAATTACAAAATTAAGAAAAAATAAATTATTCAAAAATTTTTGGTACTTGAGTTAATTTGAGTTAATTGGGTAGATCCACAAACAATGTTAGCCCGGGGCCTCAAAATTAACGGTCCGCCGCCGTAAAGTGTACGTTACACCTCTGTTAGTTGGGTTGCCGCATTTTAGGCGGATTTTTAATTGTTAATAACTAAAAAATCGTGTTCGCAGCGACGCCTGCAGTTATTTTTTGGAACAATTGGCAGCAAAAATAGCATAGTGGTTCTTGGGAAATTGTAAAAAAAATTTTTAATAATATGGAGAAAATTATAAAATTTGATTTTCAGTCAGTGTAGTTTGAAGGTTACAGGGAATCCGTTAAAAAGAATGGTCAGAAGATATTTCACGTATCAGTATCACTTATCTTTTGCCACGGAATTACAGCCCTCTGCTACAACAATAGTTTCGCGGTTTTTGCATCAGATTCGTTGATGTTAACGAATTTTCACAACGAATAGTTCACATTGTATCCACTAGCGGCGCTGCAGTCATCGCGAACTCCCTCTCTATTATAATATAGACTTTACGGTTAGATAAACATTTTACGGAATTAAAAAAGAAAAATGAATATGGTTTCAGTATTATTTAGAATCTTCTTTATATTTTTATGTAACTCTGGTTACATTTCTCGGTTGCTCCAGAAGAATGTGATTTTTTATAAAACTCTTCATCGTATTTGGGACTTACGCGTATTTCACATGTTCCGTTTCCCACCATTGTAAGGGTGTTTCATACGGGTCATCTCTGGAAACGAACATTTTCCGTATTTTTTCATTTTCTCTTTCTTTCTTTCTCTGGGCCGCTAACTTTGCTGCTTTCTTCCTTGCTTCTTCCGCGGCCTCTTCCTTTGACTCTACAGATTCAACCCGCGACACAGTTTTCTTCAATTTTTTTTGCTTAGGTTTTGATTCTATGTTCCCTGTCGATGACATTTGCAGAAACTTATGATTATCAGGTCTTATTATATGTTCAGGTATTTTCAGTTCTTTAACGCGATGATTACTGAAGTGACAAAATTGTTTGACTACCGATCAATTTTTGCAATATCAGATGTGGTTTAATGTCGAAAATGTAAATATTGTCAAGTAGACATTTTGTAAATGAATTTAGCAGATTGAAGAAGTGAAAAGTACATACGAAATCATATCGATTACATCGTTGTAGCTTTGGCTTTAACGGATTCGATATATTTATAAATAGAATGTCCTCACCTTTTTAAAAGCATTTATAAAATTATCTAAAAAATATAGATTACTGTTGAAGCTATTGTTAGTTATTTGTTTCCAATGTGTTGGGATGCTTTAAAGCAAATGTTTATCATTTACGCATACGTTGAACTGAAATTATTCTGAATAAATTAAAATTCAGTCGCCAATATTCCGATCAATGTTTGCTAAACCTTGACCTCATGGACGCACAGTTGATAATTAAGTTTAATGATTGAATACGTTTCTAATAGGTACAGTCTTAGACAAAAGTGTTGATGCAGCAGAGTTACTGACAATAATATTATTATACTTATTTTTAGAGCATAATGAATATTTAAAAAGAGATTTTAAAGAAGAAAATTTGATCCCTTTTTTAATAATAATGTTAATATTAATGAATTCATTATGTTTTCAAAATAAATATAATTAGTACAGGGACAGTAACTGCGGTACCCCTACAGTAATTAGATCCCTTACTCTACTGAAGTCGTTTCACACGAAAAAATATTTTATTACATTAAATATCAATATATTTATTCTCTACGGAGACCTAGAGTGATGCTGTTTTGTATTGGCGATGCACTAGGGAATAAACGATACTCCGTACACATGCATTATAAACTGTATCTGTATTATAAACATACATGATGTAAAAGTACACAATAAATGATAATACAAAATTATATACATTTTGGCTGTAAATCTGGTTTTTTACGCATTGACATACATATCTTAATATCTATATTCTATATGATTCAGGGTAGTCTGAATATTTCTCTGGTAGTCAGAAACAGTCAGAAACAAACATGGCGAAACAATTGGGGTTAGATAAAATCGTCAAATTTTTTCAAGTAATGCAGGCCAATGGGGGTATTTTTAAGTCCATACGAACGCTATACAGGTCATTTTAATATTAAATATTAATTTCTATCAAATTTATGTCAATATTTATTTTGCAAAAGTTTTATACGAATTTCTTATGAATCTAAAATAGTCTCCACTTATTAATAAACACTAGACAATTTTTATATATAAATATATAAAAACAATCTTTTAATGTAACATATTCTTCTATGTTCAAACGTGTTAGAATGGACGCATTAAAGATTGGAACCTTGGTAGGCGTAGATTCAGATGGAAACAAGTACTATGAAAATAACGCATACTTTTACGGTAAGTTCCTCTATAGACATTTTTTTACAATATTTATTTGTTCTTACTGTAGTTGTAATGAAAATGTACTTCTTTTTATACAAACCATTTATGGCAATAAGTAATCACTAGACTGCGGGTCTTATACAAAATAAAAAGTACCTAACTCAATTGTTACGAATAAAAGATAAATAAAAATGTACTGTATCTTTTAATAATTTTAATAAGTTGGTGGGAATATAATAGTACTCGTAAATTTATCTAACGCCCTTATAGTTTTATATTTTACTTATTCATTTTTGTTATAAATAAATGCATAAAATCTGCAATCTTGTAACAACGTATGATAATTCTATGATGTCCTTATTTAACATAATTTTTTAAGTCTTTCATATAATAGCTTTAATTAAGAGCAATAAGCAATAACATTATTTATAACTTTCCACATATTCTAGCAATAAAAATTTTTTTGAAAACATGCGTTACACGTTTACTATGTTTTAGGTACAAACAGATGGATAGTGTATGCAGATAAATATGGTATGGACTATGATGGTTCTCAAGTTCCAGCTGAATGGTATGGTTGGTTACATTACAAAACAGATTTAATACCAAACAAAGACCCTACACGACCAAAATATAAGTGGATGGCCAAACATACACCAAATTTATCTGGTACAACTGGAGCTTATGTGCCTTATAGTACTGTACCACCAAAAATCCAACCTTGGAAACCACAGCAGTAACATACTTTAGTTGTATAACATTAAATAATAGAAATGATTCGACTTATTATAACAGTAATAAGTATGATATGTATATTATGTAATTAAGTGTTAATAAACTCATTGTTAATCTAATATATGTATTTACTAATGCGTATTTATAAAACTAAGTACATACTCGTACTTTTATACAACTAAGAATAGTATCTAAACATTTTTACGTTTTAATTATAATCTTTACTTGTTAATGACTATTGCAGAAGGTTAAGCTAAAGACTTTAAAATTAAAAATGCTGTCCGACAAAAATTGAATTATTTATGATACACAATAAAAAATTCTTTTCGGAAAAACTAAAAGATGAATTACAATTTCCTTTACAATCCAAAATATTTCATGACTAGCTATACGTCCACTCTGAAACAATATCAAACGACTCTTTATCGCCCCTTGTTGCCTTCTTTTACATGTTCGGTAAAAGCGACGACTTTTTCACGGTACATGCAACATCAACTAAAAATTCGCTTGTTATTACCTCAGTGTGGACTGACGAAATTTCGTTTAAATAATGATTAGTCAAGTTTTGAACATGTTTCAGCTTTTACTTGCTCGATTTCCTATACCTATTTGTGTTATTTTATCCCAATTACATTTATATTATTTTGATCATATAATTACATAAGAACACAATGTTTTAAAAGATATAGTTTTTCAAATATCGACATAAAATTAAAAAACTGTATAATATATATATATAAACAAAAATGATCTAGAGAAAGATTCAAGAATATCAAGAGGACATAATAATCATTATCACAGTCTTTAGATAATCGCTTTCAGCTAATGAGTTTGAAAGTGTAATTAACGGGAAATTAATGTTAAAATCCATTTACTCCCCGAAGGAGGGAATACTATATAAAATGAATTCCGAAATGTGAAATATATTAGTTTCGTTTTGACTACGTCTTCGTACACAGAACAAAACTAAAACGTTCATTCGTTTAAAAATACAAGACTCAAACATGAAACTTCAACTCTGTTTTCTTGTAACTTTACTCGTTTTCGCGAGTTTTGTTCAAGCGCAAGATAGTATATCGAACCTCATGATGGACAAACGTTACTCACAGAAGCAAATCGGTTGCGTGTTAGATCAGACACGGTGTGATGCTATAGGAAGAGCAATTAAAAGTAAGTACAAACAGTTTTTACGGATGAATTGTATTATGTATTGTATTTTTTATAGTTCTCGTTGGTTTTATTTATGATGACTCGCATAAGGAAGTTATTCTAAAAATATTAAATTATTGAAATGATCGAACATTCCCAGTCAGCCAAGCTTGCTTCGAGCAAATCTTGATCAATGTTTGTAATCGTACTCTGCGAACAAAAGCTGGTCATTTTGGTGTGAAAAGCATGCTGCAAAATTCCATGTCAGATGGAGAGCAAATTGATACCAAACCTTGGCCTCCTTATAAAGTAAATATCGGGCAAAATTGGAGGAAGTCTTTCTGTAGAAGGGAAAACGGAATTCGAAATTAAATAATTTCAAGTTTTATTTATTTTTTAAGACTGAAATATTTACAGATCTTAAAATTATAGTGTTTTCCCTCCTATAGCAAGATTTCCTCGGATTTTGCCCGATATTTACTCTTAGTGCGACTGCTTAGTGCAATTTGCTTTCCATTTGACATGGAATTTTGGCAGTATTTTAAACTTTGCACCCAATACCGCGCCTAATGCGAAAATAGATGGATCGGAATTTGTAAACAAATTTTGGTGGCAAATTCAAAGCAAATTAAGAGCAAATTGTTTAGTGGGTTAATATTAATGCAAAAGTACTCGTATTTTAAAAGTTTTCGATATTTTCGTTATTCATCAATACAATTATTTTGTACTTCACACACATACTAACAAAAACGAATCCTAAAATATAAAATTTTAATTTCTCATAACATTAAACGAATCGAGAAAGTCACAATTGAAATACGTATTATATGTATGTATAAAATCAAATAAATATTTCAAATAGTATTTCCATTAGCGTATAAAAGTAAATGCTTATATTATTTAAAATTAATCAGTGTAACAATTTAAGAAATAATCTCTAAAAAATGTTAAAGATCTGTATAATTTTTTTAGGATTGTTGCCGGAAGTAGTGAACAACAATTGTGGCCGTTGTACACCCCGACAAATGGAGCATGCAAAAACATTGGTGGCGTTTATGCAACAAAATTATCCGAATGAATGGCAATCAATCATGCAATATTATTCGACCATGAGATATCGTACTTATTAATGTATAATTTACTGATCTAAACAGTATTTGTGTTAGTAAACCTCTCGAGCGTGGAAATTAAATATCAAATAAAATCCTTACTGTTTATATTTAAATCCTTAATATTTATTTTGTATTGTTTTATACAGCTTTGAAAACGCCATAAATAGAATATATAAAAGAGCAGTATACACATTCGTAATGATTATCTCGTAAGAAAGTGAAGAAAAGTAAAGAAAAAGATATATAAAGCATACTTATTCGAAATATGTACAATATTATATTATATTTTTTTGCATATATGTTACTTCACAAGTGTTACTGTTCCTGTACGTTCAATCAAAAACTTAAAAATATTTTAAAACAGAAGATTTAAAACGATTAGCCTCAACTAAAAAATAATTATTAATTTATCTCCGACACTTTCTTTCTTGTATTTCTATTTAACATATGTATATCTACATATGAATTTTTTTATTTCGACAGATAGGAAATGTTCTCTTAATAAAAGAGTAGACCAATAGTCATTGGAATTTTAAATCGCAAAGAAATTATATTTAAATACTAAGGACTCGCCGACACTAATATATACAAACTATGGGAAGATCAAGGGACAAGGTAGAAAGTTTCGTGCCTACGTTTGGTTTTTCGCAATATGGAGGAATGATGAAGTTGTTTGAAACCGTAATACACCTTGCATTCTAATCAGTTCCATGATTTGTAATGTCGAGACGTATGCGTCAAATATATAATTAGAAGTAGTGAACAATTTCAAAACAATCTTGTATTTTTTATTTGCGTCGTTATATTGTGCCATTTTTTATTCCTTTCCGTATGTTGTGTGAAGCATAACCCATTTACTTGCCAATGGCAAATAAACGTTTCGATGATTCAAAAAATATTGATAAAACACTGGTAAAATAACGACGTCCACTTTATAAGTCCAAGCTGTTTCTGACCATGAACGAAATTTTTCATACGTCAGCTGAATGTAAAACCCAAGCAAAGAGCAATGCGATGTATATTTATTAAATTTCCATTGTTATTTATTATCGTATAATTTCTGATTATAAGGTTTGTTGCATTGTGCAATAATGTAAGCATTACAACAATTTACTAGGTGGTCCAAATATCTTCAACGAAACGCGATTTAGATGTAAAAGAATAAGAGAAATATTTATTATGTTTCAGAAAAGACAAAAAATAAATTTAGATTGAAAAATTCGTGTTACCAGAATTAAAATAGACCTCTGTTAGCGATAATTATAACTTAAAACTTCAAAAAGCTTTTATTTTGAGTTATATAGTTTTAATCACTTTTTTTTTGTTTTTAATGTTTTTATTGAACAAGTTACATTTGTTTGATAATGAACGACAGATATTTATAGAAATTAATTTGTCATTTAAATATTCAAGGGGAATTATAAAAATTTGTATTCTTATAGTTAACGGTTTCGTCGAAATAGAAATATTAATAATGTGTATTTATCATAAACTATCGGCGATTAACAAGAAATCCGAAAAAAGAATGCTTTTGCAAACAAACATAGTCAATAGGAAAACATGACTGTTGCATTATTAGAACAATTACTCAGTTATAATGCTAAATTCAATTTTTATTAATTTGTACAATAATTAAGTGGTATTGCATCCGGGTCCTATTGCAATTATAGTTCGTACAAACTGAATGATCTAAAATCTAAACGGCAATTTTCCTCGCCTCTGTGCTGCCTCAACGTGTTCACCGTTCACGGAGGGGCACGCAAAGCGTTCATCCACTCCCTCCAACGTCCTTCGTGGTTCAGCTATATAATTCGGTAGCTTGTACGAACAAGCAAGTTGCGAATAGCAGATTTCACGAGCGGAGGCTCGCAAGTTGCTGCGGGTCAAGTTTTCTTAGAAAAATTATATGAAACAATCGACCCAACAGTCCAGACCACTTCGACTATTCCGCGTTTCTCGTAGACCAGTCCGAACTTTTCCGGTAGAAGAATTACGCTCGCAGGCCGCAGACATGAAAGTTTCACTTTTGCTGCTTGCTCTGCTTGTAATCAGTGTCGTAAGCGCTGACACATATCCCAGTAAATACGATGACATCGACATTGAGAGGATCCTCCAGAACGGCCGTGTCCTTACCAATTACATCAAATGCATGATGGACGAGGGCCCGTGCACCAACGAAGGCAGGGAACTGAAAAGTGAGTACGAAATGATTTCGAAGTTATATGTAAGTAAAGTACCCAATAACTATATTAATTGTACTTATTTTTAAAACATAATCAATATTAAAAAAGAGATATTTAATTTTTTTCATTAACACATATTTTTTCTTTTTTTTTTCACACATGTTATATGTTTTAATATTCATTATGCTTTAAAATAAGGTCCCTCCCCCTATGTCCTTGTTCAAGGAAATGTTCGAGTGCCCCAAAAAATATTGAACTTTAAAACATCAATCAAACCTTTGCTTCACGACATTTTTCACCGTGATTTAAGGGGTATTTTATCATTGCATCTTTTTCAAATAGCAATAACTCCTTGCTCGCTGTAGCTGCTTTCGGTTGATAAAATTAAAAGCATCATTAACAAACATGCAATAAAATAATTAAGTGTACCTATATTAACAAACTGCTATATTTAGCCAAGTTATGTTCATAATAGATGATTACATAGCTTAACTACTTTAGCAATATAAGCTTAATCGTACCATTAACCCGTTTACATCAGAAGGAGGGATGAAAAATTATGTTCTTATCGCAAATTCTTTCTTTATATCATAACAGAAAAATTTCAAAAAGTAAAAACTCTTTCACATTTCAATAACTTAGGGACCCCCCTTTTCCTCAATACATCACCCAAACAAAATTTAATACATACCAAAATATTAGCCCCCCCCCCCCCCCTTAACCATTTAATTTACAAAAAAAAAATGAAGTCGATATCTTCATTAGATTCTGGGAAAACTGCTTGTAACACTTTATATTGGTACACCCTATATTATTAGAAATAATAACAACAATGTAGATTATTTTAGACAGTAAAATAGAGCGTATATATACGTCAATGATGCAAATGGATTAATGGCATCTTAAGTGCAAATGCCATTCGTGTGCTCATTAAATTTCAATCGAAACCTTAATCACAAGTATGACTTGTCACCGCAATTGACAGGGTAATATTCTTTCATTACATCAAGTGACCGGTCTTATACACTCGTGACATTTATAAATACATAAAACATAACAAAAGGAACAATTCAAAAATATTATTTAAAGAAGTTATTCATTTATTTTGTATTCCAAAATTTTTTCCCCATAAGAAATGAATTTGCTTGATATCTGTCTTTGTTGTTGGTGATCGTCTATCACTTCGCAAACAATTTGATTTCAATGCTACAGACAACAAATTGAAATGCATAAAATCCACGATTTATTTGTTATTTATTGAATGTTGCACGTAGACCGTGGATTTTGTGCTTTTATAATTGTCTCAAATTATGGAAAAATAATGAAATAACAATATCAATAAAGTTTTTATTACATAAACATTGCTTAACTACAAAATTGTGAATTTGCATAAAGATTCGAGGTCTTGTTTAAACTAGCGTTAACGTATTAATAAGTCCTCAATATACTGACAAACTTTTACAAAAAGAATTTTCACAGCATTTTCATGCATTGTTAAAAAAAAAACAATATTAGTAAACATATGTGTTTTTTTTTTAATCTGACGTCGGGTATAACATTATATCTAACTTAGTATTGTAGAAATGTTGTTGGAAATGTTTCAAGATTATCAATACTTATTTAAGAATTTGTAACATTATTCACGAAAATATTATAAAGTTTGAAACATTAAATGATCTTCTTATTATAAAATCATAAATTACACCAAAAAATGTTTGAATTGACAATGAGACCACGAATATTTATATATACATATATAATTATTAAAACGATGCTATTTATCGTGGAGAAAATAAATGTGCATAAATATCCACACTTATATATTGAGCTTTGCTTATCGTTAAACGGAACACGCGGGGGAAAGTAATTTTCTTCAGATGCGTGACCAAAAGTCACGCTGCTTTCATTTGGAAATTTCAATGCATCTGCGGCCGCTATTACGACAGAGTTCACCCCACACTTGCTATGTCTCTTTCTTCCTCTCTTTATTACGTAAACTGCTTTCTCGTTTAGAGTGCGTCGAACTTCCTTAAGTAACATCTAAGTATCATGTATGCCCTAGCAATTGAGTTAATAACTAATAACACATACGCTTTTTTTAAAATAGCTTTCCTCTGCTAATTACAGTATGTTGCAGATTCTTCTAAAAATACAAACTTTTGCAGACAATTTAAAATAAATGAACAACGACTGACAAAAAACGTACTTTAAAAAATATAAATTAAATAAGAGTCTTTTAAATATTATTTAATTATCTTTCGAAATAATGTTTATAACGAAAATAAAATTAAATATATTTAAAAATGTTAAAATTGCATAGTCCAATGTACGTTTTCTATATTAATAACAAATATATGGTTTTAATACGTTCCTTTACGTTCTTTTTTTTCATTACCTTTAATTTCTGAGAAATTTGATTATGAAAAAGGATACAGTTTTAAAGTGCTAACATGACTTGTATACCTTAGTTGCAATGTTCCTAGCAAAAAATTACTCTATGAAGTCTCCTAAACAAATTATTCAGTATCGTATGTCATTAGTATTTCATTTCCTTTCCTCCATTAAAAACAAAATCGTTTATACAGTTCTGTTTGTTGGCTTGCTTGTAAAAAAAGCGGCTCTAGTACACAATGTAGATAATTTTGTTTCTGATGCTTAATTTTAAGATGAAATGATGTTTAATGAAAAACATCTAAATGTCTCCCTCTCTTTGAGTATAGAAATACATTTGAGAGAATCTACAGAATTGAAAATTCTCTGTAAGGTATATTTATACACCAAGCTTCTGAAATTTAAGAACAGAAACATTTTAAAGTGGAAAATTATTTAAAGCACAAAAGTCACCTATTGGAAGTATTATACAAAAAAAAAAAGGGTAAAATTCATTAGACAGTCTTACAAGTCTTGAAATATGAATATTGAGGTACACTGTGTAGATCAAATAAATATTAAAACAGAATAACATTTTTTAATTTGAAAAAAATCAAAATTTATCAAATATAAATATGGAGTGTTACCACAGACGAGTTATAAGAACGTCTGTGGTGTTACTTGTGTTACACATATAAATTGTAATTTAATTGTAAAATTTCTAGAATAATATTAAAGTAAATAATACATGTGTCATTTCAGAGACATTGCCAGATGCTTTATCCACCGATTGCAGTAAATGTAACGAAAAACAGAGAGATATTGCAGACAAAGTAATAAATCATCTTAAAAATAAGAGACCAAGAGACTGGGAACGACTTACAGCAAAATACGATCCGAGCGGTGAATACAAAAAACGATTCGAAAGCACTCAAACTGCCAAAAAAAACTTGAACTTAAGATAGAGGATTTTATGAAGATACAGGACAATATTTATAAAATGGAGATGCGTGGAGAATGATAATTTATCAATAAACACAAACACTAAATATTATGTACATAAAAACGTCGTTTAAAGCACATAGGTTTATACACATTATTGTCAGAATTATAAAATTTGTCAAAGATTTGACATTATACACGGAAGTTATGCTTTAAAATATACTTTCTATACTACTTTTTTGTATCTGAACACATGCGTGTCTTCTTTTATCAACAAAAACACTGGTTTCGTAATTTCTTTTGTGTATCCAGTAATAAAATTCATTTATTGAAAAGTTTATTCTGTGAATGATATCGTACATCCTAAGAGAAGGTTACAAGTTATAACGAGGAATGAAAGTATGTTTGAATTTTATCCTATGTCGTCAATGTAACGATGCCCGTAATTCATTCCACTCTTCTCTTCTTAACAAGTGATCCAAGCTGTAAAATATATTAATTTTATAATATCAATATGTACATAATCTTTAAAGTACAATCAAAAGGACATAATAAACCTACAAGATCAGAAATTGCTGGTAAATTATTTGTTTGATCTGTTACGTTTGCCTCTGCTTCTCTGGTTTCCTTTGGAGGAGCAGCTTTTTTCATATTTCTATGCTGTGGGAAGGTAGGCATAAGCTTGGGATCGCATGCTAAAAACATAATTAAAATTAATTATTATCAATAATCTGTAGCTTCTGTCTGATAATATGATAGATTATACGATATATATTATACATAATTCCACAACACTCACGCAAAGGAGCTTCCTTAAAGTAGCTGCTTTGTAAACATTCTTCTGCTGTTGCTCTCTTTTTCGGATCATACATAAATAAGAAATTTAATAATCGTAAACCAGCAGCACTTAACCATGGAAACCTTTGTTTCAAGTTATTATATGGTTGTTGCTTCAATGTAAAATTCTGCAATGCTGGGAGGGTGTTAAATTCAGGCCAAATTGCTTCGCTCGGTGTACCCAATAAATCTACTATTAATTCCAGTTGTGCAATTTCTGATCGTCCAGGTAATAAGGGTCGATGACCAAGCAGTTCACCTAATATAAAAATTAAATTACATGTAACATTATAATATTATATAACAGAAAAACCTTGTGACATACCTAAAATACAACCAGCAGCCCACATATCCACAGAAGTTGTTTGAGTTTTGGCTTGTAGTAATAACTCTGGTGCTCTATACCATAATGTTACTACTCTAGGTGTCATTGGTTTTAAAGGTAAACCAAACCACCTAGCTAATCCGAAATCAGCAATTTTCACGCATCCTTTGTCCGTCATTAGAAGATTAGAAACTTTTAAGTCTCTATGCACAATAAAATTATGGTGCAAATAACGCAATCCTTTTAGCACTTGTAAAACAATACATTTAACCTGACTTTCTGAAAATGGAGTTTGCATATTGTCTAATAAACTTGCTAAATCTTGTTCACAATACTCCATAGCAAGAAATATGCTTTCTAGACTTCTGCCTACTACTACTTCTCTTAAGTGTACAATATTTTCATGACGACAAGACAAAAGTACAGATATTTCCCTGAGACCGCTAACAGGTAAACCGTCTTTTTCATGTTCCATTCGCACCTTTTTTAAAGCTACGATTTTATCATTTTTGGTATCTCGTGCTCGATAAACAATTCCATATGTGCCTTCGCCTATACGGTTCAACTTTTCAAACTCTGAGACAAATCTGCATTTGCCTAGCTATTGAAACAAAAACTTGTATTATTAACAATATTAAGTTATAATAAATATGATTATAACAATAAAAAAATGAATTATTACAATATCTTGTTCTGGTATTTCCATTGGTTTACCAGTCAGAAATGATGTTAATACTCCTCTTCTTGTTACTGGTGCCGAAGGATCCGGTCCTGTTTCAGATGAAGCTTTCTTGTCGGTGTCATTATTTTCTATTGACTTCTTCTCCAAGGTTTCCTCTAAATAAATAAGTTTTATGTAAAACACAAACACGAATAATCATCAATTGTTACTTTTCCTTTTTAATACCTCTTTTAATATGAATATTTGTAATCTCATTTATCAATTTTTTGTAAATTAAACATTTAAACAACAATGATCACAATAATAAATAATACAACCAATATAGTTATATTGATAAAGATATTAGTTTAAAAGAACTATTTCATGTAATAACATGATACAACTTATTATGTACACAAATAACGCATACTTTCATAGAAAATGTTTAATAAACAACAACAAACCTAAGATACTTCACGCATTGGATTTGTATTTTCATTACGACTATAAATCATATTAAAGAATACCTTTCGTCATGATGGATGATTCGTTTTCAAAATAATATTGTCGAAATTATATTTATTCTTTTTCTCAGCATTCGTACTTTTAAAAATATGGAGACATAAAATTAATTGATTACACCAAATACTTAATCAGCCGCAATGTTCATTCGTTTTTACCATTGATAGTACGATAACGAGTTCGTGAACTTCACACATTCAGAAACTGTGACTTATGCGCTCCCTAACGTTAAATATTGTAACATGAAATGTTCAAGATGTAAGAGGGGATTCTTACAGAGACGAAACATACCAGAGACTATCCTTTCTGAACATACGAACAATTGAAAGTGTTGGCAAGTGCGAACAAACTATATAAACATTACTCGAAAAGTTGTTTTTATTGTGTCACATATGAAGCTGAAAAGTATTGTTACCGTTTTAAGATAAATCTAACGTCTATTTTGTAAAGATATGAAGGTCTAGATTCAAATCGACTTTTTAAATTGTAGTTGCCCCCGCAAGGATCCTCCATGGATTCCTCCATTGTCGCACTTTGATTGGTCCGTGTTTCTCGTTAATAACTCAAAAATAAAGCGTTTCGGAGCGAATTTACAAAGGAAAATAAATGGCGCATAGAATCACCTCAGGAATCATCCCTTTTGGTTTTCTTCCAACTTTTTGGGACACCCTGTAGAAGCACCTAAAAAAGCCATGACAATACATTTTGTTACAACCTGTACAACCTACAGACGCATGCGTAGTGGAAGTTGGTTTTTGAAAAAACACTGAAGTTTCTCCTCTGCGAGAATTCTTAGATATGCGATTGTCACTTCTTAGTTTCGTTAGTTTATGATATTTATATTGTGATAGAAGAATCATAGAAATTGTGAATTTCACTGTAGGCGTATATAATGCATGTGCAGAAGGAAAACGTATTTTAATATCGTTCTTGTATATCGGTAGTTCATTTAAATGTTCATTCATGAATGTTGATGACAACAACGTGTAAAATGTATAAGTGAATTTAAGAATTTACAAGAAGTATGTAAAAGAGTTGAAAAAAGAAAGTCTATATAGACAGAAAGATAACCTTATTTTTGCTGTCTATAGTATATACATAGTTCTTAATTCTTTATGAAACTTCTATACTTTCACTTTTTTTATTCACCGCTGTGAATACATACATGTTGAATAGGACATACTCTTAAACATATTCAAACATTTTAAATATGATGTTTGCGACGCTATTATTTGACGATAAAGCATCGTATTTATAAGAAAAAGAAGTTTTGAACAAAAAGAAACTAAGGTAGACTTGTTTTGGAAAAAAAAAACTTCAAATTAAACAACTTGGAAATTAATAAAAATGAGTTCACATCACCGTTTAAATCCATTATCTGGTGATATAGAACATATTAGTCACCTCTCTGATGATATTGGAGCCCTTTGTCTTTCTGATGACTATTCAGACATAACTTTAATTGTTGGCGGACAAAGATTGAATGGTCACAAGATCATATTAGCTGCACGCAGCCAATATTTTAGAGCTCTTTTATTTGGAGGATTAAAAGAATCTACTCAACGAGAAATTGAATTAAAGGATGCCAATTTGGCTGCGTTCAAATGTCTATTCGAGTACATATATACAGGACGCATATCACTCACAGATAAACGCGAAGAGGTATTTCTTACTTTTATTGTTAACCAAACTTCAAAATATAAACAAATTTCCTTAATCTTCTCTTATTTCCAGATGGTTTTAGATATTCTTGGATTGGCTCATCTTTATGGGTTTTCAGAACTTGAAACCTCTATATCAGATTATTTAAGGGAAATAGTAAATATAAAAAACGTTTGCCTTATATTTGATGCAGCACTGCTTTATCGAATAGAATGTCTTACAAGGGTATGGACACTATGTCGAAATGACATCCTAAAGAATGTTTAAACATAGAAAAATTCTATTCTAGGTTTGTCAACAATATATGGAAAAACATGCTTGTAAAGTGATACAGCATGAAAGCTTTTTACAGTTAAGTACTGCTGCTTTGAATGAGCTTGTCTCAAGAGATTCGTTTTATGCACCAGAAATTGATATCTTCTTAGCTGTACAAGCATGGGTAAAGGCAAATGCAGATACCAATGACAAAAGTGCTTTAGGTAAGAATATATCTATATCTATAAGAAGTAAAATAATAGAGAACATGATTTACTTAAGTACTTTAAAGGCTTCCACCATAGTAACACAAGTAATTTTGTAGATAAGGTACGATTAAGCTTGATTTCTATTACGGATCTCCTAAATATTGTTCGACCAACTGGATTAGTTGCTCCCAACATAATTTTAGATGCAATTGCTACAAAAATACAAACACGAGATTCTGATCTTACTTATCGAGGTCGATTACTTATAGATCAAAATGTTGCCCATCCATTGCTTGAGGCTCAAGTTCTGCAGGGTGAAATGCGTACTTATCTATTAGATGGCGATACAAGCAACTATGATCTAGAGCGAGGGTAAATTAATAAATAAGTTTTTCACATATGTAATTATTTAAGTAAAATTTTCCCACTTCTGCAGGTACACGAGACACACCATCACAGAATCACAAGAACATGGTATTTTGATTAAATTAGGAACTCCATGGATTATTAATCATTTCAAAATGTTACTTTGGGATAAAGACATGCGCTCGTATTCTTATTACATAGAAGTAAGTTGAATAAAAACTATTAAACAGGTAGTTCTTATGAGCATGAACAATTATAGTCATGTTTTGTTCATTTTGTTCATTAATAGGTATCAATGGATCAAAAAGATTGGGTTCGTGTTATTGATCACACAGAATACTTATGTCGCAGTTGGCAGTATTTATATTTTGAACCTAGGGTAGTTCTATATATTCGCATTGTTGGAACAAATAATACTGTAAACAAGGTAAAACTTTATTCTTACTTCTTGCATTAAAAAAAGAAAGGGAATTATTGACTATGTTGTATGGAATTAGGTTTTCCATGTTGTAAGTTTTAAAGCCTATTATACAAATCAAACAGAAAAGCTTTGTAATGGTTTCGTTGTTCCAACACGAAATGTTGCCACTATGGATTGTAGTGCTACTGTTACCGAAGGTGTTTGTAGGTATGTAAAATACATATAATATTAATTGTATTTTACATTTTTTTCTATAATGATTCTTCTTTTAACCATAGAACGCGAAACGCTTTGTTAAATGGTAACACCTCCAATTATGATTGGGATAGTGGATACACATGTCATCAGCTTGGTTCTGGATCTATTTTAGTACAACTTGGACAACCATATATTATAGATTCTATAAGGTGTGTATTAGAAATAACACTGTTGAAGAAAAGATCTCTGATTAATAGTTATTTGTTACTTTTAGATTATTATTATGGGATTGCGACAATCGTTCGTATTCATACTACATAGAGGTATCTGGTAATTGTTCTAATTGGACCCTTGTTGCTGATAAGACTAGAGAAGCTTGTCGTTCTTGGCAAACTATTCACTTTGAACCACCACTTCCTGTTGTCTTTATACGCATTGTTGGAACACATAACACTGCAAATGAGGTTATTATTTCTGAACCTTAATAAGTTCATACAATGTATTCAATTACGTTTGGTACGAACAGAAGAATGACAATTTTGATTGAAGTCACTTTTCCTGTCGCGACTTAATGTGTGCGTCATTATTGATGAATCAAAAAGATTTTTAGGCGTTAATAATTTGAAAACTAAGCCGTTTCTACAAATTCGTTGTTCCTTTTTTCATGTATTAAATTGAATTGTAAAATCAATCCTGAAAAAATTTTCAACATCTATTACAATTCTAATAATTTTATGTTTTAGGTTTTTCACTGTGTCCACTTTGAATGTCCTGCTCAGGCAAATGATAAAGATGCTACTAAATCTCCAGTACATAAAGGAAAACAGACAACATCCAATGATTCTGCGCTTTCATTAACAACACCTGCAGAAACACCTGTAGAAGCAGTAAATATTGATCACGAAGAACTAAATCCTAATTATAATATTGCTTGTTCATAGTTGTCCTTAATCTACTAATTTTCTAGAAAAAAGATTATACATAAAATTCTACCAGTATACTAATTCAACAACACGTTGAATCTCAATTTTCGATACTGTATATGTTAATTACATGCGTTAAATCCTTACAAGTTTGTATAATATTAAGTAAATTATTATTGTAAAAATAGATGTAAAATACATTTTTTGATTAAAGTACACATCTTAATTACATACACTGTACCTTACTCCACTTATTTATTATAAATACATTTATTTTATAACTCATACTATAGGTATTATATAAACAAATGTCATAGTTCGATAAATAAGTTACTTCAAATAACTGTTAATTTTTGCATTATAATATTCAAATATTTTCCAGAAGTCATTAATCTATTATTATTGAACGTATCAATATTTCGATAAATTTAAAATATATTTAACTTTGCTCAAATGATTATTTTTCTTATTAACTCACAAATTCAAATCATATATAATTCGTACACATTGCTACAGGTTTTAACATATACTTATCCCCCGTAATTTCATCTTTATCATTCAATGATATCATTTTTTGTATATTCTTTAGATTACAACTTCTTATCGAGAAAAATTACGAAGATACAGGTTTTTATATTTTTAATGCTATTCCGTTGAAAATCAAGAATATATATGTATTTGTACAATAATAAAGTTGACATATCTTCATGTACCAAGTAGTACACATACATATAACTGGTATATACATGTGGGATATATCATACACATACAAGTATGCGTGTATACAAGTAACGAATCAGTACTGTCCTACTAGTGTGGTGGTCCAGTGAATTATACTTTTTATAATACAAAATAAATAATATCGAAATATATAGCAATTCATCAAATATATACAACTTTCGAATGTATACCTTTTGATCTTTGCGAAAGAAGAATAAATGATAAACGTATCAAAATAACTAACCATACTGATTAAAAGAACGACCACTTAGCAAAGATACGACAAGCACAAACACGATTAAAAACAATAGCGGTAGAACTAAAAACATTAACGGAAACAACAATAATAACGCGGAATGTGTTCTTTCGAACTTTAAAAAGCTTGTAAGAGTTCTACAAAACCCACAAGACTATTTATATATAAGTGTAATTTATAAAAATATTTGGTAAAATACTGCATAGAAACATTTATTGATGTTGACAACTAATAGAAGCCGATTGTTAAACGTTGAGCCTATGCTCCTAAATAGTTTAGATGTAACAAAACTCTTGGTATGACTATCCGATGTAGCATGCTGCATTTTGGAAATGGAATACAAGACAATTACTATTACACCAAAAGAGATTCAATTAGATAAAGAAAGGGATCATTGCCATTTTTTCTATAATTTAACTAACAAAGGAAGACGGTCATGGCTGAGAATTCGGAAAGTAAAAAATATCCTTTACATAAATGCATATTTCAAGGAGATGTTAAGACTTTAAGCTCTTTAATCAGAATTTATGATATCGCTGAAAAAGACAAGCAAGGTTAATAATGTTGTTTCAATTTCTTTATTTACACGTATAAACTATAACTATACAGTAACGAATAATTATAATATTGAACAATACTAAATTCAAAATTGTTCTTTAGGGAATACACCGTTACATTTAGCTGTTATGTTAGGAAGAAAAGGTAATAAGGCATATTTCGAACATAGAATACATGTTCGAAGAAAGTATATGTTAATATATATTCAATTCTGAAACTTATAGAATCAGTGCAGCTGTTGCTTGCACACGGAGCACCGGTAAAAGTAAAAAACCTAGCTGGATGGAGTCCACTTGCTGAGGCAATTAGTTATGGAGATAGACAAACCAGTCGGTAGAAACAAATATAAACTATTTCTAATAAAAGAACAGCATCATTAATTTAATTTTCTTTTGTTTCTTTATAGTATCATCATTAGTGCGTAAACTAAAGCAACAAGCTAGAGAACAAATGGAAGAAAGAAGACCAAATTTAGTTGCAACGCTACGTCAAATGGGCGATTTTTACATGGAATTAAGATGGGACTTTCAAAGTTGGGGTACTATTTGATACAATTGCTCGCAAACGATTATTTCAAGCACTATCATTTAAATTTGAAAATTGCCTCGGTCCTTAAAATAATTACAACAGTGATTTATAAAGTTCTTTATTTTTCAGTTCCACTTGTTTCTCGAGTACTTCCATCCGATATTTGCAAGATACATAAATGTGGAGCATCTATTAGAATGGATACCACTTTAGTAGATTTTAATAATATGAAATGGGGAAGAGGTGATATATCTTTTATTTTTAATGGTGACCAGAAACACAGTGAATCATTAACAGTACTAGACAATGAAGCTAAACTTTTCCAAAGAGTGAGATACGAGGTCTAATTACTTTATTATCGTCTTCTTTTTATCATCATGAAACTGATACATGATAAAATGTTCTTGGCTTTTCTTTGCTCTCATTTAACCATGTCTTTTATAGGAAACGGAATTGGACATAGAAGATGAAGTTGACATTCTTATGTCAAGCGATATTATGGCAGCACAGATGTCAACAAAAGGAATTACATTTTCAAGAGCTCAGACAGGCTGGATCTTTCGTGAGGATAAAAGGGTAAGGAACCAATGTTGTTTAGTTCGACCTATTTTCTTCTACTGCCTTCTCCTATTCTTTTCTTAAAGTTTTTTTGAGATTTATCTCAAATATTTAATAAAGGAGATGGTAGGTCCTTTCCACGCGGACTTTTATCAAATCAATGGAATAGTTTTGGCAAGTAGAAAACGACGGGAACATTTAAGCGAAGAAGACTTGCAAAAGAATAAGGCTATTATGGAATCTTTGACAAAAGGAAATTCACAAGGATTTGCAAATGGAGAGGTAAATCCAAGAAATACAAAAGTATTTTATCATTCCCCAGTAGAATTCCGATAAATAAATTCTGGGAATGAGATTATAACGAGGAATATAATTTCAAACTTTATTTTATAAATGTAATCAATGCATCAACAACTTCACGCCTAGAAATATTGTTCGAGCTGCCATCATTATCTTCCTGCTTGTAGTCGAAACAAGTGATTAAAGATGTGGCTACGTGTGTTGAATTATTGGATACCGGATTAACGGAATTCTACTGTACATACGTATATTTCTATACTTATTATTTATCGACTTTTTAGCCTCATGTAAGAAGAGCTTCTTTAAACCCACCACCAGAATCAAATATTACTTGGGAGGAATACATTACAGCTCCACCTGGTGAATGTCCACTTCTGGGAAGAAGTTTGGTTTACAAAGAAAGTAGTAAATCGTTCAAAGCTACAGTAGCTATGAGTCCAGACTTTCCACTGACAGTTGACATGTTACTCAATGTTTTGGAAGTAATTGCGCCTTTCAAGCATTATAGCAAGTTACGACAGTTTGTCCTGATGAAATTACCACCCGGATTCCCTGTTAAAATTGATATACCTATTTTACCTACGGTGACAGCAAAAATCACATTTCAGGAGTTTGCTTTTCGTCATGATATAGATCCACAATTATTTCAAATACCATCAGACTATTTCGAAGATCCAATGAGGTAATTTAAAATACTTCCTTGACTTTCCTTAATTAATTTAAGGTACAAATTTGAACTTCATACCCTGTCTCTTTTCCCATAATTTGATTAATTTTTTAGATTTCCAGATTTATGACAGCTTCATGTACCAACACAAATTCAAGTCAATTATGAAATTAAACAGAAAACTGTTTCTCCTCTCCAAGACTATTTAGCTTTTCAATTTTCATGGACATATTGTTGCCAGAATGGTCTTTCAAACAGTTGCACAGTACTCTATAAAGAAAGGTTGCTTTGAGTACTAAAAGTAGCAAGTACGCTTAAACTACTGGACTACAAATTTTGCAGTAGTTTAAAGAATGGTATACTTACTCTACTTACAAAATTATGTGCTAAATTCTAAAAAAAAAAAAGGAAACAATAAATCTGTGCACGTGAATATAAACATTATTCCACTTAGTGCATAAAAATTACTATGTTCAACACTTTACTTTATTCAGCTTCAGTTCTAAGCTTTCCTGTTTTGCATTTAGCAATTACTACTTGAAAAGTATTTTGTTTGCGAGACGAAAATACCTACGGTATTTATTTATAAGCAAAGAACAATCTTCATCTCTTTTAAAGAGGATATCTTTAATTAGTAAAAAATATATGGAGGGCAACCATTGCGAATAAAATCCTTTTTAAAATAATAACTGGATGGTGCCTCTTGTTCCAATGTATCAGTATGTATCACTACCACAAACATGATTCATAAGATGTAGCGATACAGTTCATTAAGATTAGTTTTCTTTCAAGTGTACCTTTCTACATACATCTTATGTTTCGTTAGTTAATGTAAAATTGTGATACTTATATGTATGTGTGTGTTTAGTACAAAAATTTTGGAATAAAAATTATAGCAAATCATGATTTTGTGTATATTATTCTAAAATATGAACTGTAATTTATGTAATTGAACAATTGAGGCAGCAGCTAAAAAAGGTGGTAAACTGTTAGATCGTCTAATAAGAAACATCTGACTTCTAATCATTTACAACTCAATCGCTCGATTTATATTATAATTTCAAGAGTCTTGGTGAGCCCTGTAAAGGACTTACACTTCTAAATATAACTCCATATTCTTTATTACATATTTTTATAGCTACATTAAACCATATTCAAAATACTACCTACATATGCATTTTACATAAATCGTTATTGAATCGTTGAACTTCAAGTTGGCATATATTGGATGGTTTTCTCGCGCATGTGCGTCAAAAAGTAGTAACGTATCTGGAAAGTAGTGGAGCACTTTTATGCGCTGGAAATTTTTGATAAATTATTATTTACATTTCAGTGATATACACGTGTTATACATTCCTTTTTGTAAAATCAAATCATAACAAAGTTTGCGAGATCATGTTACCCCATTAACCAAGTTACCCCATTTTAGCCAGACTGTTTACTTTACTGACGTCAAAATCGCATGCGCATGCGCGATTTACATTTTTCAATGAGTAAATCCGTCCTCAGAATAGGCTCATGCCAAAGAGTCTCAACTCTTTGCCCTAACTGCGGAAAGAATTTCCATCGACCACGGTGCACGATGTAACAAAGAACTTCCTGTTCGTAAGTGCACCGTGACAACGCTATTTGTCCTTTACAACACGAATCCGTCTAGCGGCTGATCGGTACACTTGTCTCAGATTTCACCACAGATTAACCATCTATTATTCTTCCTACCCCGTGACCGTGGGTATGATTATGATCGGCTACTATGTTTGCATAAATGATAATAAGTTTGTCTGTAAGGTTGGCAGTAGTTCTGGCCGTGTAGTTGGTAAGAGTAAAGAGACCGAGTCCAAAGAGTAGGGATAGACTCTTCGCCGAGTCTATATTCGTCTATATAGAACAAGGATAAAGCACATACTACCGCATTCCTGCACTATGTTTGTTTATATTACTAATAAGTTTCATTAACCATTAAATATATATGTTAAGTTAATAGTTGGCTTCTATTATAATTACTATGGCAACATTATAAAATATTTTATATTTTTTCTCTCCCTTATTGACAATTACATTGACTAATGTGTACAACGTATTTACGCTCCTACTATATACATAGTCAGCGTTTCTCTTACAATTAATAAATATTAAAAAATATATATATAAAAGAGGAAAAAGTAATACTATTCTCTGCAAGCAACGTAATAGCGTATGCGCGTTCCAGATTGTACAAGGTCAGAAATGGAAGAAACATATTTTGAATATTTCGTACTATTTTGCGTCCTGACGAGGCTATAGTAAATGACCTCTTTGTGCATGAATGCACATTAATCGGTTCTATTAATTACATTCTTGCGTGCTAACTTCTTCTAATGTTGTCCAAGATGTTAATGCACACGATTGCGATTTTGCTTTTCGAGTCGTTTATATATCTCTGTACGATGTATCATAAATGCCATCTTTACGAAATACGGACTACGTACGAAAACATATTCAGAATGTCTCATTCTATTTAAAAAATGAAGGTCACCGCTAGATCTAAGAAAATATTGTAAACACAACAAAATTACATACGCCATTAAGTTGCTTGCAAAAAACAGTACTACCTTTTTCTAATATTTATTATTTTTAAGAATAACGCTGGCTATATAGTAACAGCATGAACACCCGGTATAATAGAATGTGTATGTGTAAATAAGATACATACCATACATATCATACAGTAATATGATATCTTTAATTTAAAATAACAAGGATTAATAAAAAGGATTAATTTTTTCTACACGTTTCACGAATGTAGAAAATTATACGTGATTACGTTACATATTAATATATATTAAATTTAAATAAATTAAGTGAAAAGAAAAATTCTCAAGAAGCATAACATGCGATGAAATTGATTTGAAAATATATATCTTTGATCAATGCAAAAAAAAGTATAATTGAATCGTATTTAATTAGTCAATTTGTTTTTTTTCACGAGGTTGTTAATCATCATTATTGTTAGTTTTGTTTTGCTCGGTTCGGCTTAGTTCGGTTAAATTCGGCACTGCTCTGCTTTAACAGCAGATAGCGAATGGATCGGTACGAGATAGTACCAGAAAAGTACAGGTTGGGGTATCTTACAAGACATAAATCAAATTAACCGTTTTAGTTAAAAGTTCCTTCAGTTGATGCAATCTCAATGCCTTAAAATATGATACGTCTTATGAAATTTATTTTGTGCTTTTATGTCCTTTTATGCACATTAAGCACTAAAGCCGATGACAATCAAGTTCCATTAACCAAACTTGGCACAAAATCAGGACCGACGTTAAAATTCCTTTATTGGTAAGTTATAAAAATTTGAACACATAAAGTAATTCTTTCTTGCGTCTTCTGACACTTAGTTTTAATGGTATATTTTGATAGTTTATTATTTTTGTCAATTGATTGTTCATGAATTGTTTTGTATATTTTTGATGTTTCAGCTACTCTTGCGGATACAGAAAAGCATTTGAAGAATATGTTGGTATTCTTCGACAAAAATATCCTGAATTACAAATCGATGGAGAAAATTATAATCCATCTGCAAATGTTATGTTTATCGCAAAATTACTAGTAATTATTATCTTTCAGATTAGATAATTAATTAATAGAAGATAAATTCTATGTATGTAACATGTATTTTTTTTTCTTTTTTAGAGTTTTGTTAAAATTCTACTAATAGTCCTAGTAGTAAGTGGATTTGATTTCGGGCGACTACTACCATCTTTGTGGCAATGGTGCATGGATAATCGGTTTTATTCTTGTACAACAATATTTTTTGTTTTTAATCTGGTAGAAGGACAACTCATATCATCAGGAGCTTTTGAAATACATTTCAATGGTCAGCAGAATATTTTTACTTTTTCTTTTCGGAACTTATTATATTCTAATTACTTGTCCCTGTTTTAGATGTTCCTGTCTGGTCAAAACTGGAAACTGGTAGAATACCACAGCCACTGGAACTTTTCCAAATAATAGATTCCCATTTGAATATGCAATACGCAGATACAGATATACGATAAATTAATTTTATCGAAAAATTCAACTGCATTTTTATTTGTATCAAATGTTAATTACTAAGACTATGAGGCATACGTTTCTGCAACTCTATGAAGATAAAAAAAGATACTGTCGATTCTATTTCTTATATATGTGTTTCATTAAGAACCTTGCTATAGGTGTTTTGTTTAGTTAAGATGGTATTTACAAAATAGATAGAGTTCGCATAAGCGAAGCTGAAATAAAACCTTCTCATATTGCTCATGGATAGTTCTCATTTTTTAACCCAATTTAGGAATACGGAGGAAACATAAACAACTTTGTTCTATGTTTGTAAAAACATGTTAGAGTGATTTCTTTTAGATATTTGAACTACAATCTAACTGAATTGTAATTTAAAATATGGAAATTAAAGTTGTTTTTTATAAATAAAAACAAAGGATTGTTTTTCTTATACTTCATGCATAAACAAGAAAACCTTAAAAAAGCAACAATTAACTTTGTATTACTTTATTTGAGATGTAACGTTACTTATAATAATATTCTATAACAACGTTTATATTTAAAATTAAGCATATTTTTATAAATCATTACAGTAAAATCTTTAAGAAATTTATTTTGAATAATAAATAATTATCTAAATTTCCTTGTAAATTTACATGTGTCTATACGCGGGTTTTAAACATATGGGAGAGTCGTGCAATACCGACCAGTGTACAATACCGATCAAAATTAGTTTTTGGCTTTCTCGGACATGTGGCTGCATTTTATTTAACAAAACAAATGAATATAGCAATTCGTAGCCATATTGTTTGTTCCATTGGTTTCGCTGTTCTGACGCATTAAACGTGTAAGTTGATATTTCGAGTGTTAAAAGTTATTTTCTAGATCTGATATTTTGTTTCTCAGATATGTAAACGACCCCCGTTTTGGAATTTTCTTTATGTTATATACTATAATCTAAAACGTTTCCCCATGTTCGTCGTCCAGTACTGACCATCCAATTGTCGTGCAGTACCGACCAATCAGCCGTTAACCAGTAGGAGACCAAACTTTTCTTATCTGTAAGTTCAATCTGTTAGCAACAAAAATGAAGTTAGAAGATATTCATTTGATCTTTTTTCTTCCTTTGACAAAAATTCTAAAGCAGAAAAAATGAAAATGGTTAGAGGAAAATATGAATGCGCCTTTGAAGCTACTCCTCCAATATAAAATGTCGCAATAATATAAAATGACGCAACGGAAGGATGCTGAGACTTTGAATGTCCCAAAAACTACATTGGAAGATCGATTCCGAGCAATTCAAGCCGGTAAATGTGTAAATTTAACGCCTCAAATAAGTAAATTTACAAGGACATGTAATATACAGTTAGAAAAACAATTGATTTTGTACGCGAAAGACCAAGATACTAAATTCATGCCGTTTAGCAAAAGAGAATTTTTAAAATTTTTACTTTCAAGAAAAAAAGATAAATGCGGAGAAAAGAAAAGCCTACAAAAACCATAGAGTAAGAGAATCAGAAAAAAGCTGCAAAATACGAAAAAGCAATTAAGAAAAGGAAATAAGGAAAAACTCAAAAAAACTAAATAATATACAATTATTTCATTATTTGTATCAATAAAATGTGAATAAATATGTGTATTTTAACATCTACATGACCTTTTTTAATATTATTGATTATTTAGACTAAAATATTTACTAAATATGTAATTGGTCGGTAATGGACGACAATTTTTTGTTTCCTCAAATTATAATTTTTTTACTCTTACAAATAATCAATTCTTAGTATTGAATTTCGTAAAATTAATTTCTTTCCTTTTATGGAATTCCATTTGTGCTACAAATTCCCTTTTTAAATTTTAATTTTTACCGATTCTAGCCCGAGATATAAGAAGAAAACTTAGAGCGGTCGGTACTGCACGACTCTCCCCTACGTGTTTCTTGAACGAAATGAGAATTAAACTTGAATATACATCTTATACGCATATATATGTAGCTTGATTTTTACAGATAAAAATTTACTTATGATTGTTACACAAAGTATTCATTTCAATTGTAATATACATTATTTATTTTATTTCAATAACAATATAATATATAGTTCGAAATAAATTTTGTCAATAATTAAAATAAAAATGAAAAAACATTTACAAGTTGCACATTATCAAATAATAAAGTAATATTAAAATTTAAACGTTTATTTTAGGCGTTAACATCAAATAATATGATTGAAAATGCATTCATATGAAAACACCCCCTCCGTCTCGCACCACGGATCACACAAATAAGAATTTATATAGGAAAAAGTTGATTTTATCTTTTATTATAAATTTGTGATTCAGTTGACAAAGAACTCATTATATTTCGACAGTTTTATTTTTAATACAACAATACATCGAATGATTTTCACGTTCGTAATATTATTGGAAATACTCAAATGTTGCGCCTTTTGAAAGAAAGAGAGAGAAACAATGATTTCAGAAAAGGACCACTGAAGATTACTACGATTCTCCTCTCTGCTTTCCCCTTTCCGATAAATTATACAGTAGCTAAGTTTTACGATACGTTCATGTATTCTTAGGTCCATGGACTTAAACGAAGACACAAGGCTACCAACAAATTCAGTGTGCTTCTTAATCACGAAGATACATATTTCCTAAGGAAGCAAAGAGATCATAGTCAGCTTCGACATACGCGTGCTTCACGACAAGGAACCACAGAGACTCGACAAAGACATTTGTACAAATTACAATTTGATTGCAGTTAGTGATACTGTTGAAAAATCAAGCGTTACGAAATAAAACCAAGTTGCGATTTCTAACCCGGTTTATGTATGGTAGTTCAAGTTGAACTAAATATATCAAGAAAAGTCGAATTCATTTTTGTATTTTAATGATTTCGATCTCCTGCTATGCGTACTCTCAATTCAACAGTATTTATTATACTTTAAAGATTTCACGCTAATAGCGTGTCAAATCGTTTAACGAAAATCGGAAGAGTATAAATGAAAGCTCAAATGCGGCATCTTCTCAATTCTCGTGCCAAACGACAGAATTCCCTCTTATCGAATCTTCGAACACCAGCAACAGCGGAAAAAGAAATAATAATTTACTTTGTGCCAAAAATTAGTTATTGGTTTGTCGAGTGAACCACATTGTTGTGTATGCTCCAATGTACTTCGATTACTTGAATAGTGTCTCTATGCAGATGCACTATCAGGTAGCTGGTTCATGTGATCATGGATGTTGACTGTACAATAGTCGGTTTGAAACGATCTAATAGTGCACCCATGATCAACAAAATTAGTGCAACAATGTCTGTAACATCACCTTCTGCTACTACACCAAGGTATGTTATGTCTTCGACTGACATTAACATTTATATAAATTACTAACAACTACATAATCAACGTCAGGTTCTGTACATTCACTTAATCATACTTCTGACAAGAGCAGTTTCACAAATATTCACTTTCAATGTTTTTAGGGACGTTCCATCGAATTTTAATATATTTTCAAATTCGCCTCGCATACGACGCTTCAGCACAAGTGTAAGCAAATTTCTTTTTTATACATTCATAGTATTTATTCATATCAGCGAACAGACAAGTATGAACAATGTACGAAGGAATTTAGATTTATACTTTATACGATAGACTGTATTTAAAATTATGGAACATTTATATTTGTAGAGTTCTGGAACTGTTCCTAGATTAACTCCACGTGTCAGTCAGTTGAGACAAGAAGAATGTATCGACGTGGCTGGTCGTGAAGCAGCACATGAGAAAGAAATTCACAGTGCCATGCAAATCTCACAATCATGGGAGGATCTCACAATCGAAGCAGAAGGACTATCATTTAAAGATTCAGAATCACCTTCATTACAATTTAAAATTGAATCACGTCCAATTGCGAAACGAGTGCTTGATCCACTTAGTATCAATTTATCCGTAAATGGTCAAACAACATATTCTTCACCATCGCCAACAAGATCTAATTTTGGCCAGAGACAATGTTACTCGCCTGGTGTTCATGCAGTTACTTGGAAAACTAATTTATCGCCTAGCCCTACCAGGAAAGCTTTTGCTACCAGGTACAATGAATCTTTAAGCAACCACATATTTTGAAATAGTGAAATATATTATAACAATCTATTTTATTATTTAGGCGAAGTCTAAGTCCCATCGCAATACGGCCAAGTTGTCTAGCATCAGTTAAAAGAAAATTTGAATTAGATGACTCTGGAATGGATCAATTACAACCACCAACAAAACGTACCTCTGGTTTATTAACCTCGGCCACATCTAGGTATGTTTACATTTAGTATCATTATGATCGCAGTATGTTCTTCTAAAGAAAAGATTTAACGTATACAATTGGTCATAATAACTATGCATTCCACTAATGGCACTTGGATAGTCGAAATGGAATGAGCATCATTTATGACAATTACAGTATATCTCAGGTCTCTTCTTTCAAAGAATAGATTGAAATGAAATTAAACGCTTTCAATTATCAAGTCTTTTAATGTTTCCTTCTTTATACAGATTAGATGTGGCAATATCTAGTCTCCATCCAACTATCAACTCGGCTGGAACTCCGGAATCTTGTTCGAGTCTCGACTCCTCTGGGTTTTCATTTCGACCTGTGGATAGTCCATCTCCTGGTCTAGCTGTCACTTCAAGTTTTAATGATGAGCCGTCTTCTTCTTCCTCGTCCTCTTCTTCATCTTCTTCAACTTCTTCCTCTTGTTCATCGTCTTCTTCCTCATCTTCTTCAGTAACTGCTTCTTCAGAAGGATTAGGGCCTCAAAACAAAACTTTCATTGGAAGCCGAAATGAACAGATCGTACGAGAAAATCACGGATAAGGGAATACGGATATAGATAAATATTTAAAGAATAACATGTATCATTGCGACGACGAATTTACTTTCTCCTTACGAATAGTAAAGAATGATCGTTATAGCGATCAATCGTGTGAATTGATTGTGCTATAGGGGCATACTTCGAGTTTAATGCCCAACTATTTTCTGGTCATTCCTATTTATTAATTTTCGCGTTGTGAAAAATTTTCAAATGTATATTAGTTGCATCATAAATAATCATAGTCTCGCTGAGATGTTTATAAATATTACATTATCAGGTAAAAATGATGCGATGAAATACATGTACAAACATATACATACATATAACGTGAACGCAGTTCGAAGACCAAAGCGAGCTATTTAGGAAATACACGTGCTTCCTACCTTTAAGACTGAATTCTGCGTTTTCTAATACATCGAATCCAAACGTTCTTTTTTTCTGTAGAAAGAGTGCGTACATGTGACATTACCTATTTTCATAACAAGTACGGCTCTTTTCTTCATTGAATAACCCCGCCAACTCTTTTGCGCGATTCCTGTTTTTTCAAAATAGGGAAAAGCATATATACAGTACACGTCGATTAATAAATTCGCGCATTAATAGTATTATTGATTCCATGAATCTCCAATCCTGTATAGTGTGTAAATAAACTATCTGTAGTACGTTATTTTATTCTGTGTACACAGTTTTCTCAAAACGAATGACATCGTAGGAAACGAATCTGTACTTTTTGAATGAATAAATATGAAAAATCATATTAAATACTTCTATTATCTAGTTTTTCTTCGGAATCATAATTAAGTTGTTTAAGTTTATATCAATTTTTATAAAATTATGATTTATTACCTATTAAATATTGCACTAGTTAGAATATAGTTATGAGGAGGTAATAACATTTAAATAATGAATTAAGTTGCAGAGAGACAGAAATTTCTGAATTTTTAATTACGTAATTGTAACTAAATGTTTAGTTTATCCGAAGTAAATATAGAACTCAGTTTATATACTATATAATTTCCTAATATATCTTTGTCAATCATTATTATTTTTGTAAAGTAAAAAAATGTTCGAAACAATTAATTTTGGAAAGAGGTATTCATTAGAAGATTTTTGAATGGTATAAAAAAATTTACAAATTTCCTTTTCGGCGAACACTATTTCAAGCAATACAGTTTTGTATATTTTATTTTGTTATAATTAACAAATAGATAACAAAAAGGAAAATATTATTATACACAATAAAAATTAATCACGATTCGTAATTCGATTGTATTAAAATTCAGTTTTCTAATAGTTTCATTTACATTATTGACTATTTGCTTCAAGATCCATGTCAGACCATACAGCTTCAGTTTCACTTTCATCAGGTGCTTCATCGTTGTCTGTATCCGGTAAGCCATCGCCAACATCGTAGGTAGTATCTGTTTGTGCCTCGCCCACAGTTATATAATATGGTGAATCTAGTTTATTTGTAGAATTATCCAGTCTTTGCATACCTTCCAATGCTCTTCGATTACTCGGATCTAGACTACAATTCCAAACATTGACTTATTTCAGAAAATTTTAATTTTACCAAATCTTCAATTTTAAATTTTGACAAAATTTAAATATACCACCTTCGATATCGTAACTTGTTTATTTTAAACTTACTTTAGAGCAATAGCATAGTGATCTAAAGCTTTCTCTTCATTGTGTACCCTGGCCCAAAGGTCTCCTAGCATCTCATGTAATTTACATGTTGACTGGATTTCTACTTGTCTTTCAAGAAACGCGATTGCGGGTTCCAAGTTCATTTCCTGTTCATATATTTCAGCTAATAAATAAACGGCTGGTAGATAAACCTCATCTTGAAGCAACGATTTTTCTAAGAGATTTTTTGCTTTATCAACAGAAGCTGGATCTTTCATTAGTACAGATGCATACAGCTGCAAATCAATTTTCTTACTTCAAACAATTTTCTAATACCTGGATTAAAGCTGATTTATGTAATTACCGTAAGAACTCTTGCAGTATGTCCAAGTTGTTTACAAGATCCACTTGCAATATTGAGAGCTTCTCGTAGTCTTTGCAGTCCTATAAGACAATCCACTAAACCCTTATGGGGTTCATAACGATACGGTTTTAATCCTACTGCATGCCTAAAGAAAAACAATGCATCTTGGTGTCTCTTTTGCTCAAGAAGTATATTTCCCCGAAGTATCGTCGCTTCTATATCATTTGGATTCAAATTCAAAGCTTGTGTAATCAAAGTATTTACTCTACTAAATTTCCTAGCAGCATAAAGCGAGTATGCCATAGCAACGTATATTTCTCCAGTACATTCATTGCTTGCTGTTATTATAGGTATCAGTCTTTCAAGTTCTTTAATATGATGGTTTTTATATAATACAGCTGCATAAATGTCAACCCTATTCAATAAAAATAAGTTTATAAATACATTTTTCTTAAATAAATAAACCAACTATACGTATTAACAAGAAAAGGGTTCCATTACCCTTTCATAACATCTGGTTCCATAACCCTAGCTCTTCGTAAGCATAATAAAGCATTTTTGTCATCTCCAGCATAGTAATAACACTCCCCCATTGTTGTTAGTAAATTAAAATTATCCCTTAGCAGATTAACATTATCTAAAGACCTTAATGTTGATACCGCGTGAGTATATTCTCTATTATAAATGTGTGCATGTGCTTTGATCCAAGTATTTAACCAATCTAAATTTGATAAACTTGATGCACAACCTACAATTAATGAATTTACTTCAATCCCTTTTACTCCAAGAGAAAGCAGACCTTCTGCAGCTTCCAATGCTAATGGACATTCTCTTAGAACTTCCTTGTAAGTTGTTATGGCAGTTCGTTTCATTCCTTGTTCTTGACACATTTTTGCCAAGGCCATATTTACCTTGAAAATTAAATATATATATACATATACATGTATGTATGTATAATCTTGTTATTGTCGAAAATGACAATGTCAATGAATCAGATTATGCAACAAGAAGCGTCTCCTCTTTACTCTTTGCTATTCCACGACACTTGGTTCAAAAATACATAAACAATTGTTAATGAACAACTTTCAATAATTCGACTATTAAAAAAATAGGAGCAGTGAGGCAACCAATTTCATCAATTGCATAACTGATACAAAAAAATTCGTTTACAAACACTATATATATTATCCATTAATTGACAAACCACACCCTAGCTATAACATCATAAATAGCGACTTTCAAACTCGATTTTTTCAAAAGTCTGGGATGAAAAATTTCATTCTGTATTTCTTTTTTCAAATCACTTCTTGCCCACTTGTACTTTCCATGCGTCACGAGAAGTCTCGTGGGCCTTCACAGGGGTAAAAAGAGTCCTCGCTCACCGTGACTGTCCCTACTGTTAGAAAATATTTCGACTAGATCGAAAAATTCTTAAAAAATCAGCCTCACATTCGTTTCACAAAACTTCTCGTGAGGCATAGAGAATATTCAGCTGTAATCTATATATGAAATGAAATACTTAAATTTAAATTTATTAAACTTACTTTTGGAGTTCTTTGTTTTCCAGGAATGCTTTGAAGTACTTGAAGTGCTTCTAGAGAATTTTTTAATTTTAGTAAACATAAATGTATTTGGAATTTTATATCAACATCTGTTGGAAGATCCTTTTGTCCTTCTAGAGGTTTGGTAGCTCCTTTGGATTTTAACAAGCATTTGTGAAATTGTAATGCTTTTTTATAAAGGGCTTCGGCCCGTTTATATTTTCCCGAGTAAAAATGAGCATCTGCATAATAAACATAAATATGGAACTTTCCATGTATAGGTAATATGTCTGAATTGTGCTCACTGAGTGATAGTACCAAATTTGCCTGTAGTATAGAAGTTATTGCATTAGACGGTTTTTCAACGTAATTTACACACTAAATTTAATTATATGTCACGTTAATGATGATCATTTTTTATATCTTTAAATACAAACTCATTTTGTTATCATAATGGAATAAAAAACATTTCGAATCACTTGTTGCATTTACTTACTAATGAAATAACATTTGAATATAAAGACTGATCATAAAGAAGTTTTATTTGATCGTACAGGGTCGTCATTTTCACCACAATATTCTTTTGGAGTATGAAGTAGTTAACACACTAATTTCTATCACCGTAGGTGTTTCTTAACCTATAAAAGATGAAGTTATGAGAACATACAAATCAATAATTCGTATAACGTAAGACAAGAAGTTTAATGTTACGAACAGATTGCCGGACGCAAGAAGAAATGTCTTTGAACTATGTAAATGTTTACTTACAATCACTGAACGGGGCAAATAATATTTAAACACAGGACATTGAAGTACCGCCATTTTAAAATCAAGCAGAAACAATACATCACATATGTACATAGTAAATATAGGTATGTGCATATATGCGCACAATACATAAGTACACGGATAATATGTATATACCTAATTTACCATTTTCTAAAATTTAATATTGAATAGGTAATAAATAATTTCTTAATTCTAGAAGATAATTTATTTTATTTTTTAAATAATAAAAGATATAGTTTTATGTTAAACTTATTCTTTCAACACAACTTACAAATGCATTAACGTAACACAATCAAAATTATAAATAAGTTTAAGGAATAATATACAAAAATAGAATCAGCCAAATTCGAGTTTATATTTACCAATTCTTTAAGGGTGTAAATATTATAGTTTTATGAACATAAGCATGTTTATTACTTTATATGCACAGTTCTCTTAGTTTTGTTATTTATTGTATACTTAAAAACTAAAGTCACGATCATCTTCAAGGTACAATAAAAATTTATAAAGCTCTTAGCCAGATGCATTTAGCATAAAATTTTGTGTATAATCATACTCAATTGTAGGAATTACAGATTGCACAAATTTGAGGAATATTATCAAATACATGTGTACACCAAGTTCACGACCACCCTCCATTACTGTCTCAATAATTTTCTTCATTACCTCAGCGTGTCTGCAATTTCATTACATTAAATAGTACTATTTTCATGTCAAAATATGTATTTAACCGTTTGAATCCCAAGCAGCGCGATCGCGCTGCTGAGATTTGGTGTCGGAAAAGTCCGAGTACAGTCACTGACTGTCGAAGTATCGCGCTCAACTTTACTGACGCACTTTTACGCATTTTTAAATGTAAATAATACAATTAAACATTTTGTATTTCATTGTTACTACGCCACTTAGGCCTCTTCGCAATCGATAAAAACAAGCGTTATCGTGAGACCCCTGGGATTCAAACGGTTAAAAAATAACTCAATTATTTTAAATTACCTGCAAGGATGAACAGAAGCCATTGGTGGCCCAGGTATATGAGGATGAATTTCCATTGTAACAGTTTTCTTAGCATGATCTTGACTTACATCTTCGTACATTTCTTCTACCGTGAGAGGCTTACGAGTCTTTTGAGAAAAAATTAATTAATTAAATATTAATTTGAGAGTGTTTTGATGCACGATAAGTAGTAATAATAATAATAATAACACCACTACATTTTAACTTGTTAAATAGAAAAAACAGACCTCGTCATATCCAGAAAGCCATAATCGCGGGGTTTGATAATATTTGTCATATGTGATGTATAAGTCATATGTGCGTGTGTGAATAATCTCTCCTTCAGAAAATGGTTCCCATTTTTCCTTCACAGATTTCTTTGTAGTTTCTGCTGCAAACTTTTTAGTTTAAATATAATTAGGTTATAATATTTTTCAAAATACAATATACATATAACACTGATATGTATTATACTTAATGTATAGGTATTACCTTATCTTGTTCATCTAACATTCCACTGACTTCAAAAGCTTCCATATCAGCAGCATCTTCATCGTCATCTTCATCATCATCTTCATTATTGTCTCCTGCATCAATCGACTGAGAAAGTTGTGTTTCTTCTAATGTCATTTCAGATACTCTTTCTTCAACTCCACCAAGAGTGGTATCATAATGGTGTGTATCTACCCAACCACCTTCTGGATCATCCGCTTCTATAATGCATTCTTGTTCTTTACTGTATTCAATCTAAAATTCAATCAGAAGAAATTGAAATATTTTGATAAAGAAATTATTGTATCTTTTAAATTATAATTTTTCAAAAGAACATTGAATTTTTGATAATAGTTTAGCCTTTGATTTGAAAAATTGTAGATATGCAGATTAATAATTTTATTGTTTTCACAAAACCAAAGGTACCTGCTTGCATCTACGAGTACAAGGAACGTTGCGTGTTAATAAGAACTGTTTATTCTTGGGAAGATAAGACTTCACCCGATCTTCATCGCCAATAGCCCATTGCCATGTTGGACAATGATGTACTAAATGATCTCCTGCTGCCACGAACTCCTCTGGTGTCAACACTCCAGTCTCTCGAAATTTACTTTCCTTTAATGTTATAAGTTACATTTACAATGATAGTTTTTATTTTAGACATTTAAAAAGAAAAATATTAAAAATTTATTTAAATCATGTACTATAAAGAATATTAAATGGTGAAAGAATAAAAAATGTTAATGATGATTAATGAATGGAATATAAGAAATTACAAATAACTAAACGTAAGTAAATTAATTTAAATTGTGTAAATTAAATTTGTGCATAATAAAGGAAATTATTTTTTAAAATTTGTTTTATTTTAATTATCGCTTTTCAATTACATAGATTTCTTCGAACCCATAAAATATAATATTGATTGTTAACATTATTACAAACAACTAGTAATAAATGTTCTAACGTAATGTATGTACAGTAAATATTCTAATTAAAACAGAAGAATAAATAAGATATTATTATAACATTTACTGCAAAAATATGAAATCTACATAATGGTTTAGCACTATTATTATTATCAGATAGCAACAATTTACTATAGACATTGACAAGAACACAAAAATTGTCATATAAACGAATAACTAAATAATAAATAACGACGACATATTTGATACACAAAATTTCACATTATTTTTATCATACTTATTATTTGTTAAGACATTTATTTTTTAAATATCACATTTTCCTACTATCATACCTTTAATACAGGGGTTAAATACTCGGCAACACCAAGCGCAGTTCCTTTTACAGAATTAATAACACTTTGCATTGTAAAGTCGTTCGATTAATTCTATTTTATGAACAACGAAAAAGATCAAAGAGTAAGTTCGCTGAGTGCAAACATTCATATGATATCAACAGTTTCCAACGTATTATCGATTTGAGCGAACATGGAAGTTCTATGTATGTGTGGTACCCGAGAGGTGGTACCAAAATGATCCCTTTCCATGAACTTCCCCTACTAAATATGAACTAGTGATGGGCACTATCGACTAAGTAAATAGTCGCTGTTTTGACACCAAGTACATATGTTTAATGAATTAATTAATTTGATAGCGCTAATGAAATAAATAGCAGGATAGTATAGAGATAGTAAATCTCATGATTGAATCTGATCGATAATCACGCTTAAATTCAGTTGATATATAAGGTGTCCCAAAAATATTGCACTTCCATCAAAGGGGTGATTCCAGAGGTTATTTGAAGTAATTTTTTCTTTTACGACAATGTTTTCCGCGGCTTTGTTAAGAAGTTATCAACGAAAAACACGGACCAATCAGAGTGTGGCTACAGTTGATGAATTCCGTCCCGGCCAATACCAATGCCAGGCTCAGCGCGATCCGCTGTAGCCGTGCTCTGATTGGTCTGTACTTTTCGTTAATAACTCCTTAACAAAGCCGCGTGGATCAATTTCGCAAAGGAAAATGTTTCTTTAAATCACCTCAGGAATCATCCCTTTCAAGGAAATGCAACATTTTTGGGATACCTTGTATAGCTCTAACCTGGACTTTCACTGCATAATAACTATATGTCAATCAAATATTAATAATAATTTACCAAAAATTTGTAGCACTTTTGTAATGGTACCTCAATACTTTCTTGAAAATATAGATACGTTACTGCGCTGGACACGCATGCGCGAAAAAACCGTTCAACCGATTTTAGAAAATAAAATGTGTTTAACATAATAAATAATTTTAAAACATACAATTGCAGTAATAATTTAACAAAATTTGATCTTATATGAAAGAATTTTTCGATACCTGTAAAATCTAACGTTTCATGAGGTATTCATATCCATGCCATGAATACATAACCTTTTTAAGGACGCATCAGGACGCATGCGCACTAGAAATTGGTCTCCTAAAAATGCCGAAGTTTTGCATTTATAAGAATCCTCTGTGGCGAAGAATGAATGACATAATGTTATGATTTGATCACCTTCCATAAGATCAGTATGATAATTCAGATACATACATGTACATATTTTATAAAATATGCATACATACACTGTTTTTCAACACATTTCATAATTCTAATCTATCTACTAATAGCATAGGTACTAGTGCTTTACATATTTAAGTAATATCCCATATTATCTTTGATGCGTTTAAATTGTTCTACAATTTTGAAGATATACCAAAAACTAACAAAGAAACATTTTATTGACTAATATATGTATAATTAATATGTGATAAAATATTTGCACAGAGGATTCTTTGTGTAAATTGACAGCAAGTGGTACTTGCTGTGTATAAAGATTGTACATGCAATATAAGACTTAAATGTAAACAATATACGTATTATGACACAAAGCACATAACATAGTTTACATATGTTGAATTTTTCTAAAGGTAGACTACCTATATTACAAATAATTTAAGCTTTATTAATTATTTTTTCACTTTTCATAGGATGTATTTATCCTCATTGACTGTTCCTATAGTAACCATTCATTTAGCTGAAAAAACAACATATAGCTTACTATATCATCTTTTAACTGCACTTCCTCCTATTTTTTACTTAATAAATTGATTGTAGTTCATAAAAGCTTTATTATTCATTCGTAAAAGGTATAGAATTATCTAAAGGCATTACTAGTTCTAATAACTTGACAAAAAAAATTTAAGAAATACCTACCTGTTTAGTATTATATTTTTGTTTTTAACATTAGATGGTCGATCCTCCTAACACAAATTTGGAAGATCTAACACAAGTGTTAGAAGACATGGATAGTTTAGAGATGGAGTTACTTAATGACTCTTTTAAAAATACAAGATCTGTTACAAGTACTATTAAAGATTCTAATCCACAGTTGGATGGAGATTTGAAAAGAAAGGTCACGCTTAAAGGTGATTTAAAAATAAATAAACAGTATTTAGATATTTTAAGAACAAAACAAATTTTTATAATTATTATTTCAGCATAGTATAATAATTAAAATCTCTAATTATACATGTGGATCTTAATGTTATATATATTTATTTACATTTAGTTACTGAAATTTTACATAATTTTTAAAAATTAAAAAAGATACTTTTGTTATATAGATATTAATGAAGATGATTCGTTAACTGGTTTGCTTCTTGATGATGAGGCTTCCTTGAAAGAAAAGAAAAATTTTCTTACAAGTGGAAGTAAAAGTAGCTTAATGGAAGATTTGTTTAAAATTAAAACACCAGCTACATCGGCAACAAGTATTAAAACGAATAATGAATCAGAAACAAAGCTTAATTTTGAAAATGATGATATCAATGAATTACTTTCGCAAAAGTCAAGTAATTATGCAGCTAGAAGCAATTCTATTTTATTACAAAGTGAATCATCTACTGAAAAACATGAACAAAAGCTACAAAATGTTCTTAAAAATAAAGATGATATTTTAGCGAATAGGTTTGGTAATAGTAAATTAAATCTAACGGATGACAAATCAAAAAAATCATCGCTAATAGACAGTTTATTTGAGAACAAAACTCGTCCATCTTTTACAAAAAATGTAGAATTTGAAAATCCTTCACATTCTGCAGAGTTTAGAACTACTACGCAGAAACAAAAATCTCAACTTTTTGATGAACCAAATAAACCAATGTCAAGAGAATCTCGTAGAGGCAGAAGAAATGCAAAAATCATAAATGACCCTCTTGGTTTATTATCCACTGACTTGTTATCTGAACAAAATGTTGACTTGGTAATTATATTAATATGTTGATATTTAGTACCTTCATTAATTTCAGCTTCGTATCATTTTTGAGCTCACGTAGGCTCATGTAGGCACAATTCACTTAGAATAAATTAATTTACTTCCTCTTCAGTATATTTGCTTATATTCTTGTAACTTTTCTAATAAATACTTAATTTTTCTGTTATGTTTATTCTACTTCTTGATCAATCTGTTCAGTTCTTTTATATTTTTATTAACTGCCTTATTCCTTGTATCATTTTTAACTTTCTGTTAATTCCTTTCTCTTGATTACTTAATTTTACTTTGTACTTTGATCATTCTTATAACTCTCTTTATCATATTTTTACATGATCTTCAGTCTTCTCTAGTCTGTTATTACATCTTTTTTTCATGTACATCATTCATATCTTTTTACTGATATGTTTTTGCTCCTTGTTATATTATACGAATCATACCTATATACATCTTTCTTTAACACGTTAAATGCAGAGCTAATTTTGTCTTGCTCCCTACTTCGTTTTTCTTTAAATTTAATTGCAAAGTACGCCTGTGCATAAGCAAAAGACTTGCTGACCTCAATTCTGTTTAATTTGTTTAAACCAAATCAAATAATAGACAACATAATATGTATTGTGTTATGTAGAGTAACAATTCTGTTAAACAATATACAGCCATACTTACATACAGCCAGGCTACATAGAAATATTGTTTACATTTATAATAATGTTTATATTAAATTGCAATTTTTAAGGTAACAGATGAGAATATACAAGGTAGAGATATGAATGTGCAAACTTCTAAATTAGAAGAAAATTTACCAGAATGGTTGGGTGGTACAAAGAAATTTGAAGAAAAGAAAAGTAATGAAGTAAAAGAGGCTCCGAGAGATAATTTACCGAATGATGTTAAAACAAAACCTCTTGATAAACATATTGTTGAACGTGAAGGTATCAAAAGCTCAACAAATTCTAAAGTGCCTGATGAACATAGCTTAGCTCCAGAAGATATGTCATTATTATTTGGTGCACAATTTCACCAGCAGGCTGCAATCATAACTATGCAGCAACAAGAACACGAATTAAGGACTGCAGGTATACTATCTCAACAAAATGAACAGTTGAATAAGGTATCAGATGCTCAACAATTAGTACTTCATAATCAAGAAAAGCAATTTAATTCATTGTTAAAATTACAATTTGAAAGACAACTTTTATTGGAGAATCAAATAAAAACACAACAAGAACGCATTAATCAATATATACAAGTAAGCATTATCTTATACATAGTAATCTTGTAAATCTTTCCAAAACAAAACGGCATGAAATAAATAAGAATATGCTTAAAATTTTATTTTTTAAGACATTGATGGCCAAGCCTATACCAATATCAAGTACTACATCAACTTACGCTAGTTGTAAATTTGAACAAAATGAAAAGGAAAAAAATATATCAAATGAAAAAGAAGAATTAGAGGAAAGAATAAAAATATTGCAAGCAGAGAAATCTAAATTAGAGAATTTATTAGCTGCTACAAATGAGAGGCACAATAATGAAGAGACTTGCCAAGTTGAGTTTTACGAGTATGTTTATTATATGTATAATGTTAAAATGACACAGAAGCTGCAAGATATAAAATAAAACAATGAAGTTTTATTTCTAGGAGACAAATTTCGTTTCTAAAAGAGGGAATGTTAAAATTCGAGGAAAGGGTACGGCAAGAAATAGAAGTATTGGAAACTGACTATATAGCGAAATTAGAAAAATTAAAGAATGAAAAGGTACAAATGGAAAATCTGCATAAAGAAGAAATACATAATTTAAAGGTCAATAAATATATTGTTACCATATATTTATTAATAGTGTTATTGATGATAAGAAATTTTATGTTACTTAACGTAATTAAAAGTCTAGCTTTTATTTATGTAATCGTTTAAATTTTACAAATAGAATGAACACGTTCAACACATACAAGAACTTAAAGAACTACATTCTCAAAATATAAAGTTTTTACAAAAAGAATATTCTAATATAACAGAAAGTATATGTAAAGCTAAGCAGACAGAAGATCAGATAATGGAAACTATTACAACTCGAAAAATTAATGTGGAAAATATGTTAGAAAACGCTAATTCTATTATTGAAAACATGAGAGAAAATAAAGAAAAAATAGAACTTAAAGATATTGAGTTAACGGAACGCCGTGAAAATTATTTAAAAGCTTGTGAGAATGACATAAAAGGTAAACCTATTAAATTATATATCAATACTAATGTTTGCTTTTTTTTTAAATACTAACATAATAAGTATATAAATTTATGTTGTACAATTAATGTTTACAGCACAAAAAATTGAATTAAAAAATCAAACTAATATTTTGAAAGAGAATCATAATAAATTTATTGAAACAGTAGACAAGTTTAGTACACAACTTACACATCTTATGGAAGAACTTCAAAAGCACACTATGCATAACAATCAAACACAAGAAATGCTTGAAAACAAGACTGCACTACTTTTAAGAGAAAGAGAGCTGTTTGAAGAAAAAGTAAAATGGGAAAGAGATTATTTACAGGTATAAATAAGGTTTCTATAAAAATCTGTAGAGTACCATCTGAGTATGCTTATTAAAAAGAATCGATTGAAATTAGATTAGCATGCAGTTTCCTATGATATTGCATTAATATTCATTTTTAGTAGATTTAGATTTACATACCTGCATACTCCTAATTCATACATAGGAGACAGGCTATTGTTGGCAATTTGACTGTGCCTGAAAAAGATTTTAAAAAATTGTTCTAATTACTAATATATTATTTTCATATAATTGTTCCTCACCACACACCATTCTCTGGGTGATATCTTATCATTGACAAACATTATTTTATACAATACTATTTTATACAAAGAGAAATATGTGTCCACATTTCAACTAAAAATACGTACATACATATTAGTACTTACTTCGAATGCAATATGTTGACACGCGTTAAACAATTTCTTTATTTCTACTTGAATATATTGTATGTATAGGGGTTGAAAGATTCTTGGATAAAAGAACACGATAGACAATTACAATTAATTCAACAAGAAAGAGAGGAAATAGTAGCAGAAAGAGTACAATTACAAACAATGAAAAGACTCAAATTTAATAGTGACGACATTGCCAAAGTTGAGGTACAAACAATTATGAAATAATATATAGGTTTCCTGTATTGAAATAATAATATGTATATTTTAATAACCTTCATAGTTAGAAGCTGCTATTCAAACAGCACAAGAAACTGCTGCTTGTGCTAACCATAAAAAACTACAATGGCAAGAAAAAATTAGCGAACTTAATGTTCATGAACAAATCTTACAAGACAAGGAAAATCAGCTTGTTTTGCGTGCTAAAGAACTCGAAAAGCTCACACAGGTACCACTTATTATAAAAAATACATATTATAAGGTTGCAATCGTATTTCTAAAATTCTAAGTATAATTATTATATGGTTTTGCAACAACACAGTCAGCTTTAACAAAAAAGCATGAAGGAATGAAAGCTTTAGAAGATGCAAAACATTTAGAAAGTCGACACAAAGAGACACTTAGCTTGCTACAAATGCAACTTAAAGCATATATGGAAAAAGAAAAAAAAATTGGCAGTGAACAATACAATATTTTTAAGTAAGTAAATGAAAAATTTTTTCTGTATTAAGTTGAAAAAATATTTTTCAAACAGGTTATTCAACCGAAAATATATTTATTACTAATTAAATGCATGCCCTTATTTCAAAGGGGGCAAATGATCTCAGTGTCTTGCGAAACTGAGAAACCAGAAAGAGACACAAATGTATCGCATAGTTTTAGTCATGACATGTTACCTTTCTCTGTTATACCTTCAACAACTCAAATCACTTCAGAATTAATGGTAAGGAAAAAATATTTGTGAAAGTAATATTGCTACATAAAATAACTCCTCTTTTTATATCTTTTGTTACAGAAAATTGTAGACCCAAATTTAACTATGCTGAAATTAAGTCTTGATGATCATTATGATTCTATCACTTGAAATGTTTATACTGTAGGCTAAATATTAATATTTTATATGGAAGTAGACTGTATAAGTAATAGTTACTAAAATAGAATATTGTAAACTTAATATTTCAATACTATACAATATAAGAAACATATCAAATTTGTATAAAAAAATATTGATTTAATAATGTTATATTACTACATATAAATAAGTATCTCTACTGTTCATATATCAACAACGAATCTCTTTCTAAATTATGCTTTTAAAAATCCATTTATATTTAAGAATAATACTTTACCATGAACAAGTGAATGTACATTTTATTTGAACTTTGAAGATTAAGTTGAACTAGGAATAAAATATTTTTAAAAAATCGAAACTTATGATGTATCGATCAACTTTCTTGCATCATATTTGCAGTGTTCTGTAATGCTTTTGTTGCAGTCAGCATGGACTTTATCCTAGATGTTTCACTTGCTATAGAATTTGTACAAGATGTCTGTAAAAAAACAGAAAGTATAAAAAAAAATGATAAATAATAATGTCAATATAAGTAACATAAAGTGACCTTACAATATTATTAACAAGATCTGTAGAATTAATATCCTTTTGAGTGTCATTATCAAAAATCTTATTGACATGTTGTATTCCATTTATGAAATCAATGGCTTGTGATATAAATGTTATTGTTTGCCTAAAATAAATCATGAAATTTACTTTTACTGGTACAAAGCAATAATTCTAATCAGATTGTCATACCTATGGTGCTCATGAGAAATTGGTAATGCTGGTGGAAGCTCTTCATTATTTGTACATAAATTATATATTGAATGTTTATGTGTTGTTATACGTCGCAGATTCTTACTAAAAGTTTCCTTAAACTCATTTCTCTCGTCTAAAATAGATATGCAATCAGAACTATACGTTAAAACTAGAATAATAATATCAAACAAAATCGTGGAAACCTTTTATAGTTTTTAATGTCTTTATTAAATTATCATATTCTGTATGTTGTTCTCTTCTCTTCTCTTCAAACTGTTTTTCACGGACCGCTTCTATTTTACGTAAATTTTCTATGAATGCGTTAATATTTTCCATTTTACAAAGTTTCAAAATATAATAACGTTAGAAGAAATATTCAAAATAATCCTTCGATAAACGCCAACCACGGAGTACTTTGGACACAGAGACCCCATAGCCATACAAAATGTATCTGACTCGAAAGTCCTGTTGGAATCTTTGGTATTTGTGTCCTTGCAATCTCGGCTCTATACATTCCTAAAGCTAGTCAAAACTTGGAAATAATTATCGTTGACATAATTTTAGTATTAACTAGATAATTAATAGTTATTTAGTATTCTAGTAAATAATAGTATTCATCTGTTTTCCAACGTTCATAATTTATCGCATGCGGTATTTCGTCCCTTTTCATCCAGAGCACCAAAGTGCCAGTATAAAGAACAGATACCTTATGGGGCTTCGTGTCTCATGTTCAGAAATGTCGACTGTTCAAAAATTCAGAGGTTTTTAGTATTATTCGTTTACTTTCTCGTATTCACGAGACTGCTGTTAATTTCTATCACTGAGGATGCTGTCAGCAAATTTTAGTTCGAATTGGTAATACAAGATGTGACACGAAAATGGTAACGGGGTTACGTGACCCCAAAAATGTGGACCACAAAAATATATTGGATGATAGGTCTATCCTATACCTCATCTGTGGTAGTATACACCTACGAGATGATCTCGAAGCAAAACTGTATGCTATTTGTTCTGTGGCTTAATTTTGAAATGTTTTCAAATTAGTAAACAGTTTACGTACAACATTCAATGAAATATTTCGTTTCGAGAACAGTTTTGCGATAGAATGGAGAGTAGTCAACAAAATATACTACCAACCAGTAGTCGTACTATTAACTCACCTTGGAAAACACGAACGCGAGGGAAACAGCGTTTTAGTATAAATGTTACACCAGAGGACGAAGAGGAACCTGCTGAAGAATTATCTGGTATTTTGCTTATATTATTATACTATATTCTTATAAAGCTTATATTATTATTATTGTTGTTGTAACATTTTAATTAGAAAGTAGTAAAAATTCTAAATTCATATTATATACAATAATAGAAGTATGGAGGAAATATAACAATATTTCAAATTTTATAGAATTATTACATCAAACATGGACCATTTATGGTGTATCTACTCTATTTAATTTTCATCAAGATGAAGTTCATCTGAAACAATATTCTAAACGATTAAGGGAGGAAGTTGCAGCAACTTTGACACAAGAGGATGTTGCGTATGAAGCAAAAATGTTTGTTATGGATCATGTAACAACTAGACCTAGTCCAATGGATCCAGTACCAATTAAGGTGTTATCAATAACAAGATAAAAATTATACTGGGTGTTTTACCTGGTTTAAATACTTTCCTTTCCCTTCTTTACGATATGAAAAATATTAGAAGAAAACATGATTTCGTTTCAGAAATCAAATAATGTAATGGCTAAAAAATTAATTTCAATGTTCTTATAATTTTGAGTAAGTAGTAAATTATGATGTAAATATTCAAAATTATGCCTATCAATATCAACACAATTAGTTCTATTCAGAAAAACATTGATGATGAAAATCTTAGGAAGTGTAACCTTGAAATAACTTTTTGATCCTTCGAATCAAATCATGTCTTCTTCTGATATATTTTTGTATCATCTAAAATAATAGAGATATCTAAGATTCTCAAGTTAGATGGGACATCCTGTACAAAAGGAAATAGCGATAATTTTTTACTAATGTGTTTTTAACATACAGATCGAAGTACATGGAAAAAATTATGGTCACGAAAATGGTACAGAAAAGTGTATGTATACAGGAATATTATTGTCTTGGAAAACTACCACCAGTGAATTAGCCACTCCTAATACTATGAGATTACCACTTCTATTATGTAGAGGTACACAAAGTACTATGCTTGCTGTTCACACTTTGTTAAGTCACATGTTTGATTGTGTGATTATTGAGCTCTCCGCTCAGGAGGATGATTTAATGTGGCTAATTCCAATTATACTTACTTCAACTAATAAAGATGAGCATTCAAAACACAAAGGTGAAATTCGTATGGAATATAGAATTCCAGGATTACCTGATACAAATATGATAGTGATGAAGTTTCAAATCTCAGATTTAATAAAAATATTAAGAACGTACGTTTATTTATTTAAAAAGATGTTTATAATTATAATATTATAAATTTATGTACTATATACATGTGTAACATATCATTGTTTACAGAATTATGAAAGATCAAACTGATACATCAAATGCTGAAATTTCCTTTAATTTGGAACACATCAAAAAATTTCGAGCTCTTTTATACGAACAAATATTACAAACTGCTTCCTTACAGTTAGGATTATGTATATTATGCAAGATCAGTTTACCTTCATTTTCAATCAGAGGAAATAAAGTAAATAATTATACTATTGATGACAAAACACATGCTAACAATCATTTTTTTGTTTCTAACATAATCATTGTCATTTTCAGATGAAAATGATGAACACGGAAACTATGAATCGTGTTTTGTTATATTTAAATGAAAAATCCGTCGATATCCTTCATACATTAACTTCAGAGGTACGGATACATATATATACAATTAACTATATTTGTTTTCTAATATATTATACTGTACTTCTAAATAAGAAGCTCGTTCATACAAATAAAAAAGATTTGTTTTTAGGAATTTTCGTCTGCAATGTCCATCTGTGTCTAAAAAGTAAAGCATAATTTATTTATTTGATTATGAAAGTGACTATGAAAGTCTTATTTTAATAGTAAAAAAAAACAGACATACTTGCATTTCTACTTCCTCCTTTCTCTTTTTGGCTTTACTGCTGAGAATATAATATTTGAAATCTATATACCCATCGGGTTTTTCATCAAGAGGTGCTGGTATAAAGATACCGAGTACTTCAGTCAACATAAAAGGTTTCAACCATGTTACAAGTGGAGTACGACCTTTCGTATATTGTCCATCGCGATGATAAAATAGTAAACCATCCAAAGGGGGCAAGCTGGGTAGAGTTGCTAATTCTGAACTTATATTTAAGCTACAACTAATATTTGGCAGAGACAATATTGGAAATGTATTCATGGGCATATTTCTTTCTTGTAGTTCTTTTATTTCTTGTAATTGTGATTTTAACCAGAAAAATCTGAATTCAGTCTGAAATAAAAAATTCTTTATAAATGACTGGTGGATCACAATAAATTTTAAAATATAAGTAATTATAGAAAATAAGAAATCTTACATCACAGTTTACAAGTGACTGATTGCACCATGCGAGCACATCCAAGACATAATATACTTTTTGTTGTTTTATCCATATGCAATCGATGATAGTACAATTACCTCTGTGACCCGAAGGATTACCACCTGGAAGTGCTGAATAAAATTTTCCAAGTCGGTTACCCCGTTTATTATATGCCTTGGTTATACCCTACAAATAATATACAAAGTGTAGCACTAATTATGAAAATGACATTTTAATTTTAACATTCTTTTAACATACTTTACATGCAACTACTAATGTTCTTTTCCCTTCTGGACAAGGCACTATGATCCACTTTTCTACCAAATCTTGAGGTACATCTAACATCCATTCAGACATCATTAATTGATTTGCGTAACATTTATATCGTTTGAATGAATAATTTTTTTTTTTGTAACTTTCGTCAATTTCCATATCCTCGTCAAGCTCATCTTCGGAATTGAAAGCTTCCTCCAATATTCCACGTCCAACATTAAATGCACTGTCTCTACATCTAAATATTATTGTTATAATTATGAAATGTAATAATGAATAAACATAAAAATTGTGTGCATACCTCTTTTGAAATTGCAACAAACGCTGGCGTCTTAATTCTTGAGGAGTGTCAATATTATTTATATTTAGGTTATAATTATCTCTTTTAATCGGCTTTTTATAAAATATCGCGCGTCCATTACCATTTTCTTTTTCATTTAGTCTTCTCAAATTATCTTTCACTTCAGTTGCCATAATTGTCTAATATTTATTATGTGACACTGGATTGTGTATAGAAATAATGAATTAAAATTTTAAAAATAGGAATTTAATTTTCCTTCGAAGAGTGACAGATGTGTACGAACCTTTTCACAATATTTTTAATATAGATTTATGTGATTTATGTATAAAATAAAAATGATTCATATACATTTTATTCGTTTAAATAATTCCCATTCAGTTTCGCGGAAAAACGTATTTGCGCTGACATTCGTTCGCATGCTCTGTTATAGTGATTTTTTAATATGTACTATGAATGTGGGGCTTTACAATTGTGAATTACTACGTATTTATAGGCATTGAAATACAATCAACTACTAACAAAATCTTTCTACGTCATATGATTGGCAACATCAACAAACAAGTTTGTATTGTTGCGCAATCACATGAACATAGATACGATAATGCACTCAACAGTGTTGTCAATAGAGACAAGAATGAAATTTGAAATATTAAATATATAATATTTTTTTTAAAAAGGTATCGTTTACATGAAAGTTAGGAATACTACCTTACGATAGAAATATCAAGAGAAAGCTAAATATCAATTAACGGAAAAAACCGGAAAATCTAGAAATAAACATAAAATCTTTAAAAAGGTCCTGTTCAGTTTCATTTGATTAGAATTGAAGTCCTGAACAGTCCTGGACCATCTGGAACAAGAAATTACAAACCTTGAATTAAGTACCTATTGACTAACTGATACTTAAAAAGAACTGATGTCCAGTCATGGTGAATTATGGTTCATGGTTCCTGTTGGTTCCAGTAGATATTCGTCAGTTTTCGTAAGTTTACAATAAAAGTAACTAAAAGAAATACCATAATCTGTAATACTTTTATTCTATACCATTCTATACGAAGAAACGTCAAAGTGAATGTCATTATACGAGACTTATCACACTTTTACATATGATAAGGAACAATATTAACAAATTGTCTAATTATGTTAAAATATTGGTTTCTCTGCGAACTAATTTATTCAAGTAAGAAGAAATAGATTTTAACATATAATTTTTAATAGAATTGTCGTGTGGCAGAAAGCTTTTGTATATGATAAGACACGTACTTATACACTTTTCGATCGTTTGATAAAGAAGGTTTTGATCGAAGACGATAATGGATGACCAACAATTAAATAATTTGATTAAGTGGTTAGACACATTTGATATTGAAGCACCTCACTCATCAGCTGAGGATATAAGCGATGGTGTTGCCTTAGCAGATGCTTTGGCTCAAATTGCTCCAGAATGGTTTACAGCTGTTTGGAGAGCAAAAATTAAAAGCGACGTCAGTTCTAATTGGCGTCTTAAAGTCAGTAATCTTAAAAAGATAATTGAAGCAGTAATAGAGTACTATATAGAATGTTTAAATCAACAGTTATCTGGTTACGTGAAACCCGATGCGACTAGAATCGGTGAACACTGTGACAAACATGAATTACACCGGTTATTACAATTAATTCTTGGATGTGCTGTTAACTGTAATCAGAAACAGCAATATATAACAAGAATTATGGGTATGGAAGAAACTGTTCAACAAGCTATTATGCAAAGTATTCAAGAATTGGAAAGTAATATGAACGGACCAAGGTTAAGTTTAGGCACCAGCCTCAATTTTGAATCTTTGGACGTAGCCGATGGTATCCAACAAAGATTAATAGCTGAGCTTCAATTAACTGCTGATATGAAAGAACAACTAGCGCAAAGATGTCACGAACTCGATCAGCAGTTGTCACTTCTGCAAGAAGAAAAAGCAGCATTGGTTGCAGAAAATAAGAAACTTCAAGAGCGATTGGATGAATTTGAAAATCCAGAAGAAAGCGGTTCAATTATAAAATATTCTGGCCTTAGGAAACAGGTGGAAGCTCTGAAAGATGAATTATTTAAGGTAGAAACTTCTAGAGATGATTATAGATTAAAGGTAGAACTATTAGAGAAGGAAGTATTTGAATTACAATCTAAGCAAGAAGATTTACAAAAAGCAGCAGATGAGGCTAATCACTTAAAAGACGAGATAGATGCATTAAAAGAGACTGCAGACAAAGTGTCCAAGTATGAACTTACGATTGAGTCGTACAAAAAGAAAATGGAAGATTTGAGCGATTTAAGAAGGCAAGTTAAGATATTAGAAGATAAGAACTTGGAATATTTGCAATCTAAAATAGATTATGAGGAAGAATCAAAACGAACCAATATGTTACGTAATCACTTGGAAGTTTGCAAGCAACAACTTGCTGAAGTTCATCATAAATTAGATGAGCAAATTAATAAGTGTGATAAGCTTGAATTTGAAGGGAAGAAAATGGAAGCAAAATTAAGTACTTTACAAAGAGAAAGAGATAGGTTGATTGTCGAACGAGACGCTTTAAAAGAAACGAACGAGGAATTGAAATGTACACAGTTACAAGCTGCAGAAAACATGATGAAACCCAGCACTGATAGTACTGTTGCAAATGCAGAAATGATTCCACTTGAAATTAAAGAGAAATTATTGTGTTTACAACATGAAAATAAAATGTTGAAACTCAAGCAAAAGGGAAGCGAAGATAAATTACCTACGGTTCAGGCATTGATAGAAGATTCAGAAGAAAGACTCAAAAAATTCAGAGATCAAAATCGTAAGGCTAATCAAAGAATACTTGAACTAGAAAATAAATTAGAAGAGGCATTAGGAAATCAGACAAGCGGATCGAATAAATTTGATAGCACCAACTTGGAGAAAAAAGTAACACAGCTGCAATGCGAGTTAAGAAAAGCACATGCCGAAAAGGAACGTTTGATTCTTCAAATTGAAGAAAGAGATAATACATTGCAAAGTCAAAGGCAGAAGGTATTTGAGTTATACGAAACGATATCGAGTAAAGATGACGATATTAAAGCCCTTGAGGAACGTTATAAAAAACATGTTGAAAAAGCAAAAAGTGTTATAAAGTGTTTTGATCCTAAACAAAGTAGCTCGTCTCCTAATGTAGTAGCTGTACTAAGGAATCAAATTTTAGAACAACGGAAAATTATGGAAGAAATGGAGCGATCTTTGAAAGAATCCAAATTAATTAAAGAAATGGAAGAGAAACTAATGACATCTGCTGTTTATCGTTTAACCCTCACTTTACATAGAGAAGCAATAGATCAGCGATTTGCAGCCTTGCAACCTCAGGGACAATCATTTTTAGCAAGACAAAGGCAACCATCCGCAAGGCATAATTTGCCTTATAATTCAAAGTAAATGAAACTTTTTTCAAAATCTAGACTTTATTTTTACAATCTATGAACTTAACTACTTTATGATTTCCTATTTATACAAAATTATAATCACATAATATTGACACAACACGCGTGCAACTGTATATACATATCCTATATGTACATTATTCTTTTTATGCTTCTGTGGGATAATAAATCTGTATAGAGATCGTATGAATTTCAAAATATGAAAATATGTTGTATTATGTTTCTATTTATGTACCAGTAAAGTGAATTATAATATTAATGTGTCTTCTAATATTTATACCATATTCAACGTAATATTTATTTAACAAATATTTACTTCATACTATTGCACAGGCACATTGGAAAAGTTTAAAGGTTTTAAAATGAAAAAGGTTTAATAAGAAGACTGCCAATATAATGAAATATAGGAATGCTATTCTAAGAAAAATGTAAAAGTATTAAAAATAAGTCAACATGTTTCAATAAATTTGATATTTGGGATATTTGTGGAAAATAACTTTATTTATAAATCTTATTTATATAGAAAATAATATAAAAGTTTGTAAACATATAGAGTAAAATAAATAAGTAAATATACGTATGTACACGAAATTTGTATTTATTATTTACACTTTTTATCTTGCACATGTACAATTAATATCCGTTTTCAGAAGATAATTCACATGGCGCAAAAATATATATGATACACCTTCTTTTTGTAAGAATATAACAAGACTTACAAATTCGTAATATTTATATTTATACATATCTTAACAGTTTTCTGAAATTTAGCAGACTTGAAAAAATCTGCTGTATGAAAATATTTTTAAGGTATGTACACATTAAATGCAAAATTCATATAGAGGAACATATTACGTTTACACAAATGTACAATGTGATTTACTTTTACCTATATTTAAATATTATAAATACTTTTATCTAAATATTCAGTACACTAGTTTGAAATGTTCGATGAGTATATTCTTTCAAGTGCAATGTTTCTTTTATGATGTAAGTTGTCTATGTATGTTGATTGTCTACTGTTTTGCATAGTAGGTTTTACATTTTGCATTTTTATTATCTTTTGCATATCGGAATAGGATCTTTGATAATAAAATATTGCATTAAGGAAATCCCAAATATTAAATTCAGGCCATAATACATTAGTAAAATAAATGCACGTATTTGATATCTGAAATGAAATAGATGTTTAGAAAACAAGAAATAGAATGCCAATAATTTTCAGACTTACTTGCCACATTAGAAAATCACTAAATCTAACTTCTCCAGAAGTACGAATTAATAAATCAGGATTTGGTGAATTATTTGTATACAGACAGTTGGAAATTAAATTTTCATTAATGTCTTCTATGAGAATATCACCACTCTCAACACCTTCAATTACATCTTGAATTGCATGTGTAATTTCATCTCTTGCTAAAGCATTTTGTAAGATTAATTAAAGAGTAAGCACAGTTTTCTTTAATTACAATGTAATATTTAAATATACCTACATGTGTAGGCAAATGCAATGTTAAGAAATGCTTTATTATGATCTTTAGTGAACATCATAGCTTCTGCTATTAATTTCTGTATATTCTGAGGTAATAATGACAGATTACCAATGATACGAACACATAGTCCATGTTTCTTAACATTGTCTCTGAAATAAAAATATATTTATTACTTTCTATCGCTTCATTATAATCTTGTGACAGTAAATATTATTTTGCAACAATAAATACATCTAAACATACTTCTCAGACAGTAGTTTTTGAAATTTCTGCTCTGCAAGATTCATTAGTCCATTTACCTCTTCTTGTTTCCGTTTGAAATTTTCAATACTAAAAGCGTAAAATGTTACTTCTTCTATTCCAAGAACTCTACACCATTGTAGAGTTTCAGAAAATTTATCAAATCTAGAAATTAAATACATACAAGATAATATACGTTTAGAATATAAAAGTTAGAAATATTCATATACTTCACGTTAATACATACCCTTTTGTATGGCCATCTAGTTTATCCATCCCATTTTTACTTGCATAACGTCTATTACCATCCATTATAAATGCTACATGTTTAGGAATATGTCCAGTTTTTAATACTTTTGTAGCCAAAAGTTGAAACCAGGTTAAGGTACTATCTCTTATCCATGACATTATTGACAAAAGTTGAAATATGTAAATATTGCTAACAAATATTTAACACTTGTTTCTTATATATTTTACCACTACGTATAACAGTATGATACAACACTCTTATTTACAAATATATTGTATTTTACACGAATTTGTTAGTACTGAATATTGTACAATTGTACTGTCAACATTGTATAACACGACAATGTGAAAAAACTTAGATAAATATTGTAATCATCCTACATGACACGTCTACATTTAACCTTATGAACATTTTAAATACGTGTTTAAAAATTTAGTAATTTGTTTCATAATGTCTCCGTTAATGTAATTCATATGCTATTGTATGTTAAATTAGTTTATTTTTAAACTCGTTAATAATTTTTTCAGAAAGACAAAAATCTTATAAGAGTGAGATTCGAAGGATTGCATACATACAATGCGTTCATGTATATACACATACATATATGTGTGTGTATGTATACATACATATATACACATATATGTATAACATCTGTATATATATGTATCGTTACACATCGATATTTCGAGTTTTAGTCGAGTTACTTAGCATCCATCTTGAATTTCAGCTTTTGAGAGAAAATTATTAATATGTCATTCTGTATGAACATACAAATTTTTGAATACTTGAAATAACAATAATTAATATGTTTTCTACATTCGATTATTACATGTGGCAACTATTGCAGTAACTTAAGACTGATATTTAAGAGTTTTTTTAACCGATTAAAAAAGAATTACATTATTGTTGAAATACTGACAAACTTATACGATTAAAATTAACAAAACTAATTAATCAAGACGAACAGTTAAAATATATAAGTGTTGAATAGAAGGTGTTCAATAATTTTATCAAAACAATATTTATCATTTATTATTAATATATTTTGTAATTATCATATTTCTTAAATTTTCCTGTTTTACAGTCATAAGTCTTTCTTATAAACAAAAAGCACTTTGTCACCATAACGATAATAGTTTAATCGTATGTCGATATCATTTATCGATTTAAACGTCAGGAAAAACTAACTATATGGCAGTAACAGAGCTTTAACGTATATATTAATCTTAAAGTCGAGAGCGCTTACTTTATTCATATTTCATATAATTGCGGTTTTCTGCCTCTATATTTTTAACTTCAAATATACCGCGTTACAAGGAGCAAATGTCATGCATGAAAAATATTACACAACGATAGAAATTGAAAAATCATTCCGATTGAAGTATACACCGGCAATATGTTAATATTTGTTGACCAGTTTCGTTTCTTTTCGATATACAATAAAAAGTAAACGTGTTATTTCGTGTATATCGTAAGGGCATAATTTCGATCAAATTGTGCGGGGTTCTCGAGAAATGAATTACGTTCCTGGATAATACGGTACGTTGTGTCGACAATCGGGTATGGGGGGGGACTACTTTCCGTTGAGGAGGTGAGCGTGCGTGTGCGTCTCGCGGTCGAGACCTCGCGAGAGAGAAAATAAAATCCGAAATGGTTATTGCCGCGCTATGACCCTAAAAAGTAAATGTTTCTCTTTGTCCGTGAGTGAATAATAAACGATTGGTCAGGCAAAATGGAGGGCAGCGTGTCCAAGAACGGGACTGCAATAGCACCAGGTAAAGAATGGGAGCGATAAGCGCCCTTACCATCCGCAACGAAGCGAGGCGTGCGGTTCGTTCCTAAGCAGCGTTCTTTCTTACAGAACTGTACTTCCTAATTGCCAAATTCTTAGCGGCGGGACCGTGTCGTGAGACCGCAGATGTAAGTGTTTTTTAGTTTAAAATGACAGTGCACCGTGCAAATCTATTTCACCGTGAAATCCATGTTTTAGGTGTTGAAGCGTGAATTGGAACGAGCTAAGGTAAGATGATTGGTCTGAGTTGACGTTTTGCCGGGGTGACACTATACATACCCATCGACTCCACATGGTTTGCACGTGGTTTCTGCTTGTCAAAACATTAGAATTTCAAGGTCGATGACCTTCATGTTCGAAAAATTCGGCGAATACCGTTCCAACAAAAAATTATCGATCTATCGATCTGTCGATCAATTTTTCGTAATTTTTGTGTTGTTTATAGGTTTTACCGCAAAGAAAAGATTGGGAAGGGCACGTGCATAATCAAACATTTGAGGAGTTGGTAAGTTGATCAATTTTTTTCGTTTTCTCTCTTTGATATTGGTGTATGAAAGATCTATGAGACATAACAGAATAAATAGGCGACTTTTTTGGACAACATTGCGGAAAATTTTGTTTTGTTGCGTCGTGAGAGATAGTCGACGAGTGCCGATATATGAAGTACCCCTATTAGGGAGCTACCCCCTATTCTGTCCCACTCCTCTACGATTCTCCACCTCCGTGCTTCTATATGCTATTGCACAAGATCCCCCCCACTACGTTTCTTTCGACCAATCAGCAGTTACTTCCGGCCATCTTGCGTGAGCTGATCAATGAGTATATCTCGTGCCCAGGCCTTATTTATAGAAACTGGTATCGTGTGCGACGAGTGGGTTGCTCGGATTGGTTGTGTCCGTTTATTCGTGGTCGGATTGGTCGAAAGTAGGAACTACTTTACGTTGCTTCGAATCAAATTTATTGGCGGGAATCGCGACGCTTTCAAATTAAGTGTGCAGTAATTTCTTTGTGATTTCTGGCGGAAATTATCGTTTGATTAACGCTAGAACGACCGGAGCAGTCAAAATAACTGCTTCCTAATTTTTTCTTTTATAATTACTGAAATTGTAAAAATGTTTTCATTGGAAATTTTTTAACGAATAATAAATCTATTCATTGAAGCACATATTACAATAAAAGTTATAAGAAGTCTGAATGGGCACTGTCTTGTCACTGTTACAAAGCAATATACGTCGCATTTATTGCTCGGTCGTTCTAGTGTTAAGAACTTGAATCAAAACTATGTATTATCTGTAGATTTATTCATATTCGTACAATCGATGATAGAATTAATATACGTAATCGTCAATTTCAAGAATGTTACAATTCACATACAGAAAGTTAGATATCTGTGAATTCAAACGTTTTAGGAAAAGAAGTATCCTCATATTGGACCGGAACATTTATTACAAATATGTGCCAGAATTGGTCCAGTATTAGAGAAGGAGGTACCTCCTTGTATACCAGGAGCAATATCTCTTCTTGGTGCAGGCAGACAATCTCTATTACGTACTCACGAAGGTAAAATTGAAATGAAATATTATCTAAACGATGTTGAACGTTCGTGTTTGCATTGTAAGTCCTTTTTGTAGATGTTTCACGTCAAATGCGTGCAATCAGTTCATATTCTGGAAGAGTAGGTGGAAAACCTTTAATGGAATCACCTTACAGCTTATCAGTGCCTAACATAGGTAATTAAATATTTTGTTTATAAGATTTCAATATTGTTATTGTAATATATTACTTTACTGTTATTTCTTTTCTTTTCTAGTACATGTACTTCAAGGAAGGGAAAATTCGGGTCCTCTTAGCAGGCGAGAGGCAATGCCCACAAAGTTCTATAATAAGATGCAATTGTACAGACATACATTAGGGCATTTATCTGCAGTTTATTGTGTTCTTTTTGACCGTACAGGCAAATATATTATAACTGGTGCAGATGATCTACTTGTTAAAGTGTGGAGTTCTATCGACGGACGATTACTAGCTACTTTTCGAGGTGCATCTGCTGAAATCATGGACATTGCAGTCAATTTTGACAACACTCTGCTTGCTGCTGCAAGTCTAGATAGAATATTAAGAGTTTGGTGTTTTCAAACAATGTCGCCAGTAAGAATCTATGATGCTATTTATATTGTCACTTTAAAATTTAAACTTGTGCCGCTATTAACTTTTATTTCAAATTCGTGTCATTCCTATTTTTAGATAGCAGTTCTGTCTGGACATTCTGGCATGATCACATCGGTCAATTTTTGTCCTATATCTTGCAATGGTGTGTACTATTTAGTTTCTACCAGCACAGATGGATCTGTTGCATTTTGGTCTCATACAAAAAAAGGGAAAGAGAGAGCAGTGTTTCAGTGAGTTCAACTAAATTTACTAATTTTTTATCAATAAAAATTTTAAAGAAATTGTAAATTACATTATTATATAAATGCTTCCTTTTTGTAATGAAAAGTAATGCAGTGTGTATTTTCTACAGACCAAAACCAATTCAGTACCACGAGAAAATGCGGCCCGGTCAAGCACAAATGATATGTGCTTCGTTTAGTCCTGGTGGAGCATTTATGGCAGCTGGTTCGGCAGATCATCATGTTAGAGTATATGCAATGTTAGGAGACGAAGGTCCACGTAGAGTTTTAGAAGTTGAATCGCATTCTGATACAGTTGATAGTATACAATGGGCACATTATGGTCTAAAGTTTATTTCTGGCTCAAAAGATGGTACTGCAAATGTATGGCACTTTGAACAGCAACAGTGGTTATATAAACGTTTGTTGATGACCACAAAGCTTCCTGGGTGAGTGGAACATCATGAATATGTTGACGAAACAACTACAAAGTATTTAATTTTTGTATTACGATGTTAATACTTATATTTTACATTTAGCGAAACGGAGACAGACGATGATACTAACAAGAAAGCTAAAGTGACCATGGTTAGTTGGGATGTGAGTGACGAGTGGGTTATCACAGCTGTGAACGATAGTTCACTAAAAGTATGGAATGCAAAGTCGGGCGAACTAGTAAAAGTTCTTCGTGGACATAAAGATGAAGTGTTTGTGTTAGAGTCTCATCCAATAGATCCTCGCGTTATATTGAGTGCTGGGCACGATGGGCAGCTTATAATTTGGGATGTATTGAATACAGAACCAATAGCCTGTTTCCAAAATTTTATCGAGGGTCAAGGTAATGGTGCTGTTTTCGATGCAAAGTGGTCTCCGGATGGAACAATGCTAGCAGCTACAGACTCTCACGGACATCTCTTAATATATGGATTCGGATCTGGTGTTCACAAACTTAAAATAGTAAGTCGTTTTATCTTATAACTATGTAATGCTGTTACCTTTTCACATTTAACAGCTTATTAATTCATGCATGTACTTCCCTGTGTAGATACCGAAAGAATTATTTTTCCACACGGATTATAGACCATTAATACGAGATACAAATAATTATGTTCTGGATGAACAAACACAGACAGCACCTCATTTAATGCCGCCACCATTTTTGGTGGATGTAGACGGAAATCCTTATCCGCCAGAATTGCAAAGACTAGTTCCTGGAAGAGAGAATTGTAGAGGGGAACAATTAGTTCCAAATATTGCAGTAGGTGCTGGAGGTATAGAAATTATTTGATTTCTTCTCATTACTTTAGATTTGTATTTCACATGTAAAGCTGTCACATGTAAAATACCGTTTACATTATTCCAGTTCCGATCTAGTGCTGGACTGGAATGCTACTGGACCAATGTAAATCCAGCGTAATTCAAAATATTTATACAATAAATGTACATTTAATTTAATAGGGATGCAGGAAGTTATTGAAGGTCTCCCATCTCAAGAACCACGATCCAATATTGATCAATTAATTGAAGCTCTTGCACAAAGACAAAATCTTTACGGTGGCGGCGATGATAGAGAAGAAAATATATTGGAACAACCGATTCGACAAATGGCTAGTCCTCGTGGGAGTAGATCTGGCTTGCGGAGAGCCGGTGATGTCGAAGGTGTGCGACAAAGTAGTGGTAATTGGCAAAGAGATAATACAACACCTTGGAACACGCCTATTCTCGCTCGACCGATAAATCCAGCTGTTAGGGAAACACAATATAGAGCTATGTATGTTTCAAGCAATGTACAACAAATTAATTTCTTGATATTACCTACAGATCATTCAATAATCGTACATAAAATTTAATAATATTTTTAGAAATGCAATGGCAGAGATGGAACTTGAAAATTGGAGACGCGAGATGCGAAGAAGGCCACAACCTGCATCTAATGCTGTCAACCCTGAAAGTAATATAGGCAGTCGTTTGGCAAATAGGAAACGTAACAGAACTGCTAGGCATGGATATAGAACTAGAGCTACACGTGGCGAGGAACAAGAGGAAGATGAATTTGAGGTACTTTGATAATATGATTGATTGAAATGATTACATTTCTTCAGTTTTTCCAACTACAAGTAATTTACAGAACGCTGATAACGGAGGAACCTCAGGTAGTTCAGCTAGTAGCAACAGCAATGACTCCACAGCTCACGAAGAAGATTTGTGTTCTGATAGTTCCAGTTCTGAATCTAGCACCGAATATTCAGATTGGATTGCTGACCATGGTTTAAATCTAGAACCACCAAAAAGGAGTAAACGTAAGCCTGTGAAAAAGCGATCTCTTACACCACCAAGCGACCCGGATAGAAGACGCAGTAGACGTCCTAAGAAAAAGGTATATAAACATTTCTCATGTATTATACGCGAATATGTCCTTATCTTCTGTTTTGATAATATTTCTTTTTATTGTAAGGTCGTTCCAGTACCAAATGGAATTGAGGAAATCCCAGAAGTTTACAGACCTTCTGAATGGCTTACCGAAATAATCCCGCGGAAAGCTCCATATTATCCACAAATGGGTGATGAAATAGTATATTTCAGACAAGGGCATCAATTTTATTTGGATGCTGTCAGAAATAAAAAAGTATATGAACTTGGTCCACGCTGTGAACCATGGAATAAAGTCAATATAAGGGTACGAATCTTCTTTTAAGAAAATTTTATTTGATAATGTAAATCTATATTGATAAATCTTATATTGATAATATAATCTTTTTATTTAATAATATACATTTCATTTCAATAAAATTAATAGATTGTATGTCATATTTTTACAGGCGCAAGAATTTGTCAAAGTAGTGGGTATCAAATATGAAATTCGTCCACCTCGATTATGCTGTCTAAAGCTGGCGTTAATGGACGAAGATGGTCGATTAACAGGCGAAAATTTTACTATTAAATACCATGATATGGCTGATGTGTTGGACTTCCTAGTTCTACGCCAGACATTCGACACAGCTTTAGCGCGTAGTTGGTCCGAAGGTGATCGGTTTCGTTGCATGATCGATGACGGCTGGTGGATGGGACAAATACAATCGATGGAACCTTTGGATGAAGATTTCCCAGAATCATTTTTCATGTGCTTTCGTGTCCGATGGGACAATGGTGAATACGAAAGAATGAGTCCTTGGGATCTCGAACCAGTTGACGAAAATCGTACGTTCGACAATTTCCATGAATTCATTTCAACAATCATACCATTCAATGGCCAATTGACTTTATCTTCTATTATCCCAATTAAATCTTTAAAATATTCATTATAGGACTTCCTGCAGAACTCGGAGGTGCCGTTCCTGTGCTTCCCGAAGAGATACAAACAATATTATACCAGCCTCATGCAGAGGAATGGCCAATGGGGGACAGGGAAGCAACATGTCGCAGGATTATCCGTGGATTAGATCAAGCGATGAGTCTCGCGATTGCAGAACCTTTTGTCGCACCTGTTGATCTCCATACTTACCCAGCATATGCGTTTGTCGTCGAGTATCCAATAGATTTGTCAACAATAAAGGCACGTTTTGAGAATCATTTCTATCGAAGGATTACATCCGCACAGTTTGATGTCAGATATTTGGCAACGAACGCTGAACAATTTAATGAGCCTCATAGTCATATAGTGAAACAAGCAAGAATAGTTACCGACCTTTGTCTACGTATCATAAAGTAAGATTTAGTTTGTTTAACTACATAGATTTTACATCGTACAGATTTTTCTACAGCATAGAAAAAAGGCATTTTTGTTTGGTACACAGAGAAACTACGGAAGTGGATGTACCAGCTATTTATCATCAATTAGTTGATACATATCATTCTTCTGACTCTGAGGTTGACGTGGAAGAAGAAAAAAATAGACCATCGACAAGCACTCAACGAGCAACTTCAAGTAGGAATTTACGGTCACAAGAGGTAGCAAACGACTGGCAGATAGCTTGCCGACAATTGTTAGAAATGCTATGGCAATGCGAAGATTCGATTCCCTTCAGGTAAATTAAATTAACTTTATTAGAGACCGTGAATGTTCGATTCATAGCATGATCGATTAAACATTGTTTTTGGTACCAACATTTTACAGGGAACCAGTTGATAGATTAGAGCATCCCGATTATCATCAGATTATAGATACGCCCATGGATTTACGTACGGTAAAAGAAGATTTACTAGGGGGTAATTACGAAACGCCCTTGGAATTTGCCAAAGATGTGAAATTAATATTTACGAATAGCAGAAACTACAATACTAATAAACGTTCAAGAGTAAGTCAACCTTTTGTCAAATTTGTTCATTTTTACTGCATATGAAAACATTGAAAAATTATTATTGTGAGCATCGGTTTTTAATGGATTGCTGGACAAATATCGATGCATTCACATAAAGCTTATCAAGCTGAATCAATTTTGCTCGAATTGATTTTAAAAATTTTACATACATAAAAGGATTATTGTAATGGGTTGAAATGTTTTGCATTAAACATTGTAATTTTTTATGTATTATTAAATACTGTTCGTTTGTAGATATATTCAATGACAATAAGGTTATCAGCCATGTTTGAAGAACATATGCGGAAAATTATTTCAAATTGGAAATCTGCCAGAAGACGTAATAATAATAGATCAAATGCAAAAGGAAAAGGGAAGAAGGGTAAGGTTCGGTTACCAAATGGCACGGGTATGTGTTCTACTGTAATAATTTATAAACGTTATACTAATATGCAAATTGTTTCAAGTATAAATTAAAAATATATGAATTTCACTTTAAGGGCCTCAAAAATCAAAAACAGTTTGTACAGATGACGATGACGACGACGACGATGTAAATAGTGACGATGAAGACACAGAGGAATTAGAAAAGAAGAATAATTCGAATGTATTTGAACCAGGTATCTATTTTGAATTTATTCAATTATTTAGTCACTTATCTTCCGTATGACTATGATCTCTAATATTATACGTATCTTTTCAGGACCATCGCGTATGACAAATGGCCATACCAAACGATCTGGCAATTCATCTAGAATGTTAAATTTAAGAATTTCTAGGTCTACTGCCTCTAAAAAGACAACAAAAGAAAGTGAAAGTGAAGCGAGCGAATCGGATGCTTCCATAGATAGTGAAAGTAGTTGTAGTGTGCCAGTAAGAAGGACACGAGCAAGAATGGCAGTACCCAGTGCAAGTACTGACAGTGATTCTGGAGATGTATATACACCCGGTGGTCGTGAGAAGCAAACTCGAAAAGGTCGCACCAAAAACAGTAGCAAAACCAGTAAGCAGAAAAAGCCGAAGTTAAAATCATTTGTCGCTGCAACTACAGCTAACGATGACGATGACGATGATGACGAAGATGAGAATGACGAACAGTTTGCTGCGCCGGAGACGTCGGACGAAGAAAGCGAAGAGGAAGTTATTAACAGAAGTAGCACGAGATCACGTAAACTTGCATCTGCCTCGGAACACGAAGATAGTGTAACGAAAAATGGGAAAAACGATGAAAGCCAGAGCGAGGAAGACGAAGATGACGATGGTGAGGAGGAAGAACAGCAATCTCAACAAAACCAAGACTCGGACAGCGAGGACTCGGACACAATTTTTACGGCGTCCAGGCCGCAAAGAAAGGTTCGTGTATCGAGAGAAACGCAAATACACGAGATTTCACTAAACTCGAGAAGATCTGCAAAACGTCCTCGTTACAATGAAGAAAGTGACGAAAGCAATACAATGCCTGTTAGGAATCGGCGTAAAATTAAACGTCAGTCTTACGCGGAGAATAGTGATGAGAGTTTACCGGAACCTGAAAATGTACCAGGCATTAGTATAAGTAGCAGAGGACGTGTACGAAAAATGACAGCAAGAGCACGGGCGTTTCTTCAATTGAATCAAGAATCACCCTAACAGCATATTTTATGCTAGTAATAAAAGTGTAAATTATTGATCCTTCGAAAAATAATTCTTGCAAACAGTTAGGAATAGTGTAAAAATTTTAAATGTTATTTGATAATGTTTGTTCTTTGAAACATGCGACTGTATCCACATTAGTAGCATTACACGAAGTCGTGTGTATGCCAGGATATTATTTGCCTGAAAATCTTTGCTTAAGATTATCATTATTATTATTATTATTATTATTATTATAGACTGTACGTACGAACACTTGAGATTGTCATAGCAATTCATGATAAACACTGCTACAAAGTACTTCCATTATTATGAAGCACGTTGATAATGTTATTTTTTATGTTCTAATACACCGTCGAACGAATAATGTATAAGACAGACTTGGTAGCAAGCGGAAACAGTGAAATTATAATGTTATTTCATTTCCATGCTTATTCATATAAATTTTATATTTTTGTAATGCTACTGATTCTTCGTATAATGATATACCTATATAATTTTGTCACGCTAATTGATATTCCCGTTGTTTGAAATGCAATGACAGCTAAATTGTTAAGTATTCCAATGAATGATATTATTTTTTCAAAATGTTCCAAAGTGTTATTACTATATACTGGTTAAAGGTACAGATAGATAAATATTCTTTAAAAATTCTGAATTTCTATATGACGATACTAACCAACTAAATAGTATGTAATAGTGTTGTATTAGATTAGATTGTTAAAAAAGAAGTATGTTATTGTACCTGGAATCACGTGAACAATTCGCATCTTATTCAGGGAATTATATTTGTAAGATTAGCTTAAATAATTCAACGTTTTGCTTGTTTCAACAATGTCAGTTGACAAATGAAAATCTACTTTCATGCTAGTTTCATACTATGATCATAAGCAATTAAAAAAAAAATCAAAGCATTATTTTATAATACATGCAGTTAGCACAAGTCATCTATATCAGTGTTTATATTTGCATGTGCTAAAATTATGATGAATTATTTTCTTCTAACGAACATTTTTTTTAACATTTTTTTTAACATAAAAATTTAGCATTTTCATACATGTAAATTTTTCTAATTAGATAATTAGATAATGTTTCGTATATATCCATTTACTTTATCAAAGGAAACTGTACTTATCTACCATATTTTGTAAATTCAACACAATGAGGCAGTGCCTTTATAAATACAATTATTTATTTAAAGGATACAGTTACAAACTTTTCTCTTTTATTTTTACAAATAATGCCAAGATAAAAAGACTTGTGTTTCTTTCATTGAAATATAACTTGAATTTTTATATATGAAATCAATTAATGGCACTGTTTTCGCTTTTTACAATAATACTTAAATAATCATATTACTTGTAAATACAAACACAAGTTAAAACGAATTCAACATTTTCGTTTTTGAATAATACATAAAAGAAATGCGTGCTTTACACGGTCTGTAGTATGAAGTAGTAACTTTTTACATGTAATTTTTATGTCCATTAGAAGGATAAGAACCAATGCTCGTGCGATTTTAGCAATTTTTCATATGTAGAAATAGACATTTTTCAGATTTGTATAACATAACAAATTACTCCACTCATTATGTAATAGAATACACGGTTTTCAAGGCAGTTATGCAATTGGCAGACTAATATAACATAACGATATGTGCACAAATATTGGAAGTCTTGACTGTCTCGAGTCATTGTGATATTAGTTTAAGGATATTAAATATATAATGATATAAATATTAATAACTAGGAGTATAATAAATATTTTTTTAATAATGTCACACATAAGAGAGTCATATCATGTGGACTCAACAAGTAGAACTTCTGATTACGTTAAGTTAATACAGAATATTAACTTTAATTCAATTAAGTATATTGCGATTAACATGTTTCATATCTTAATCTTCAGAATTAATATAATTTTGTATATGTAAATACTGTTAAATTACAAAACTTAATTAACATGACAGCGATGGTTTCAAATTTGTGTAAAGGTTGAAACTTTGATTGTCACACCAATATGTTCTGTTGTATATCTAGTTTATTGAAACCCACCGCCATCAATAAAAAGAAACTTATTAAATTGTTTCATATATGCATCTTTTATTTTAATTCCTATATAGCCTTCCTAAGCAAACGAAAATCGACATATTTGAAAGAATGCAAAGTAAACATAATACATTAAAAATTAAATTTAAAGTGTTGCTTTTGTACTTGGTAGAGTTTTATCATTTGCTACCATTTTGTTATGCTATACATGCAGACAGGATCTTCTCTCTGATTACACACATATTTACAAAATACTATATAATACTATATTTTTACATTATTTACTAACATAATAAAATTGCTGCTATGTTACTAACATAATGACATAATGAGTTTTTTATAAATAATAGTACAGTATTATGTAGTCGTATGATTGGATTAAGAACTTTAGACTGGTGGTACATTATAATATATTGAAGCACTCTACTTGTGGAAAATTTAAGATAAAATACTTTGGAAAAATCTTTATTTACAAGCTCTACGAAGATATTTCTTGTGAAACTCGAAACTTCGACATTTCCTGCTCTCTGCCTTCAGTTACATAATAATAGAAAATTCTGGCAGAAGTCGATGGTGATTATAGGTAGGCTGAAGATGCGTTGATACAGGGGCGTGTACTCTGCTCAAACTTGATTTATTTTTAATGGATAAACTAAATTTAAACAATAACTTGAATGCAAAACGTAAATGTGAAGAAAATAAGAATATGAACTATAATACAATAAGAACTAGAAATGTATAACTTTAAAATCAAACAATATAACTTTTAATAAATATTTGTTTTAAATTAATAAGGGTACGTCTTTACAGCTTGAGCTGTAACGAACGCAGAAGTAATCTTTTACATCTTTTCATCTTCATTTGCTATTTACAATTTTGTTTGTTTCTTAAATCTCCAACCCTAATCAAGATTTTATAAATAGTTATTTATGTAAAGTAATGTATAATTGCATGGTCAATTACATTTGTTTTACGTAACATGAATAGATATAAGTATTAATGTGAGTTATCACGAATGTTCTACGAAATCAATATATTTTATCAGGTCATAATATTTTGTCATCGCTGCAGGTTTACAATTTGGATTTTGCGCCATTCTGAAATCGTATCGTGCGAGCCATCTATGTGTAATATGATGAACTATAGGTTAAGATTAGTTTACAATATATAGGTTCTTGTGGTAACGCTAATAAGATTTTCTAAAACTTTCTAATTGTAAGATTAATATTGCATTTGATAATTCAAATTTCCCTCCTATCTCTATTGGTAATACTGCATTAATTCTGGCGCTTTTGTGTAGCTAAATTCGCATGGTTGCGCAATATTATCAAATTCGTATCATTATTGACTTTTATTTATGTATTTATGAGAATTCTGCGTAATTTTGTAATTAACAAATTAATTTTATTATGAGTACAAGTTATGAAGTTATAAAGAATAATATGTGTACTTTTATTTAGGTACAAGAATAAAAGAATTTAAAATGTTGGCTATACTGACTACTATACTCAATACCTTCCGGTGAGAGGTCGCGCATCTTTCAACGTTTATGGACTCTTTTCCGGTAGGGTGACAAAATGACTGGCTTCAGTAATAAGGTATCCAGTTTGTTTTATCATTTTAGCTTGTATAAGATCATTAGTAAGTAAAAAATATGGGCGTTATAAGCAATAGAATACACGGAAAATGTTAGTAAATATTTTACATATGTATCTAACGTAAATTTCTTAAAAAAACTTAGTGCTCATTGTATCATTTGTGGTCACATACACGTGTTTTCCTATAAATGTCTCTTGTTTTTTGGAAGTATACGACGTATATCATTTATTGTTTTATCGTTTTCCAATATTATAGTAATATGTACTGCTCAATATACTTATTAAACAGATTTTATTCTAAAATAATTTTTATGTTTGACACGTGTTAGTTATTATTGACAGCATTGGATACAGATGCATGTGCATAATTACACTCTTGCTGAGCTGAGCTGAACAAATTTTATAGTTTTTTCCAGTATTGTAACTTTATCGAAAGATTTATTAGTTAAATATATTACTCTATAATTATATGTTTTCAGCCAATATTAATCGATGGCCGTGGCCATTTACTTGGTCGCTTGGCAGCAATTATTGCCAAAACGATTCTACAAGGCAACAAAGTAATTGTTGTCCGCAGTGAACAACTTAACATTTCCGGCAACTTTTTCAGGTTTGTAAAGATTTCTTTCTTCCGATCGACGTTGCGATTTTCCTTCGTACCAAACAAATATGCTATACAGACACTGGTTTTTTTTATTTTGTTTAAATATCTTTTAATTTAGAAGTATTTAATTTCATTTGAAACTTTTGTTACAGAAACAAATTGAAGTTTATGTCGTTCTTGCGCAAAAGATGTAATGTAAACCCAGCCCGTGGACCTTTTCACTTCCGTGCACCTAGCAAAATACTGTGGAAGACAGTTCGTGGTATGTTTAAATGTTAATTGTTGTTAATTATACAATTAATTTGAACCAATCAATGATTATTTTACATCTTACCTACATTATTTGATAATATAATGAAACAACTATTTGTATGAGATTATTTGTCGTTGAATATTTAATAGTCTTTTAATAAGTATTGAAGAGTTAAAAGAAAGTTTGATACGTAGGAATGATTCCACACAAAACACAAAGGGGAAAGGATGCTCTTAGGAGGTTGAAGGTTTACGAAGGATGCCCACCACCATACGACCGCAGGAAACGTGTTGTTGTACCAGGTGCAATGAGAGTTATGTGTCTTAAACCTGGTAGGAAGGTAAGATCAAACACTTATCAAATATTCTTCTATTTTAATTATTATAAGACAACCATAATATATTTCTAACTGTTTTTTTTTTAACAATGATGGTATGGTAATTTGCGCCTGAGCATTGCTTGCATAATTTATGATGTCACTTTTTTGCTGAGTAAATATTATAAAAATAATTACATCACGTTCTTAAGAAATACATTGTACTAACACTATGGTTTTCTTTCTAGTACTGTCATGTGGGCAGACTGTCTCACGAAGTTGGATGGAAATACAAGGCTGTGGTACGTACACTGGAGAACAAGAGACGTGTCAGATCAATTCTTGAAGTTCAAAAGAGAGATAAACTCAAGGTAAATTTCAAAAATAAGATTGGAACATTTTACAGAATCATTCTTGTACTACATACATTATTTGTTCCAGAAACTTACTAAACAAGCTGGGCAATCCGTTACCAAAGCTACAGCACCATACACAGCAATTATTAATAATTTTGGATACAATTAATATAAAAATTGTAAAAATAATAAAGTTCTATAAACATTCTACTTTGACTCATTATTATACTTTTCTTAATTGTGAACTTCTTAAATTTAATTTAATTAAGTAGTTCATTTAGAACTTACATCATAATATTGTAGTTTAACATTTCTTAACTCGTGAGTCGCGCTAAATTATTAATGTTTCGCGAAGTAGTTTTATTGTAGTGAGAATCAGTAAATTAATTGAACGTAAACAGTAAATATAATTTCAATTATTTTAATGATTTTTAGAATTTTACAACTTACTGTTACATTTAAAATCGTTAAACTTATATTTTACTAAATTTAAGTATTTTTTACTTATAATCATGTTATATATATTCTACGCATGTAGAAATTATTATCGAACATACATACATAATTTTATTTATTTGTATAATATTCAGTTATTCTAGCCAAACAATTTTACATTATAAATATTTGGATCGCGGTGTTACAAATATTTTCGACTGTGTGCCGAAAAGGTTGAGAAACACTGTTACAGTTGTTTGACCTATATATTTTAACAACGATTAACTATTTATTTATTTGATAATAGCAAAATGGTTTACAACTTTAATGATACTAAATTCCTTGTTTAACAAGTTTTTGTAACATAATATCGAACTAAATTTGAATAATATGTATATCAATTAGCAACTTCTTTGAAAATATAAACAAGTTTATTTATAAATATATTTACACAATATACACATTTTTTTTATAACAAAATAGATTGAATTAATGCTCTATACTCTCTACTGTAAAAACAACTGTGCCCCTTTTATCATTATCCTCATCATCGTGTACTTCATTTTCTTCTTCGTCCTCTGAGGTAGAAGATGAACTGGTATCACTATCATTTTGTAATTGATAGCTCCCTACATTTTCTGGCGGTGGTCCAATAGTATGTAAACCAAGTTGTTCTGCTAATTTTTCAGCAGCATGTTTAGCTTGAATCATCTATGGAATATTATAATTATTAATAAATATGCTTTATGTACATCAAAATATATATAACTACTTCAATTACCTGAAGCTTTTCTTTATGTTCCCTTTGCAGCAATAAAGACTCATTTAAATTCACAACTTTTATTGCACCATGAACTATAAGTGGAGGCGTAGCTGCTGTAACTTCCCAATTTTTATTTGTCTTTCTTTGTTTCTCTTTCTCTGGATCATGTACATTAGATTTGGTAGTTTTGTATGGCTTAAATGGTTCCCTTGTTTTGTTGTTTACTTCTGAAGGATTTTCTACTTTGTTGAGAATGTATTTAACGTGTTCTGCTTCTTTAAATTCTTCTTCCTGAAATGATTCTATTTCTGCCAAATCTTCTGGCTTAATTAAACTTTCCTCTGGTGGTAAGTGGATAATTTTCTTTTTGTGTATACCAGAACCTGTCGGCTAGGAACATCAAGCATCTTGATAAATATTAAAATAGATTACTCAAAAAATGATAACACAATTATCATTAATATAAAACTAACTTGTGCTAATATTTTCAATGGATCTTCTTCATCATCACTGTCAAGTTCAACAATTTTTATCGTATCTTTTGTTTCGCTATATTTGCCTGTCCATTCTAATTCATTCATAGCAGCTTTACCCTCTGATGCTAGATTTAGTCTTGACAAAAGATCGGCTGCTTGTTCAACTTCATTCTTATGCTCTATTTCTTTCAATATTTTATCACGAAATTGTTCAATCTTCTGCCCTTTATCGGAAAGCTTCATTATAAATGTTCTAAAGAAAGGAATTGAAAGGTATACATTAAAAATAAAGTGATTTATTAAACAATGTTTGTCACAGAGCTTACCTACTTATTAGCAAGAATTTTATTCTGTCTTTCTAATAGTTCTTCTAATTCAAATTTCTGTTTCTTCCCCAAGTCTTCTATATATCCTTGGCTTTCTTTTTGAGAAGGAGGAGGTATTTCACCGGGAATTCTCTGAATAACTCTCTTCAACATACTGAATTATAAATTTTTAGATATATTCAAAAACATCTAAAATGATTAAAATCAAGATATATGTCGTGATTTCCGAAATTAAAATTAAATTTTTATACATATAATACTAATCTAAAGATAAAATGTTTACGTATAGTTACCTGTGTAAATTTTTAACCTGCTCATAAATATATAGATAACCAATCAAAATTTCTTTATGCGTACCAATTAATCTATTTTTGTATTCCTCAACGTATATCAACAATACATATCAACATACATTTATTGTCAATAAATTACCACCGCATATTTATTTATTCGAGTATTTTATGATCTCCACCATTTGAATTACGACCGTTTTACTTCGCGAAGAGAAAGCTGTAACAAACAACTGCTAAATACATGCAAAACATGCTTACCTGTGTACATGCCTTGAATGATACGAGATATCGAGATTTGAAGAATCGATGTTCCACGACATGTTCAATGGAGATCCAATTCCAACCTCAATGAAACTTTCTGAGCGATTGAAATAAAATGTTGAATCTGTCAGATGTCGTTGAATTTCTCTTAACCAGTGAGGAATGAGAATAACAATTTTCATTTGATTGGATGAGAACGTTGAGGCAGCGAACATATTCTGTCAAAATCAACTATTTCAAACGTAATTTTATTAAAACTGGTAAAAGTGACGTAAAGTTGTAATGATTGAAAGCAAGTTCGCAAAGCAACTGCCAATCTTTAGAAATGAATTGCAATGGGGGGTTGTCCATGGGTGGTGAACGCAAGACAAATCTCTTTATGGATTCTAAGCCAATTATCACATGTAAGTTCATTGATCAAAATATTCATTTATTTAACCTCTTACTTGGAATGCCATCGCGAAGTATTGTTATTGACGCCCACGACTAACTGTCAATCTTTATGACATTTCGTTTCTTCTTACAAGCATAATTGAAATATAATTTCGCACATTTTGGGCGCTAGAACACATAATAATAAATTCTTTCGAAATTAGTACTTGTTTGACGGTCATCGTTAATTTTTAATGAACATATGTTATTTTGAATAGGTTAATATACGTTTTTCTATTACTTGAAATAACATATTTTAGCTTGAATCGTGTCAGTTGTATTGCGTTTATAACATTGCTTATCTTGTAATGTAATTCTGTTTGTACAAATTCTTGTCTATTTTATTTTGCAATGACATAATGATCCTTTTTTTTAAATACAGATGCAGGAGATGAAAAATTATTCTCCACGGTGGAAAATAGTTTGGTCCAAGGACTACCTGCAGAAACAGCTGAATGGCGTAGATCATTTGGTAGACCAATTAAGCATGTCAAACTCGGGGCTAATTTCGTGCCATTTTCCAAGGATATTTTACCATCTAAGAAGGATTGGCATCTGATAAAACAACCAATATTTCATATTTATTGGAGCGAATGTTCTGTAAGTGTATTAATATAATATAATAAGTATAAATGAATATTTGTTAGCGCGTTTACATTGAAAGTTTTATTTTTAGGATGTAGATACTTATAAAACCAATATTAGAGATGATATAGACAACTGGTTGAAAACGTTAACACAGTATCATATACAAGACTGGATGATTGTTTTAGTAGAAACATACGACATAAAGAAAACTAACAAACTTTTACCTAGAACTACTGTTCTAGACAAAATTCGAAGTGATTTTGCTTCTAAAAATGGAGACAGGTTACTAATATTTAATATATGTTCATATTTCATGATTTGTTTCCCGTTTTATATGTTGTATGTCAAATTTCTTTACAGATGTTTCTCTGTAATAAATTCTGTAAAATCGGAGATGCGCTCAGCTGAATCATGGAGGGGTTTAATTAATCGCATACGTCAATTAATGCTTATAGCATATGACAAAACATTGTCTGCTTTCGAAGATGTTATTAGAGAACAAAGAGAAAGCAGGAATCATCCAACCTGGAATTTCTGTCACTATTTTTTATTACAGGTGAAACAATGAACTTTCATTCATTTTAGTTATCACGTAAATTTACAGTTTGCAACCAGAAATTTTTGTTTTAGGAAGAACTTGCATTTGTCCTTCAAATGTTAGGTTTGTACGATGAAGCGTTAGTTCAATATGACGAATTAGATGCTCTCTTTACACAATTTGTGCTTAATTCGAATGTTGGAGGTACAACAAACCTTTTACCATGTTTTATCTTTGTAGTTAGAATTAAACAATAAGATATGTAATCGACATTGTTACAGACACTCCACACTGGTTAAATTTGTTTCAAACTCCTTTAAATAATTGGGGAGGTGTTAATTTAAGTAATGGTACAAATCATCATTTAAGATACCTTCTGGCTGAGTGTAAAGCATCGTTATTAGATCTTAGAAGTTATTTATTTAGTAGACAGTGTGCCATGTTATTAGCGTTTAATAAACCATGGGAGGTATATATGAAATTTTTCTATAATTTTATTTTATTCGCAATTACACGACTACGAAATTTTTACCTCGATTTAATAAATATTTATATAATTCCTAATTTAGGTTGCACAAAGGTGCTTGTCGTTTGTACATAACACATTAAGTGAATTACGAATCTTAGAAGTTCAACGCCCTGAAGGTTCCATCGAATGTTGGTCTTTTCTTTGTGCATTGGAAGTATTGCAAGCCTGTCAATTATCAATTTACAATATTGATAATAATCAACAACTAGATCTGTGTTCCCTTCACACAGCTAGTCTGTGGGCTCTTGCCAGAGACAAAGTAAGTTGGAAACATACTAAAAATTATGTCTTATCGATTAAATATTGTTATAATTTATTTCAGTTAGGAAGCTTAGGAAAATTATGTGGTTTAATGCCTGGAAATGAACCCTCTAGCGAGCAGTTGCACACAGTTGTCTATCTCATAGCTGGGATGGGTGATTCAGAACCACAAGTAGAAGGGAAATTAACACCAACTGATAAATTAAAGGAAGCACTTTCTTCGAAAGAAGCTTTCAAAAAACAATATCTTGAACATGCAGAATTAGCTATGGGTACTTACAAACATGTAGGTCGTATTCGATCGGCGAGATTAATAGGGAAAGAGTTGGCACAATTTTATTTCGAACTTGGAGAGAATCAAAAGGCTGTAGCATTTTTGTTGGATGCTTTGAAAACTTATACTGACGAAGGTTGGAATCGCTTGGCAGCGCAAACTCAATTGGAATTAGCACAGTGCTACAAACGAATGGACGACGTTGAGAAATACGCGAAAATTAGTGCAGCAATTGCTAGTTTGGATGTGTTGCATATTACTGTTCGTAATACATATTTTGAAGAAATGTTCGGTTACATGAAAATGATCGCATCCCCTCAGCCATTACTCATAGAACTTGGATATGCTTTTGTAATACTCGGTATGCAAGTTAAAGTAATGGATAAAGTGGTGCAAGATTGTGTTGTCAATATCGAGATAAGTGTAAGAAGTTTATTTCCAAGAGAAGTGAAGTGCACTAAAGCATCTATATCTGTGGAAGACATTCAGAAACCTCCAACATCGAACAAATTAAAAAAGGGATTAAAGGCACCAGCTGAACCTACAATCCCATTGTAAGTATCGCGTAAGTTATCAATATTATCAGTCACTATTTAATAAATTATTTTCTTCAGTTTATCGAAGTGCACGTTCGAAGATATGAAGCCACCTAACCCAAGATTGCTTCAACTAGAAGTGTACTCGTATTTAAACTATAAAGAAGATAAAAGTCTTGCATCAGTTAGCGTTATGCACAGAAATACAAAGCCAGTTGTAAGACGTTCCGATAGTACAAAACATAGGAAACCGTCTGTAAATGCAAAAGGCGACTTTAGTAAAGCATTGTCATGTGACGAGTTCATAATGAAACCAGGTGTGAACACGGTTACATTGATTAGACGCGTTGATCAGCCTGGCTTTTACAAAGTTGGCCAACTATCGTTAGTCATTGAAGAGAAATTGGAGTTTCTGTCACCTATTTTGAATCCCCGATTATGTTATGAAGTAGCAAAGACACAACCAACAATTACTTTAAAATGTGGCAGAGACTTACTGGCAGGCCTTATCCAAGATATAGAATTAATAATAATGTGTGGCAGCATAAAAGTAACAAAAGATATGAAACTTAAATTACGTACATCTAGGGGATTAGTAGTACAAGTTACCAATTCGCAACAAATAATGTGTAAAGAACTAGAGATACCACTGCCAGTTTACGAACCGTTTCAAACCATACGATTACAGTTAAAAGTTTTGGCCGAGCTACCACCAAAGAAAGATGCTTTATCAATGGAACACAAGGTATTTGCCTTTTTAGATTATACAGAGTGAGTTACCTAACTCTGTCACCTTAAATTACTTAATAATTTAAATTACATTAATTGAATGCTAGTGATTACAATAACACAAAAGTAATTATTACATTTTAAGCTGCCTTCCTCCTAAACCCATGCAATTTTTGTTTGAAACATCTTTTCATGTAACAAATAATCTATAAATTATTTTAAGTGGTATATTCGTCTTGTGTATTATTATACGTTGGGTAGATCAATAACTATAATTATTTAAAAAATATATGCAATAAAAATATTTGTTTTACGAATAGAGTTACTTTGTAAATAGATCGGTATATTTTTTCTTCTCTACGAAAAGGTTCTCATCACGTAAATGCCCATTATACATTTCAACGAAAAAATATTCTTTTATTTGTTACAATTTTCAAAATAATTAAGATATTAATTGTTATTGTTCTATCCTGTATAACGATCGAGTACAAATTTTTCTGAAATATAAATTACTTTTTTTAGTTGAATATACAATGTCCATGGGGCATTGAAGAAAGCATACCATTACATTTTGGTCCACCGCTTATGTCGAATATGAAGTTACACACAGCGAAACGAAGAAAATTTCTTCAAATAGTTGTAACTGGATTAACAAGACAACTCTTACAGTTAACTGAACCAGAATTAACAACAGTAACGTCTATAGATATTAATTTTAAAAGTTTAAATCCAATCGCCGGCCAGAGATTAATAATAGGCAATGGAATAAATGTGTCGTTTATGTGGGAACTTGAAATTGGCAAGGATGAGAAATCTATGATGACTATAAAGACTGATTTTCATGTAAAATATATACCAATTAACGATGCTGAATATTCGCATACCATTGACGATCCTTTGCATACACAGAATGTGCAAAGAATGGAAAAGGCATCTAGCGTTTACAGATGTAATTTCGATATCACAGATTATGTGGTAAGTGTCTAAATTATATCTTCTTTCCACTCTTTAACTGTCAAAAAATTAATTAAATGTATTGCGATGGTTTGTAAATTTTATGTACCAATTTTCACTAATAATCTAATTGTTCTTGAATCTAATATGAAAATGATTTGATAAATGTGTTCATGGCGCTTAAAACTTTATATAGAATCTTTTAAACAAACAAATTATTATTTATAACATCATTTTCCAGACTTTGTTTACAGTGTCTTCGAAAGTTGAACCAGCTGGAAACGGAGGTGAATTTTGTCGTGCTGGTAGCATGTGCCATCTTTATCTCACAGTAACACGTATTTTGCCCAGTCCCACTCCAAATCCTCCACCTCAATTAATGTATGAAGTCCTTGCCGATCAAGCTATGTGGGCTGTATGTGGCCGTACTGCTGGTATTGTGTCGTTGGAAGTCTTAGAAAAACAAAGTGTCACATTGGACGTGATGCCATTAACCAGTGGTTATTTACCCCTTCCTGTTGTTAGATTGTCTCGATATATCCCAGCGTCAGAGTCAAAGAATGGTGAGTACATTGATGTGTGTAAGAAAAGTGTTTTAACCTGTATTAAAGAGTTTAAAAATTACAACAATTTTTATTTTTGATTTGTATGTTCACAGTGGTATTGATTGATAATGTTTATTTATTTCTTTTTAAGATATTCGTAAGAGCGAAATCGCTTCCGTTCCAAGATTAGAACCGTTCAGTCCTGGACAAGTCTATAATGCCAGCAAAGCGCAACAAGTTCATGTTTTACCAGCAGCCCCTTCAGAAGTAAATTAAAACAAAGCATGCTATTACATATGTATAATACATTTATTGCATTAGAAATTGTACCAATGCTGATTATCATCCTTTACACATTCTCCGGCGTAGTTCTTTGATACCGAATATTATTGTTCACTATTCAGTCGTCATTATAGGGGTTTGTTTACGTTTTTATATTCTTTCATTGAAATTTGAATTTTAGACAAATAAATTTTCTCTCTAACTCAAAGATATATGTTTATAAGATGCTTGTCTCAAAGTCAAATTTCAATATGCATTGTTGTTTATTTGTACCAGTAATAGATAACTATTAATTTAAATTTTGCTGTAAGAACCGAAGTAAATATATAACAATATGTAACTAGCATGTAAAATTACAAGCATTTGTAATTAGTTCAGGAATGCATAACACAGAAGAATGTTACATCACAATATGTCTTTTTAAAAAATAATGTTCTTTGTATTCTAGTTGAGTAATATTTGTTTCATATCTACTTTTGTTTGAGTTCCATTCGAAAATAAGTTGAAGAAATTGGTTTTCCTTTAGTTTCAACCATGTACTTATGATTTTTATATGGTGTACACGTAATATTATAGATACTCCGAATTATTTTCTATCTACCGAATGTTTTGTTTTTATTTAATGTATTCTATATGAAGTTGATTACAATCTGATTTCCACTAATTACAACTGATTTTTGAGGCTTTTAGAGAATACGTCACCTTAGAGCCAAGATGATTTAATTATCCTTATTGGATATTATTCTGTAAAATTTGTACAAATGTTTATCAACAATATACTCATGATACAAAATAAGAATTTCAAATTAACTTGATTCATATGAAAATATTATGAGAAGGAATTAACATTATAAGGATGTGTTCTATAATGATTGTTTATGTAAAATGTAAGTACATGTAAAAAGATGAAGATAAACGTTATGTATGATACACTTATTTCGTAGCCTTTGTTATTCAAAGTATGGATATTACATAAAATATCATTATGTTGCCATGTTAATTAGAAAATGATTTCTTTTTCTTAATCAGGTGTCGTTATAAACTATGTAAATAGAATATACAATAATTATAATACTCAATATTCAATATTCCCATAGTGAAACAATATTGAAATTTGACATTTATAATTAGTTTGAATGATATTTTTAAATAATATGAAACGTAATTAATTGATAGATAACTACAATTATGAATGACAATAGACATATATTGTACATTTATAAACCAACACGGACAAACCAGCATTAACATCTAGTAATGTTCTTAAAGTTATGTTTTGTGTAAAATGTTAAATATCTCTTTTAAATTTATAAAAGAATGGTAGATACATGTATACATGTTTCATTATATATGTACAGAGATATGTACATAAATATATCAAATAGTGTATGTAGATTATTGTTATTCATCATCTTGAAGTGACATATAATATATTTGATTGAGAAGATACATTATAAACATCATTTATAATCAGTATGAATATATATTAGAGGATACTAGGATTATAAAATATTGGTTCCAATTTTTTGGTTTACGATAATATTTTAATTCATTCTATGTAAACAGTTTAGAAAACCTTTGTTATTATGAATATGTGTAGCTTGTATAATCATAAACCATCTTTCATATAATGTTAAGATTATAACACATAAAAGGTGGTTTTGATATAATCCTGTTAATATGTTTTTCTAATAAAATTGTATCCTATTTGAAGTCATTAGATATTGTATAATAAATTAAAATATAACTTTTATTTTTTATATGTACATGTTAAGGTAACTGAATTCTGAATAAAATGGTATTTATAATAAATAAGATAAATAATCCATTTATCATGTGTAGAAAGTTAACAATAATTTATCACATATACATGAAAATCTAGGTATTAGTGATAACGCACGCTACAATGTGACTCCAATAATGCACTTAAAAAGATTTATTATCAAAAAAGGAAGTGGTAGGCGTTATACATGGTAACAAGTATTGCATGAAGAGTAGAAATAAGAATAAAATATATACATATTTATTTCAGATTTTAAAAGTTAATTTCACTTTTTGTACTATAGGTACAATTAATTATAAATAACATGTACACATTAATAAGTTGGTAATGGTTGCTGTGTCAGCAATAGACCAAATCTTCTTTTTAAAGTTATTCTTTCTCTTGAATATTTATCTTCAGGGGAAAATCGAGCTAGAACCATCATTTTCATTATTAAATGTTTTCTTTTGTAAGGAAATGAAACATAATATTTTACTTACCTGGATGCGCTGATAATGTAGGTTTTCCATTTGGATCGATTTTCTGGGAAAAAGATGAATATTACGTGAAATTAAATAATTTAACGATAGTAATGCTAATTAATAATTTTTGTTCAATAAGTATATAATATGCAGAAGGAAAATATGAATCGTTGACATACTACGAAAACAGATATTATCCTTATACTAATTCTACAGACATAATTTTTTAATTTCCATATTTTTTACTTAATACCTTCAGTGTATACACACGATCGCCATTTTCATTGAAATAATACATTAAATACATTTTAATGGTTTAATCGGCAAGCTTTTCCGTATAGGTTATGGTTTAGATTCAGCATCAATTTCTACCTCGTGGTTGTCGCGTCGGCGTTTATGTTGTATGTATATACTTGTTTTCTAGCGCATGCGCAATTATTATATTGGTATAATTCGACTATGTACTTACATATGTACTCGAAATATATGTATAAATGTATACATTTTTTACTACAATCAAGAGATCGATAAATATATTTAGAAATATATTCTCTAATCTACAAAGTAGATTGATTGAGCCATGATTAGTGAATGTTGCTTCGTACGTAAACAAGTCATTCGAAAAAAATGAATGATTTTGAAGAAATCTCCATTGACAAAAGTTAATTCTATTTTGAAAATCATTCAGAAAAGTGGTTGCAATGATTTGTTTACGACCAATTTGAGAAAATGAAATTAATGTTATCAAAAATATTATAGTCCCTTTATATCTGAATAAAAAATGTAAAACATTTGATTAAAATAAAAAATGAAGTTACTATTTGTTATAGCAGATTAAAAATTGTTATTTTTTTTCAAGAGGTACATAAGATAGAAAAATTGTAATTTTCCTGTCTTATATTAACAGTCTTATATGTACGTTACATTATTATAAGGACAGTACACCTTTTATTCAAAGGTTAATAAAACGGCTGCAAAAAATCGTATATAAAGTTTCTTTATGTCGTTGTAAAGTGGATGCTTCAATCTTCAAATCTATCTTTGATTTATTTGCCAAAAACATTTTTTAATGTTTTTAAAGACGTTCCAATTGGTAGCATTTTCAAAGGAAAACACCATGTTAATTCCCCACCCGTTATGTTACGCGAAATTGTTTTAAAGAGGCGTGCAATCCTGTAATCCTAATAAAATGGAGTAAATTAAAAATTTTTTTCCCATATGACGATACTGTAAAGATACTTTAGGGAACATTAAGCAACGTTTTAGTTTTATTTTCATATTTCTTTATTACATAAAATTACAAGCTGGTGGAGTTGTATAACATTATCTAACTCCGTGTCCAGCAAATTGGTAGCCAGCAGTAAAGGTGACTGAAATATAAAAAATATTGTTGTACTAACTTAAAAAAAGTAGATTATCTCCAATCCAGCGTATGTTTTTTGAAAATTTTGAAAAATGAGAAAATGGAGACTGGTTAAAAGCAAAAATATTTTTTTCAAATTAAAAAAACAATGTCAGCAAATTAACATACCAAAGAAAGTCGTGCGCTACATTAAATCTATTTTTGTTTAGATTAATACAACAATGTTTTATTTTTTTATGTTCCAGTCACCTTTACCGCTGGGTGCAAGCTACCAAGGTTTTGCTGGACATAGAATTAGATAATGTTATACAACTCCACCATTTTGTAACTTTATGCAATAATACAAAAGAAAACGAGAATAAAGCTAAAATGTTCCTTAAGGTTTCTCAAAAAAAAAGAATCTTTTTTTACAGTGTCTTTATAATCGAAAAATAAATGTTAGATATACTTCATTTTGGAAACGTATGAGACCAAGTCGATGGTTCTGCAATTATTTGTAATGAAGTAAAAAAATTTGTATTGATCACAGATTAATGATTCTTCGCAAATCGGAAATTTAGCGTCGAAACACTTTTTGGATCGACTGTGTAACATTGTGGGATGCCGTGCGTGTTAAGACTATTGTGCAAGATGAATGGTGTATTTCAATTAATAACAAAGACGAATTTACGAGCGGAACATACTCGCGCCGGAATATCTCGTCGGCGGGAGCATTGATTGTCCGTGTGTGTAACTGACAGATCCGTGGGTGTAGAACTTCTGACAATTCTTCTTGGCGAACTCGACGTTGAAGCGCGCGTGGTCGATGCAACGAACCGACAGATAGTCGCAGCCCAGGGTGTCACTTCCGTTGACAGACAAATCATAGTCAGTGTGGAACGAGTATTGCCCGTGACAACGTACAACAGTTGTCGATCTAGAAACGCCTCGCATTTCTAAACACTTTTCTAATGTTCCGCCGCGCGACTTGAGGTAATTGGCACGCACAATTGTTTCCTCGCCGATCAATTCACCTGAACGTTTCATTTTCAGATCTAGCGCGCTAGTGTACATTGCCGTTCAAAAGTTTAGGGACACCGTATCGCTTTCGTAGTAAATCGATGTTTCGCTGACATAATATCACTGTGTGTTACAGCATTGAATGGACTGTCGACGTTTAGGGTAAGGGACTGTTGGAGCACCAATTACTGTGCCTATATTGATTATACTTGTTTTTGAAGCATAATGAATATTAACAAATATTAACAGTATTGTAAACATATTATAAATAATAATATTAACAATATTATATTATAACAATTATTAACAATATTATATTATAACAACTATTAACAATATTATTATTATATTCTTTTGTAATATTCATTATGATTTAAAAATAAGTATGATTAATATTGGCACAGTAATTGAGTCGCTATGCAAAATACAAAATTTCTGTACCAATTTAACAGTTTTAGGAAATCAAAAATACTACAATAATATCTTTAAATTCTTCGGATATTGTTACCGTTTTGCATTTCACTTACTTATAAAACTTGTTATGAATGGATAAAAACCGCAGTTTAGCAACGAAACAATTATTATTATCGTGTATTTGTTTTGTAAAAAGAGTATAAACTAATAATAAAAATCTGAATAGCGAGTGTAGCTCCACATTTTTTAGCAGCAGTAACATATCCACATTAACATAATGCATAAAGTTACATAATTACATTGCTATTTCACTTATTTGCAGATACATTATAGAACAGATGAAAAATTCCGAGTTCACAATAACATTGTGTTTATTTACTTTGTGCAAAATAAAAATTGTCTTCATTAATTGCAAAGTACTAGAATTGAATAAATATTCCAGTTCAAATATAGAATCATTAAATATACACGTAAATAAAAATTAAAAAGGAAAATAGATAAAGAAAACTCTAATCTCTGAATTCAATTCTTTCTTGTGTAAAAGTCACGATAACGAGTTTCTATTAATTTTAGTAGATTATGTAAATATTTTTCGAATGGCTCGATTTCCATAAAAAAAAGAAAAAAAAGAAAAGATGATAGGAGCAAAATTGTCGGCACGCCGAAGTTACGATTACAGCCGAGGAAACGCATTCGGTCTCGCATTATCTATAAACGCTCTATCCATAAAAAATAATCGTGTACACCGATACCGACACATCGACATCGACATTGAATTTATCGTAAACCACTCTAGACCGCGTGCAGTTCGATGCTGTCTGATCAATGATTCGTTTCGGACAAACGAAAACTTGACAACGGAAAGTGAGACCGGTGAACGGATTTGTGTTTCGCAGATGCAACCGAGAAATATTCGTTGGATCATTCGGATCGAGGAAAACCCGTGGCAAGGCGAAAATGTCGAGGAGCAAATCACCAGCATTAAATGTAAGTTCTAGTCATTAATAGACGATCCCGGGAAGGAATTAGTCCGTCGAAGTGAAAATGCTAGTGATGAAAAGAAAAAGAAAACACGAATGCACCGAACAGTAAATGTCAGTGCGAGATCTCATTAGACTCGATGGAGATCCGTTAGCATAATACACTCGTTAGGAAAGCACGCTCACTACTGACGCCACATGTCATTTACGTAATTATAAATAGAAGTGATCAACATGATTACGTGTACCTACTGCATCGCGTTTTACCTTGTATCGTGTACATTATGGGAAAAACGTGCAAAAATGCGTGTTTTAATGTAATTAATAGACTGCGGATCTTTATGTAAAATTTCGTCGTCCGTTGGAAGGAACAGGAGTAACTTAGGAATTTTTTCCTTTCTCTAACAATTTTAATAGCCTCAAAATAATATACCAATACGATATATAAATAATAAATCAATAAAATAATAATAATAAAAATATAAAATATCAATTAAATAATAATAAAAAAAAATCAATATGAATAATATAACAATTCGATTCATTTAGTAATTCCAGGGTAAGGAACCCAATTACTGGGAGGTAGCAATTTTCGAAGCATAATGAATATTAAAAAAGAAATATTAAATTTTTTTCATTAAAATTCGTTAATATATATGTTATACATCTCTTTTTTAATATTCATTATGCTTCAAAATAAGTGTAATTATTGTAGGCACAGTAATCGGTACCTCCTCATTAATTGGTAACCTTACTCTACTGTTTCAAATTACAGGTTCTCAGTTTTACCATAATCACATAAAATCAGCAGTAATTAATAACATAGAAAGCATACGTGTACTTTGAACACGTGTTCTTCCTTCCCATATTTTTATTACTGGAATATTTTTCACTACTTTATATATACAATTATATTTATGTTAAACCATGACTATATTGACATTTTTTCTTCAATTCAATGTTAATTGCAATACGCTTTAATTTGTGGCATACTAATACAACGACGTTTAAACAGACGGATCAGCAAATTACATATTTGAATTGTATAATTGTTTCATATTTTTGAAATACTTCTTGTTTTAGTCCCACTTTTATTTCGTTCTACATTCATTTGCGTCATATTCTATTTTTATTTTCTCACATTGCTTGATTTTCGATCGCGATTCAATTGACGACTCAAGGTGAATCGAAAATACCGAATCTTGTCAACGACGTGCCTTATCGTATTGTGACACTATAAAGTGTAAAGTATCGGATTGAAGAGCGGTCTTTCAAGTACTCACAAAAATCTATTTTCTCGCGAGGGATTTCTCGCGGATGTTGATTAACGAAGCCACGAACGTTACTTTTGAATCACGGACATTGAAATCTTTAATATTACGTATACATATGTACATAGATTCATTCGTCATCCGAAATAGGGTAAGGGACCCAATTGCTGTACCTATATTAATAACACTCATTTTCTAAGCATAATGAACATTAAAAAATGTTAACAGTATTCTAAGAATATTATAAACAACAATATTAATAATATTATATTATAAAAATTATTAACAATATTACATTATATTATTATGCTTTTATTTTATATATTATAATGCCTTAAAAATAAATATAATTAATATAGGCACAGCAATTGATACTCCCACAGTAATTGGGTCCCTTACCCTATGCAAAATTCAAAGGGAACGATGAACACTAGACTGCAGATTTTTATGTGAAATAAAACTTGTCTGTATTAATTACAAAATACTGGAGCTACATTATAGACATTTATTTCTCTTGTTAACAAGCCCGAATAAAAAAGTAGTGAAAAGCAACGTTCATTTTCTTCGTAACTCAGACTAAACACAATTTTTCCAAAATTTTCACTACATATCTAATAAACTAATCCATTTAGCTCGACAAAAAAGCTGAGATCGTTTAGTTAATTTATAAAAAAATTATTCCAATTTGCGATGGCGCGTGCCATCGATTATGAGACTGGCTGTACATACACGAATGTTTGCATAAAACACATTCATATGGTACTGTAAAAAATTGTTCATAAAGATAGGTATATAACCTTGACATTATCTCAAACTTTATATTATTGTTTTATTATGACATAAAATGTCCACAACCGACAGAACTACCGTGTGTGTAATTTAATTTGGCTCAGTGTTTATTACGCGCGTCATGTCTTGCAATGCATCCATTAGCAGGCATTACTCTTTGTTCATATTCCCTCCTATAATTCGCACGTGATGGTATTTTTAGAACACGTGCGATATTTTTGGTAAGTGCATTTCGCGAGGGAAGGGCGGTGGATGTATGTATACCTTCAAATCGAACGTTTTGATTGTATATTCTTCGAACAACCGTATATGCTTTTCTCACGCGTGGACTAAAAAGTCTTTCATTAACTTTTTATTTCACTTCTCTGTGAAATAAAGTGAGAATCGGCCAAACGTGCGAGTTGACTGCAAAAAATTTGCAAAATCTCTTCGATATTAGCCAAGGGACACACTCGCAAAATAATTGTCGAGTGCCATATGTATAATAACGTATAGACGTGTGTAAAATATGTAGTGAATTAATCTTGAGGTCTTGAGGTCTACCTGTTTAGATTATTGAATTGCAACAAGAAGACGCATTTAGGAACATTGCGTTGTGGTTGCTGCCTACGGGAGATTAGGACAAGAGACCCAATTACTGCGGGTGTACCAATAACTGTGCCTACATTAATTATATTTATTTTTAAAGCATAAAGAATATTAAAAATCAGATGTTAAATATTTTTTCCTTAGGATCAGTTAATGTATGTATGATATATATCAAATTTTATATTAAGAATAAGTATAATTACTATAGGCACCGTAATTGGTACCCCCCAAAATAATTGGATCCCTTAAGCTATACATTTCTAGTTAATCTAGTTCAACGTTGAAGAATTCTTTGAATATATTTCATATAAATAGCTGTTGTTACTGTGACATTACATTTCGATGCGTTCGAACAAATTCGTTATTCGATGCGTCGGCGCTGACTTCTGCAAAGAAGATCGCCTACGAAGCATGCTTCCCAATACCTTACAGTGCCGCGACAGACTGCATGGAACGAGGTTGTTCCTTTTCAACGAAATCAGGAAGTGTTATCCATTAGAATACGATTAACATACATTTAAAAACGTGCTTGCACGATTCGCGAAACGTTGGAGATTTTCATCTTCTATACGTAGATTTTAAATTCGCCAGGAACGCATAATCATTGATAAACGATAGAATACTGTTTATACAGTCACACGTCAAAATTGAATTTTAACTTAAACTATACGTACAAACGTATTGGATTGGAACGGAAGTTCGTAGCGTTTTAAAATTAAAATTCAAAGTTAAAATTTAGATATTTATTCAATAATATTTTCCATTCTATTCTATTACTTTTTACCATTTTTACGGTAACTTTAGTGTTATTGAATAAAGCTATGAACAAATACCTTTGAATTTTAATTTAAAAACGCCACGAACTTTCGTTCCAACCTAATATTGACTATTCGTTTGTCTGATTTGGAGAACGAGTAATTGCTATGAATGTAAATAATCATACCGATAAAAATTTAAAGATTGATTAATTGATAAAAAGATTATGATATCTTCTATGAAACAGAAAACTATCCTAGTTATTATATACACTGACTATGTTCATTTTCTTTTTTGACATTATACAAACAGGTGCGATAAGTGTTTGATCTAAATCTTTTTTTCCGCGAATATGGTGAAAAAGATTTGTTACGTAAAGTGCAGTGAATCGTGTAATGTTTTAAGTCAAGTGCAATAAAGTGTTGTGTGTTTGATAAATTATTTAATTATTTCAAATGCAGATCTGAAAGACCAAGTATGGACGATGATATTTGTAAGTAAATTCACCAATTGCGTTGCGTGATTGCTTGTTTCATAGTGGTAGAAGCAATCGGATAATATGTCTATGTCTAAAATTGATGTGATTAGCGGACGAATCGGAGGCGAAACGCTGTGGGAGGTCTTAATACAAAGCGTAAACGCTTTTCTAAGAATTGCTAGTAATTTTCTGACCTCGCGACTCGACAGGGCTTGAAAACTGTTGATTTATGTCAGAAAATAACTGAAATATTGACGTTTTAGTATAATGAATTGTTTCATTTGATGTCTGAAAGTCATTGGTATGTTCAATCCTATTTTGACGAAAGAAAATGACCAATAAAAATCACATATATTAGATCAAAATTTCCTAATTTCTTCCTATCTAATATCAATCGTAGTTTATTTAACAAACAGTGCAACAGTTAGTGCAAAGACTTAGTACCCAATCTATCTCCGAATGACAAACATGTTAAAGTTAAACTACGTAAAACTATAGTTGACTTACTGATAAGAATCGGTAGAATTAGTTAAACTACGATTTCATAAATTGCAGGAGCAAAATCGATCGTAGAATAATGATATGATGATCGTAAATGAAAGTATAGTATATTCTAACCGGCAAAATATCAATGCGGTAATATTATTAATTAATAGAAGATGTGATAGTCAGAGGTGAATCCCAAGAATTTTATTGTAAGAACCATTCCTTACAATTCAATTTTTCCTTTATTTTTCATTTGTAATTTCTCCTCGGTTTGCAGTATTATTATATTCAAAGTTTGTAACAGTCCAAAACTGTAACAGAATTCACCTTTTATAGTTAATGGGTAAATAAGTGAAATAAATCTCGATAAATTTTCCTTGTGTCACTGCACGGTATACCAACAATATGGTTCTGCAAAAGAAATAATCTCGTTATAATGATTGGTACGGACGCAGGAGTTGTGCGCATTGTGGGGACGCACGACCCACCGTCCGTCTACCTGTTCCATTCTAGAGACCACTTCTTTCGATTTCTGAGATCCTGTTTACCTGCGATACATTGGGCCTTACGGTTCGCCAAGAACGGGCCCGGGGGCCTACTCCACTGTTCGCAGTCCCTGATTATTGTCCCTTTCTTTGGGACCCAAAACTGTAACGCCGAAATACTCCAAGAAATCATATATGTACATACTTATCAATTTTAATAACCAATTTGCCAGTCATCACAAATTGACTACCGAATAGTGTAAACGTTACATAATTTAACACATTGCATTCGGAAATTATGTACTTGCAAAATTACAATCTACTATTTCAACATCGCATTCAATGTTAACAACCAATTTATTAATAATCATAAATTATTTACTAAATAGTGTAAAGGTTACATAATATAACACATTGCAGATTTTAAGCAATTAAATAATTACTAGCTAATAATAAATACTTATTAGTGGTTTTAAATAATCAGTAGCAATATAACGTAGCTAAACGAATCTGTATTCGACGTTAAATATAACCTTAACGCAGTAAACATTTCATTTCGATTGCAATTTTTTTCAAATATTAGGAAATATTTGCATAAATAATTTCAATTTACGCATTCACTAACACTGAATTTATATTTAAATGCTATGATAATATTATTAATCATTTTTTATAATTACTTTATTATTCTTGTGTTTGTTTATCTTTGAATTTATTATTATTATATTTTATATTTGAAGTTGGAAAGGTTTGTTTTTAACGATTCCTACAACTATTCTCATATCAAATGTATGTATGTAAATTAACTAAAGTTACCAAACCATTCAAAGTAATTAATATTATAGGTTTAGTTTTGAAATTACTGATGTCGGTTTTACGTGAATATTAAAAAAAAAAATTAATTTGTTCGTGTTTACACTAAATAGTAAATACTTTTGTAATTTTTGCGATAAAATTCAAGAGGAGTCACTTTGACTGCTCAGTATATTTTTGAATAGCACTACAGTTAAATGATAGAAGTATACTAATTTCTAATAATTCTATCAATCACAGTCTACATAGAGTCATTAGTAGGTAAATTTTCTTTTAATCGTTCAACCTTTATCTATTAACTATACATTGTACAAGAAGACAATTTTAAAACTCCAGTAATTCATTTATTAGCCACGATCATATAGTTAACAAGTTTGCGCAAAACATGAATTTGACATTGTCCCCTCACGAGTTACAAAACAAGAATAATACGGTTGTAACCGTATCAAAAGTCGAAGAATGGTATAGAAACTGTTTTAACAAGTTACAAAAAAGATAACGAAGAACCTAAGATTACATGGTAATAAAAGGATGAACGTTATTCCTTTAGAGGTCAATTTGTACTAGGCTGAGAGACCCGATTACTGTGCCTATATTAATTATACTTATTTTGAAAGCGTAATGACTATTACGAAAGAGATATACATTATTTTCATTAACATATATATGTTGCATATCACTTTTTTAATATGTAGGCACAGTAATTGGGTTCCTTACCATATCCGCACAGACGCGGGACCTTTCCATCCAGTAAAATAATACTTTAACAATATTTCTTTAGTTTAGTTTCCGACAAGTTGATACGATCGGGTAATATAAACATCTATACACATTTAAGAATGTTTGTCTGATCGGTGCCGAACGGAACCGTTCCGTATTCGTGGCGGACAATATAAATCGACCTTCGAATGTGGTTTTCGAAACTGGACCGAACTTGTCGACCCAATAAAATGTCAACAATCGCTCGTATTGTCTTCTACGTGGTCGTCGACAAAGTCCCCGAACAAGGGAAAGGGACGGCCCACGATAAAGAGCGAAAGGGTCCGAGGGGGGTTGAAAGACCGAGCGAGACGGAATCGAGCGTGCACCGGGTAGAGGTCGGCGAGGGTGGAGGGGGAAGTTGGGCCTTACTCGTCCGAGTATCCGAGGTTGCCAGTTCGCTCGAGACTCGGCCGGTGTGCGGTAGGTTCGTGCGTTCTGTTGACGTTCGTACAAGAGCGAGAACGTTTGTCGGTATCCCTTTACGCGTTTGTTTCGGTCGTGGTTCGTCTATCGCGTACCGGTGAACGTCGTCTTCGATCCCTTTCCTTTGTCTGTCCCTCTCTGATTCGAGGAAAGGAACGAACAGGATCGTGGTATCGCCTCGTTCGTGCTTCAATCACGGCAAAGATTGGTGAAGGCTCTCGGAGAGAGAGAGAGAGAGAGAGAGAGAGAGAAAAAACGCCATCCACAAGCAGAGAGCGAGAGACAGAGCGCGAGGAGTTGAAGAGGGAGCGAGAGAGAGAAAGTTAAAAGTCCATGTGTGCAAGCGACGAGGTGTTCGCGCGCATACGGGTGCAGTGCTCTTCTTGACAGTGTCGAATCAACAAGTGTCGCGCACGGAGCGTCGATGTCGCGCGGTGTGTGTGCGCGCGCGCGTTTCTAACCTCATCCTCGAGATCGGTTCGACTCGGTGGATCCCGAACGCGGCAAGCCTTTCGTCGTGTCGCGGTACTCGCGTTTCGTTCGTGCTGGCTCGTGGACGGTGCCGGACGTGATCGGTGGTGGTATCGTGATTTTGTTGTTTAACACCGTAACTCTTGGATACGTCGTTGGTATCGTTGACGTCGTCGATCCGGTGGCTGCGTCTCCGCCGAACGCCTCAAGATGGAAGTCGTTTATATAGGTACGTCATCGCGCGCGCGCGCGATTCCGGGCGGTGTGTATCACAGGGCCCCGGAATCCCGGCGATCGTCGCGTTACTTTTACTTAGGTAATCGGCCGCGTCACGCGAGTTGACACCACGGTTTACGTCGCGGTTACGTCTTATCTGCTCGGCGACTTGACAGGCTCGCTTCTGCATCGCTGAAATTGTTCCGGCGACCGAGCAATTTTATTCGCGCTACGAAAAGCCGGCAGCCAGCCGCGATCGGTTTGTTTACCGCGAGATGCGACACCGTCGAATACGATTGGTCCGCTCCTTGCCAACAGTGACTTTAACCGGTGAACTGTGATTTGATCCAAAACTCTGTTGCGGTGCGGTTAACATTAGAGAATTGTTAAATTCTTATCTAAAAGTAATTCTTTCTCATTTAGCTTTACAAGGGCTTTGGGCTTTTATAGTAGCCGCATTTGTCATTGCTTGAGTTTAATTTCGCGCCGCGAGAGATTTTTCAAATTCGATTCCCCAGTTAACTGGTTAAAGCTCGATTCACACTGTTCGCACAGATACTGAACGGTTTGGTTCGGTATAATGATGTAATAATTGAGTATAATAATAACACTGTTGTAATACAGTGGATTCCGGTTAATTCGGACGCTAATTAATTGTGACATCCGCTTATTCCGGATAAATACCGAAGATCGAAAACGAAAAAGCTAGAATACTGTGCTTTTGAGCCGGTAAGCCGCTATATTGGGACAGCAGTTTAATTACAATCCAAATTAATTACAATTAGTTTAATTACGATCGAAATTATGCGGTCTCAGTCAATAGGAATCCGGTATACGTTTCTTGTTTTGTTTAGTTTCCGATACCCGCCTATGCTAATACGATCGGATAGTATAAACACCCTAGGAGGGTCGACCCTAAGGGGTGCTTTCCGGGTAACGGTAGTGAAAACAGGTGATTTCTACGAATTTTTTTCACTGTAACTGTTGGATATATGGGACTAGACCTTTCAAAAATGTAAACAAATAGTCTTGAAGTACGAGAGGATTTTTTCAGTTCAGTTCTTATTATTGTTTATTGTATAAAAACTAATAAAGTCGAGCGAAGTTCATTCGAGTAAGTTGGAACATCTGATGTATTAGTTGAAACCGAAATAAAATAAATAAATTTGTTGTAGTCGATATACAATTACTGTGGCGACGCCAATTAGTGTCTATATTAACTATAATTATTTGGAAAGCATAAATGAATATTAAAAAAGAGATATTACATTTTTTTCATTAAAATCAGTCAATATATATGTATATGTTATATATCTCCTTTAAAAATAAGTATAATTCTGAACGATGAAGAATCTCTACTATCTGTAACCTCAAAGTATATAGTAGTGCAATGGGTCAATAGCGCTGCGAGTCTTAGTAAAGTTTAGAGTATTTTGCATGACATTACATTTTTTTTTAGATAAACGGCAGAGACGCCCTCGCACGAATGCGTGTAAAAACCAGAATTTTACAATATTAACCACCTGTAGATTTTCGTAGTCTTGCCGTTAATAGGGAACAGGGTTATCTGCTTTTTCTAAAGCATGTCTTATCTAATCTGCGGAATATTTATTTACCATATATGCGAAAGATATTCACGCAGCAAGAAGTTTGTGCCATACACGTGCGCGTCTCTTGAATAATTGGGCTGCGCAAGCGGTGTCATTTAGATTAGAATGCAGATTAGAGTGCGAAGGGTTCAACGAACGTGTCATTTGACACGATAATTCATTGACACATCACGCCAAAATTAACGCGAACGTAAAAAGATTTACACTAATTCACTAACTTTTAAAACACAGTGATATCGATGTATGTATACATATAGTGATAAGAATTGCGAATATTCTAGGCATTACTATGTATACAGGGACCCAATTACTGTGCCCATATTAAGCATACTTATTTTTAAAGCATAATCAATATTGAAACAGCAACATTAATTTTTTTTTTCAAAAAAATTATGCTTTAAAAATAAGTACGATTAATATAGACCCAGTAATTGGGCACCTTAACTTAGTAAACTAATTTTTCTAATTCAAAAAAGTTGCTTTGTTCACTTTTAAGAAAGATATTTTTTTTTAACGAGGGATAGAATACTTATGTGATTTTTATGGAACACTTACCTTGTAAATGAGTAACAATCCCATCGTTTTTATAATAATTAACGCTGGCTACATCTTTGTGTCGGATATTGCGTGAATCTGAGCGCATCAAGCGTGAATAATCGTATCATAGCTGCAACTTTCATTTTTTATATGTTGTAATGTGTTTTACTTGCATATAAAACGAACACGAATATTTCCAAAAAAAGGAAAAAAAATAACGGTGAAATTTATAAGCGCAGTTTGTCCAGCCACAACCGGCAAGAATCATTAATGCACTGTACATTGTAGAAGCGATGACTCATTGGACGTTTGTCAAAATAATGGTCCCTTTGTTCCCGCGATTTCAATGAATTTACTTTGTCAGTGGACACGGTTTGTACCTTTTAATACAAGGCATTCATTTACAATTTGAAAGAGTAAACTACTCTGTCGGGGCTAGGAAACCGAACTTTTTTCAATAAACTTTTTGAAAATTTGCTTTTTTAGGAGATTTTCTTGAAAGTTCATTAAGCATAATTGTGCGTTCCAAAGCCGTTCTTCTTCAACGCTAAGAGTACCATGACCGGTTTCACATTTCTTATTTTATAATTATTGAAATTACAAACATGCTTCCATTAAAAATTATTAAATGAATTTCTTTATTCAAGCACATTTGTTTGAAAAATTGCAAGAAGTCTAAATAAATTCAGTCCTACAATTTTTATAAATCCTAATCGGTCACATTTTGTGCTTGGTACGGTTAACTATTTTTTTCTGATATTGTTCTGAAGTTTTTCTGTTGATAACAAAATGGACAAAATTGTAAAATTATCTTCTCCAGATGCTTCTCCAAACGTTAATATAAGTACTTTTGAAAAATGTTAGTATTATTCGTTCTTAAATTAAACACTGATCATGTGATTTGCTACTTCCGAATCTATCATACAGTTTCACTTTTCACAATTATCTGGAACAATTATTTCAAATAATTCTAAAACAAAATAACATCTCATATGAAATAATATTTCAAGCAGCATTATTACAAAAGCGAGCAGAAGCATAGAAGTGTTAGAATTTATTTCATAAATGCAACAAAATGAATCTGTTATTTCTTTAGAAGGAAGGATCGTTTGAATCGGCTTTAGATATACATTGTATCTGAAGTTGATATACATTGTATCTGCAGTTAATATACATTGTATGTTGTCCCCGGCATGGGACCATCGATCTTCTGATGTTCGTATTGGACTGTTCCTCCTCTGTTTCGTTTTCTTGATTAATTCACGACGTTTCTCTCAAAAGGTAAAGACGTATCTCACGACGTGCTTAGTAGAGAACATTTCAAATATAATTTCGATTCTGTGCTTTATAAGAGAGTGATCTTTTATTATATATACACCCATTCCCAATAAGAAGTAATTGTCAAATAAAATAACATGATATATTTGAAATAATATTTCAAATAATGTTGTTTCCGAAGTGCCGTGGTCTGCGTACAAATATGTCCAAAGATATATTAAAATATTAATGTTCCTCAGTTTATAGTAGGAAATGAGAAAACAAAATTATTGTTATCTTTTTGTCCCGGAGTGTAGTTCCTAATCGGCGCTGTACATTCTCGATATTACAGACAGAGTGTATTGTAGGGCATCGTGTGTACTCTTTCAAGAAATGTCGCGGAAGTTGTCTCGTTCCTCGAAGATGGCTCGGTTGCCGTTGGTCTACGTGAAATAGTAGGGCAGACTGATTAGCGCCAAGCATTCCCATCAACTCGTTTGACCCGCGAACTTCGGTTGATGCGTTCAGGGGCCAACGACACGCGTTCCAATGACGGCGAGGAGACGTAACCCGCATTGTCATCTCGTTTAGACGATTGTTTGGCGGCTGTACACCGGCAGCGATCCGAGACTCTGTCGCCCGTGTTGTTTGCAGAGCGTTTACGCTGCTTGCCCCACATGCGTTCGGCGCAGCAACAATGAATGAAAACGCGACGATGGTCGAAAAAGCGTCTTCTAAAAAGCCTTTGTGCGAACGGTTCCGCGCGATCTTTTTAGCGCAAAGTGCACCGTATCCGGAAAACGAGGGAAACGCTCTGGCCCAAATAAGAAAGTCTGCTTGCTTAACAATCTCCATCGCTTTGATACGTTCTTTGCCGGGAGTGTTTCTATTACTCTCTGCTTCGGGGCGAGCTGTGCCAAAGAAAGGCACGCGAAGCAAGAAGAAGGCGAACGTGTGTGGAAGCGATGTATGTACACACGCGAAAGCCAATCCTGATACAGAACCATCACGGAAAGATAGTCATCAACTTTTAGATCAGTTGTCGACAATTTTTCGTATTGCATAACCGACTGCGAAATCCGTGCATGTTGCACCCTCGTAGGCTATTAATGTATATACTTCAATATACAGGGCGTCCCGAAAATGTTGCACTACCGTGAAGGGGTGATTCCCGAGGTCATTTGTAGCAACTTTTTCCTTTGCGAAAATGTTCTGCGCGGTTTTGTTAAGGAGTTATTAACGAAAAACATGGACCAATCAGAGCGTGGCTAGACTTGTTCCCCCACTCTAATTTCCCTTTCTATGGCGCTATTCCCCCACGCTTATGCCATTGCCCGGCCACGTGACGAGTTCCGTCTCTGTTGTGCCTGTGTCATAATGTCACGTAACTAACCCGATACTAGGGGGAGAGGGAGAGAGAGAGAGAGAAACTTTTTCCCCTCATCTGGCGACTATGGTTGGCATTGGCTAATTCTAAATCCGTCCGGTGTAACTGCGCCCCGATTGGTCCGCTTTTTTCGTTGATAACTCGAAAACAAAGCCGCGGAGCACTTATTTGCAAAGGAAAAAGTTACTTCAAATTACCTTAGAAATCACCCCTTTCAAGGAAGTACAGAAACCTTGGGACACCCTGTATAAATACCCTAATCTGATGTTAAAGGGTAGGAAAATTCGGTGAAACATCTTGAAAATGATTATAGCTTCACACAAATTTAACTCGCAACGTCATGTCATATTTAAAAGAAACACTTCGGATGTCTAAAAGTTAAAAGAAATCTGAACATTTAAAAAATGTGTTATACATTTTATTTTTCTCCTGCAACGTGCTTATCTTTTTTGAACATAATTTTATTTTCGTCAATTGCGTACTAGAATTCGAAAGAATTTGACTTTAGTAATATTTTACGATAGCGAAGTTTGTTGATATGTATGCTCATGAAGAATTCCAATGAAAATGAATTGTGATTGTGACTAATGATTTGTGACGAGACGGGTTGGTACCCTTAACTGGATGAAATTCATTGTGTTTGTAATGAGTCGCAAGTAGTATGTGGACAGGGTCCAAGGATGATCTAATTATACCAGATTTTACCAATGACCGTGAAGATTAGTGCATTGAACCTTTGTAGACTGTCGGACATAAATATTTGTAAGAATATTTAGGTACAGATATCGAACGTTACATTGCCTTTAGAGTACCATAAATTCTGGGAATAGAAGTATCAATGTGTTAGAAGAAACTTGAAAGAAGGTTCAAAATGAGATTTATTTCGAAATGGTTTCGTGAGGGGTATGTTCGCATTGGTATCCTTTTAGAACTAGGGTAAGGAACCCAATTACTGTGGGAGTACCAATAACTGTGCCTATGTCAATTATATTTATTTTAAAACATTATTAAAACAGAGATATATAACATATATAGTAATTGATTTGAATGAAAACCATTTAAAATATCCTTTTTTAAATATTCATTATGCTTTAAAAATAAGTATAAATACTATAGGCACAGTAATTGGGTACTCATTTCATTATCTTGTCTGAAATGTAATTATCCTTTCTTAAATGCAATGTAACGAATTTATGTGTTATATTGGATTCTGGAAGATTAAATTCGCAATTTAATCCACAGTAATCATTTATTACCTGCCATTCCGTTTTCGATCAACTAACGCTAATACATCTTTAAACCTTTTGACTCACCTTTCATGGGTCGGTTTATCGATAGCAGTGTCACCATAAATGTTACGATTTTGTTTTCATAATTTCCACATTTTTTGATTTGGAAAATACAAAAGAACTAAGTGACGAAAATGAGTATTGAAATACCGTCCTAAGAAATCTTACTGTAAATGAATTTTTCTTTTAGAATAGTTCAAAATTCGCTCGAAATGCTGTTGGGGGTTGTGAGCCAGAATACTACAGCTGACCCAGATCCAGAAAACAGTGGCTGTTTAGCGCGCAATCCCGCAGGGTGGTTCACTATCTCATTGTACGCACAATCTAACCCAGACCTTGCTACACGTAGCATTAGGTCGTTGCATATGAAACGACCGATTTCAGAATGCAAATTTTATGAAGTGTTTTAATCAAGAAATACTATCATCATTTACATGTTCATTATACATGTATTCTGCTTACAAGTGTATTGATCTTCGTATGTCCTAAATCCAATAGTTAAGAAGATATTGTCGAAATCATTTTCCATATGTGCTTACCATATTCAACTTGAAGGACATCAGCTCGAGTACCTACCTACTAGTTTCCAGGTAGCATTGCAAATTATTTGGATAATATTTCTTTAACTATTAGATTTAGGACATATGAAGGTCAATGAATTTGTACGCAGAATTTGACACTTTATCAATTCACGATACAAAAGTTATTCCATTTAAACAAAATTACTGTTCGTAGGATCTCAGAAAATATGAGCTTGAGATGACCTTCATCCGTACAGGCTTATGTCGCTCTCCAAATACGACAAATTTTTCTGCAAACTGTTTTTTGTATCTGTATAAGTAACAAAGTTATTAGGGGTGACAGAGATAGTTAGTAACAAAGCTAACTTTTAGATAATATTTATTTCAATGTCAATCGACGTGATTGTCACGTATTCTTTTTATACGAGTCAGAAAACGAACACGTCGACGACAACATTATGTGATGTTTAGTCAAAATATGGCAGTAAATGAACGTGCTTGTTAATTAATGTTCTCGAAAATGTAGATGGCAATCTAACAAATGAGGAAGTCGAACGACCAAAGAATTCAATTCTTTATCTACTTTAATTTTGCTTTTGCTTACTTTAATCGATAGGTTTTATTTAGAGACAATTATAGTTTGCTTAAAGTTCCTGTTACGAACCGGACAGTTCACATGCAACGACCTTATAGTTACCTCCTGGTGCATTCGCTTACTCGACGCACAAGCATCTGTCCTCATTTTTGAATCGCTTCGGGGACAGATAACGAGGATACGACGCGTCCAAAATTGGAGTAGACACCGAAATAGGGGTAGTGTCTTACGATCGTAAAGTTTCCGACACAAACGGCGGGCCACTAATAATAACTGGAAGAGAGAGAAACCGATGCGTTGGATATTTATAGACTAATTTTCTTCTCGGGCGAGGGTTAAGAGCCGCTCGATCGCGCGATACGGGTCAGGATTTACAACGAAATCGAGGTAATTTATCGGGAAACGACAACGACGCTCGTTCACCCGCTGGGCTCTTTATCGCGTCTTTCGGAACTGCCGCTTCTCATTTTCTCTCGGCGTCTGCGTCTTTTTAACGAACAGCCGACGCGTCGCACACTGGTCCGAAAATGCAGTGACATTTGGCTCACAAAACCAACGTTTTCATATCGGTATCTACGTACATGCCCTCGAAAATAATGTTTATAATATCGGTATCTCCAAAACTTCTATATGAACTTTTTCGGATTTTGGAGATTTCGTGTACAAAAATACACATCAATAATCATAATAAGACGTAACGTCAATATCGAATCAGCAATTTGAAGCTTCTGGAATTTTTCAAAAATCAAGTTTGCTGTGAAAAATTCGGAAAAAATTCACGGTCGTACGTGTGCTATTTCATGGAATGCTCATGAATTGTTTCGTAATGTTTTGTTGAGCAGAACGGGAGAAATGGAGAATAAATTCGTTGAAACCGTGTTCGGCCTACCCTTGCGGTAGGGGTGCCGACCTGAAACTCGCCACACAGGGTTTTCTTTGAGGACCCTATCGGCTGGTGTGGCTAAAAATCAATTTGGTTTGGAGGGGCACCCTTGACCATATGATCCTTCAAGCCGTACGCCACTGTGCGAGTGATAGGGGTGGCGAGGTTGTCAATTCGAACTTGATCGGCTGGACGCGTTCCTAAGAAATTGTGCAAGACAGGCTAGAGACCGTCGCGACGAGGAATTTCGATGCGTGCAATTCGCCCGGGGTGATACGCAAATGATATATGGGTGGAGAGCATTTCTCCAGCGAGTGGACGTCGACTCGCGCAAAAATCCTGCGTCCTTGAGGTAACCGACACTCGAGATCTAGTCGCGACAACGATACTGCAAACCTAGCGCGATATCGGTGGCGCAATGATCGCTGATGTAATAGGATGATTAATATCTCCACGTTTGTACACACAAAATCTTCGGAATCGCGTACGGTTAGCGATTCTCGTATTTATAGGAAGTCGACTTGTAGATTCGCTAGCACTTTCCGGATTGTTGCAATAGTGAAAGACCGTGGCCAGGCGTGCGTCAGGTTTTTGCACTAGCGATTATTCCGTAGCGTGAAAGACAAGATAATCGGCGGAACGGGGAAACTTATGCGTATACAGTGACTCATAGCAATATTCGGACAATTTGGAAAGGGCGATGATTGCTGTTAGTCTGAATTGCGGAAAAAAGTTGTTCTGTATCGTACAAATTTCTTGTGTGGGCCTAATTGAGAATTTAAGCAGTCCGTTCTGCAGATCGACCGATCAAAATTCGGTCAACATTGCAATACATAGTTTAAGATAACTAGTAAATTTATTATAACTTATTCAATTTATTATATCATTTATATCCTCAAATATTTGTTACTCGAAAAAGTGGTTCGAAGAAACTTGTTCTCTGTTTCGAGGGGGAAGTAATGGTATGAAATCAGTATATTTAGGTAGGGAGACGCGTGAAGGACATACGAAGGTCAACTTAATTGTTTTTCACGGAACCATATAATTTTGAATGCATTAATCGATCCTTCTCGGCATTAGTTATAAAAAAAAGTACTAACGCAGTTATATTGCAAAACCATTAGGTTAAGAGATATTTTCATTTAAATATTGCGAATCCGTATTATTACCACTTTTCCACGGCAGGGATAAGCCCGGATAAAAAAGTTACCAAAAGTAACCCTTAACATTTTCTCCACGATTCCGATCAGTTGGACTGTCTTCAAAAAATTGTTTCCACGTCAGCTAGTAAACTAATACAAACGTTCCGAGAAGTTCAATCTTACAAAAGTGATTGTCTTTTCAGGAGTGTCCGAATATTAGTGTGATTACGTCCGCGACTGTGGGTACACGTTTAATCGTCTTTTCCGCATTTTTGTGAGGATTGTTTAATATTTTCACGAGTGAGCGTAGAGCGTCGAGAATCTCCCAGTTCCTTTTCAGAAAAGACGGACAGACGTCAGCGGGGAACCTCCTCCGCGAGAGCTGTTTGTTTCGTTGAATTGCTCTAATGAATGTGTGTACAGCGGCGAGAGGAGACCGCATGTTAGCGAGCGTTTAGCTAAGTTTAGCGGCGGTCTCAGATGGCTGCTATACTGTTTTCGCGACGATGTGTTATCGGGGCGTTAACAGCATTACGCGTCCCGAACTTGCGGTTCGTTCAACCCTCGCGAATCGTCGAGGGGGTGGCTGAAATTTGTCGGCGGTTCGAAAGCCACTCGAGCGGCAGCATTCAGACCCGGAATCCCGGTTGAATCAGATATCGAACGCCGAAATGAAGAGTAATCGCGGTCGAAATTTATTGCACAGCTCGGTCACCTGAACGCCATTTTATTTCATCCCCTTAAAAACCAGTTTCATTCCAGCGGTATTCGTCTCTCTTTATTTATCAGCAAGTATAATTTGTTCGAGCCGCGCGTGCATAGACTTTTAGAATAAAGTGTCTTTGTGTTGTGCGCGGCTCTCCCCGTTATTTCGTGGTTCGCTCGCTGCTGTTTACGTTCGGAAACGAGCGAACAGATGTGCATGTATAAACTGTTGCGTCTACTTCGTGCAACTCTCGATTCCAGAAAATCTTGGAATTCGGTATAATCGCATTCGATCCGCAACCTGCGTTCGATTAGATCTTTCTGTATAGAATTTTAATCGTTTGAAAGACTACAAAGACTGATCAACAAACGCTTTAACTCCGGAAAGACTAACGATTCGAGAATAAACATGTTGTCAGCGTTCGTAACTATTCAGTTGATATACTCTTCACAATCTTTGTTAACCCCTTGCACTACTATTTATTTTGAGATCATAACGATCAGAAATTCCTCATCGTTCAGAATTTCATAGAAAAAAAAAGATAGTTTATATTTATTGCATGCCTATGTTTTCTCTGAAAGATATATATCAACTACAACGAAATAGAATTTTATTTCGGTTTAAAGGAAATTAATAACATGCATGTCTGTTAGACCCTGTTCAGAATCTTCATCACGAGTCTGACTCGATATTATAGGGCAAGGGGTTAAATCGAAAACGAGTTTTCCATACGAACCAAGCCAAGCTTATAAACTACTGGCCGTAACGTTTACAAACGATGAAGCGTGTCTTGACAGTTTCTAAAACGTTAGTGGATCTTTAAAAAGTTTCATTCAAAGTAACTGTCACGTTTCTATGTATAAGACGCTCTTGTCTCTCGCGTTCAGCGAAGCTACCCCCACCGCTGTACCGAGTGCAGGTGGCCATCATGCCACAAGGGAAAAAATTAAGTTCCAAAAATAAATCTAGGAATGGCAGAATTTTCGTGTAACAACATAATATATTAAGTCTAAACTTCGACAAGTGCGGACAACCACAAACAGCACTCCGACCCTTCCGAGCCAGACTGGTGCGTATATATTTGCACAGTCTGGTGCCATAGGCAACATAGCAAACATAGAAAAGATAATTGCGAACCACATCCCCAATCCTTATATTAATGAAGCACCTCTTTCCACACGAACATGTGCATAAAATTGTACCCTTTGTAAATCTAAATGTTAGAGTATACAGTGAATTCTCGATATATGTCATGAACACGGGTCTTGTCAGCGTCGTGTATCGTTCAGGAGACATATCCGAGCCGTTTATGCTTCTCGAGCTCCGTGGACGGCAGTGAGGATAATTCCTCGACGTTTATCATCCAAGCCTTGGCGACATATATAGGAAAATCACTGTGCTTTTCTTTTCACCTGAAACATGCTCTCTACCAATCTCTTTCTCCCAAGTATCAATTTCCCCTTCTAGCGAAAAGCGATTCCACTAACTGTACTACGTAACATAACATTTTGGAGTTACAAGGAATGCGGGTTCGTAACATAAATTTTACAATCTATAAATAATAAAACTAATACTCCTTTTCATCTACGAGTGGGTCATACGTTTATATTTGTTGAGATATTTACTATTTATTCATTAATATATTTACTAAATCTGTCATGTTACAAAATTACAGTTTCCATTAATTTTGATGTATTAGGAATAGAGTACTATGCTGAAACACTATAGAATTATAATTAGTCCACCAATTGACGTGCAGAAAGTGATAAGAAGACCAGGGGATATTAAGGACCATTAATTAGATGATTAATGCCTATAGTATTCACAGTTAACGTTGAGGGTACAAGTGACAATAATTTTTGTCAATATTCTACAAGAATATTTAATGTTTTATTCCAAGTACTTGACGTATTTAAACACTAACATGAACCACAAAAAAAAAGAACTACTGATTACAAATAAAATGTTTGACTTGGAAATATTTGTATAACTGAAGAAAAGGGTTGCTTTGCGCTCGTTTCGCCGATTGTATCCTCCCCCTTAATCTTAGGATACTTTCCTCTGATGTCATTCCACTCGAAGCACGGAATCGATTTACTCGAGGAAAGTATGCAGTTCCATTAAAGAGAGGAGCAACCGGAATTTGCAGGTGGCTCGAGGAAAGTGAGACACTCTCTCTCCACTTTTTCTTTTATATCCTTTTTTTTTTACCCTGGAACGAATAAAACTACCCTGGAATTAATAAACCGAAAATCGCATCAAGACTTTTGCAATGAAATAAAATAAACCTCGACGACACACAGTGCGGACAAGTCTGATATATGTGGCTACACGTGTATTTCACGATAAATTCCTTTGGTAAAACTGCATATTAGGAGGAAATTGATATTATTAATAATATAACGATCATTTTTATGCGTAAATATTGTTAAGTTTTTTTTTATTTATTAATTTTGTTGTTAAATTTCAGTTTTTGTGAATAAGTACCCTTACATGTAACCATCAGTAACCAAGTAAAAAATTTTGCGATTTGCCGCACTCTCTAGAGTGTCAAATTACTTCTACATTAATTGTAGACGAGTGTTGCAATAATAATTCTGTATTTTGGGAAGTGCTCACCTAGGAATATGCATTCTTTACATTTAATAAAGCAGATTTACTTTTTGTATAAATCTTCAACGGTGGTTTTATTTATTACTTGCATATAAAAGTTCAAATTAAGATATAACAAAAACGGCAAATTACATATTCGCATATATTACTTGTTATAGTTTAAGAATTTTACAGTTTTGTTTGCAACAAACTGCTACACTTAATTTCATAAAGTTTTTAAGAAGTTCCAACACTTTTCCTTTAGGCCCTATTGTGAAAAATTTGTTAATTTCTTTTTAAATTTATTAGTTGTCTTGTTAAATTGAATGGTCAGTGAATAATTATCAATACATGTACATTCAAACAAATTTGGATTTTTCTCCAAAATTTTGCCACTTGTCCGGCACAGTTACGGTGCGGAATTTACTATAAAAATTCAATATTTGTGTATATTATGATATGAAATACATTTCTTTTGCAAAAAATGCGTATTAGGATGGAAATTGTTACTAATAATCATGTAATAATAATTTTTATGCATAATACAACGTTGCATATATCAATCATTTTTATGTATTCTTAATTTGTTTTTAATATGTTTTGTACCTGTTGGAAAAGTACTAATGAGAATGCAAAAATCGATCGAGATTGTTTGGACGAACGTGAATGGGGATCACATTCAAAATACTGAGAATCAGTCGGATAGCGAATAGCGATCTGTTAAGTTTGTTAATTTTGCTTACTACTATTATAATTTGTTTAAGTTTATTATTATTAATTTTACATATGGTTAATCTATTATTAATTTCGTTTTAAATTTGTTAGTGTTTAAAACTAAATTTTTTTTAGAAAAATTGTTAATTTTTTGTTAAATTTATTAATTACATTGGTAAATATCATTTTTTGTGAATAATTACCTATATATATATATATATATATATATGCGTTAGTAACCTTTAGAGAAGTGCCGAAAAATAGGCCATTTTTCGGCACTGTGCGACACCCGGAATTATTTTCTGCGCGAAGGATCATTATCGCGCAGCCGTTCGGCACTGATATCGCAATAGTATCATTACTCTATTTGTGATATAGCCAATTTCTTTCTGAATCCTGTAGCGTTACGGTACCCAACATTCATCTCCATCGAACAAGATCTATCGGTCATTATTCTACGTCGCGTAGAACGCGTTGTAGCCGCAGGAAGTCGCGTTATAGCCAGGGTGCGGCCCTGAATTCGTGGTATAACCGGATAGAGGTGGTGTTCGATGTGAGAAAATCCGTCGAAAATATAATTTGTATTTCTTCCAACTGGACAAACTGCAAGCAGAGTCGATTTTATAATTCACACCACCTTTGGTTTGAGATTCCTATATTCCTCAAGTTTGTTGAACTCTGTTGACCTTTATTTTGGCTCGTGTTTAAGGATTATTGTATTGTGACAATTAAGAGAGGACAATTCCACATGACAAAATAAATCGAGTACGACTAGAACAATTTTTTACCAAAAAATTTGTATGGATGGATTTTCGAGCTAAGTGTTTCAATTAACAATTAGCATTGGCTATGATTACAATTCCGCTCAAAGGTTTAGAAGCAGTTACATTTCTTAGTTAAAGAGGTAACCCTGTGCTACTAAAAGTAACTGTCCATACTGAAAGTTTATTATTTAATATTTTACTCAAACTTCAGTTATTGAATTATTTACTTCAACAGACAAATCATTTTTCTTTAGATTATTTCGTAATATGGAGTTTGTTTGAAATTATTTTTCATTTTATTTTTTATTTGATAGTTTGTCAAATAAAGACTCAAATACTCACGTCAGCATAGTTAACAATGTCTAAAATACAGATTGTAATGTAGTGTCTGACGCATGTAACTCACATTTTACTATTATACAACTCAGTTAATCAATTAATTTAGTTCACCATTCCATGTATAATTATTTTTCGTTATTCTATTTGAGTCAAGTATATGCAAATAATTCATACGAATCAAACACAAAGTAAAAATACCGTTTTTCATGTTATTTATTAAATAAAAATAACGAAGTATTTCAAAGAATTCATTATTCGAGACGATCATCTGTTACGCTATTCCAAATAAAATGTGTCCAACCGGGGTCGCTACAATAAGGATTATTCATGCAATAAACAATTTGTAACTAATCTTTTCAATATTTTGTCGAGTATCTTCAAATATGAAGAGCAACGATTCTTCCAACTTGAGAGTGAACTGAAGCAATTCAAACAAAACAAACTCATGTTACTGTTTTCTCGTGGGTAGTGCGATAAGAAGGTCGGCATTCCGCGTTATCAGTGCACTGTTACTCTTGAAATCATCTACCATTCGATCCATCACGCGAAATAAGGTTTACGAGGGGGGATCGCCGCATTGATTGTCCTGCCCGTGGTGTTGGATCCGCACCCGGTGTGTCGTCGTTCCGTTTTCTGACACAAAACTGCAGAGATTCTCTCGGCGAATATGCGACGCCGGACACCACGGAAAGAAAACTGGCGATCGCGGTGCCATGCCATGCCGGCAGAAAAGAACTCGATGCACCATATTCGGAAGCGGCACGGTTTCGTAAGGAAACCTCTCCACGTTGCCTGATGCTAGCGATGGGTCCAAGTTTGATATACACGCGAGGTGTGATCAAAAAGAAACCGGACTCCGTCAGTTTCCTTACGGAAGTACAAGAGAAAGCTCGATGCCTTCGGCAAAGCTGAGAAAAATAGTATTACAAATAGTAATTAATTCTACTTGTTTGAAGTACACGCACAACTTTGAAAATATAATATTTTATTTGATGCAACATGTATTTGAAATCGTATCTTATTTGAAGAATATTAAAAATATGTAGATTTCGCCACGAGATACTTGGTTTATTTAAATAAATGGATATCAATAGATATTTAATTTAATTTATTTTAAATATTTTTAAATATTGTTTGTATGAAATATTTCATTATTATTGAGTATTATCTGTAAATCTTCTATGAGAAATATACATTTTCAATTCCTTTAACACTAGATTTACGAGACCCGTCAAAATGGTGGATTCTAATATCTTTAATTTACGAATATTGAGATTGTAAAGATACATCCATGAGGAATTACTTTACAAATTGCTTTCTTTGGGTATGTATTATCGAAAAATTTTAATAAGTAATGTAAAATAGTAATTTTTAGTGTTCCGTGAGCCCAGTGTTAAACATGTCTGCCTGATCCAAAAAATCTCAGAAAAGACATTAATAATCATAAGACGCATAGACCATAATGAATTGAACGTAGTCATATCCGATAACTCCAATATTAAATCAGCAGTTTGAAGCATCTGGAATTTTTAAAACATAAAGGTTTGCTGTCAAAAATTCGGAAAAAATTCATGGTGGTGCGTGCTATTATATAGAATGTCTATGAATTGTTTCGTAATTTTTTGTTGAGCAGAACAGAAGAAATGAAGCATAATACATGAAAACTCCGTTCAGCCTGCAACTACCCTTCTGGTAAGGGTGCCGACTTGAAACTTGTCCGAGTCAAATTCCTAAAGTTAGCATTATTTTTAATGATATACTCGAGGATCCCCCTTGAAGTGTTGTTGTATTAAACGGCAAATAGACAAACGGAGTTCAACCACGAATCAGTGTCGGAGGTGAGGGGATGGGGCAATCGAGGGGAAAAAGTTGCCCCCTCTCTGCCAGTGCGGCATGCGGTAGAAGGGGAATAGCGCGGTAGAAGGGGAAATTAGAGTGGGGGAATAAGTCCTGACCTGGCTACACTGACTCGATTATTTATCATTGGCGGCGTGCTCCTTGAAGTTTCGGTGGAACTTACGATTCACTTGGTCCCATCACTGACCCATGTCCAGGAAAGACACAAGACAGTCTCGCGCGCGTATCTTACGGCATACTTTACTTCGAGGACGTGATCGGCATTCGGGATTCCGTCGCTCGTTGCCTCCCACCGTTCCCGCTATCTTGTACCCGTTTTATCGTAAGATAAGCATTTTCCGTTCATTCATTCTCCTCCGGTGACGTCCGCGCTACTCGTCGTGCCGCACGCCATTTAGCATTTTCACGAAATGTAAAATGAGAAATTAGTATATCGTGTCCAGACATAGACGCGTAGCTCGAGGGCACCCGATTAGACCGTGATTGGTACCCTCGCGATGCAAATTAGGCTAATCGGTTCGGGATGCTTCGTCTTGCAATTATTTGGAGCGTTCGAGAGATTCGGACGGCGACGATTAACGCGGGTTCATTGTACAGCGTACGAAGAGCATGAATGAAATGAATGATTGCTTCGGGAGCATCGTTATCGTTTCTGAGTTCGAGGAACGTAAATTTTGAATTTTTCGGTAAATTTAAAAGCAAATGAGGAGTTGAATAATGTTTTTATTCATGATAAAGTATTGTATTTTTAGAGATTTCCAATTTTTAATAATACAAATGTGGTGCCCTGAAAATAAAATATAATTCAATATAATATAATAATAATATAATATATAATAATATAATATAATATAATTCAATATTTTTCAATATAAAATCGGCAATTTTATGCTTCCGGATTTTTTAAAAAATAGATTTTGCAAACAACGATTCTGAAATAATTCGCTGTCAGGTGTGCAAATTAGTTAGAATATTCATGAATTTTTTCGTAATTTTTTGTTGAACCGAACAGAAGAAATGGAGCATAATTTGTTAAACCGTGTTCACCCTGTAACTACCCTTGCGGCAGGGGTAACGACTTGAAACTTGTCACAGAGGGGTTTCTTTGGGAGCCCTATCGAATGGTGTGACCAAAAATCGATTTGATAATCAATTGATAATTTCTAATAAAAGCATTAAAGATTATTAAGAACACGTTTTCATTCGGGCACATATTGTTATAAAAATGGCGAGAAATCTAAATAAATTCTAAAAACAAAGTAGACCAGTCACATTTTGGGCTTTAAAATACCATGTCAACGCGGAGTTTGAAAATTTCTTAGAACAAGAACAGGTGTTGCATAGATAGCGTACCGCTTGAGCCCAAGTGCCAAGTTACAGGTGAATTGGAGAGGATCGCCGGCAACGTTTATGTTCTGAACTCGGATACAATAAAAGGGATTATAAGATTGTACTTACACCGTTTGGACTAGATAGGGAATCACTCGTAAATCTACGACGCGACGATACACATACGTCTGCTATCTTTGAGTTGCAGATGTTGCTTCTTTTGAAACGTTGAACGCAATTTGCTTGAAACAACATTTCTCATGCTGGCCGGTTTAATAGCTCAGGGAATTTTTATTGGATTCCTTCGCGATGCCGAAGCGTCGTCTTTTGAACTTTTTTAGCAGTGCTTTATTCAATAACGCGATATGTGACCTCAACAAATGGCAAAAAATGATAGAACAGAATGGAGAATACATTATTGAATAAGTCTGTGAATCTTAATTTTATCTTATAATTTAAAAACACTAGGGACCTTCGTCCCAACCTAATAGATTCTGTACAACGTCACTTTTCGATGCCAAAGAAGAATTTTCTGTTGGTCGTTAGAATGTCACAGGTATTTAACAACCCTCCTTATAACTTTCTGTTGGTCGACCTAAATTTCGAGAGTTTACTGCTGCATCTACCGGGGTCAACGAGTGTCAACGCGATAGACGATGAGCCGTCGTTGCCACGTCGACAATAATTTCGCGACGGCGTCTGAATGATAGTGGATCTGCCACTGTTATCACGGAAGCAAACAGTTATTTGTTGGAGACGCGTTTTTTTAACGCGCGCGATAATAACTGCAATGCCAGTACAATATCTTTCGTAGTATTTTGTAGTACTATTACACAATGGTCTCGAATACCATCGAGGCATGACACTATCTGCTACATACATACGGTGAGCGTAGAAAGTGTTCGTGCACCCTTTAAAAAGCACTAACTTTTTAAAAATTGAACCAAACAGTTTCAGTTTTTTGGAAATACTAGAAGGGTGTATTTACTAGGTAGGGTGACCTGTCCAGTGAATGAGCATAATTAGAAAAACATTTATGACGCCCATGTTGAAATTTATGCGGTAATTGTATTTTTGTAAATTTACAGACGTCCCACTAAAGAGATCTAATTTTTTTATAGCCTATTCGCCATTAGATCAAACTATTTTCATAAATCGTGACCTTCAATGTTTCCTTTCGAATTGCGGCAAAAGCAATTTTTAAATAAATTATTGATACATTAACTAGTAAACTAATCTTTCTAACGTCTAAAAAAAAAGAACTCAAGCCATTTTTAACATACACAATAACAACTATCTCCATTAATTTATTTGCAGCTTTGTAAAATTTCGAATATTGTTCTGTATGGCGCAATCATACAATTGTTTGGAATATATTTTACCGAAAAAGTTAGTGGACAAAATGGGCTAGCAACTATAGAAAAAAGAGCTAAAAATATGAAAATAGATAAAAATATAAAAATAGATAAAAATATTTCTGCTTTCATAGATAAAAATATTCTTGCTTTCTTTTGATGTTTTCTCATGTAATTTTTGCTGTATCTATGTATAAACATATTTTTAAATACAGATTGGCAAAATGTAGAAATTGTTTTCTGCAAAAATATAGTAAATTTGTAATAAGTGAACAAATAGTGGTAGGTTTCTGGAATATTGTTGCAAATTACAGTATTTTCACGGAAAGTGTCAGGAAAATGATGTATATATGTTACTGATTAAATGTTTTTAAGTAAATAGTAATAGTAGTATGCGTGTTCTAAGCATGTTTAATTTCCCAAGTCATGCAATCACGTGTATTTGTGTTTTACAGACGAACGAGAAGATGTGCAGAAGAAAACGTTTACGAAATGGATAAATTCCCAACTGCTGAAGGTAAGTTTTTATTTTCGGATTCATAACGTAATAAAACACTCTGTACGAAGCATTCATAAAGAAATTGGAATTCAGTTCCATAAAAATGTTTAAAAAATCGAAAAATTAGAAATTCTTTTATCTATTTGGTATTTCTATGAATTTTGGATTTAACGAATACTCATATTCTTCGTAGAATCAACACGAACCAATTACAGACTTATTCATCGATTTAAGAGATGGCAATCGCTTACTGTCCCTTTTAGAAGTCCTTACGTCCAAAGTTTACGTAAGTATGCGACGTTTGACAAATAAATCATCTATTCAAACATATTTCCTCTATTATATTTTATTTGTCATTTAATTTCATTTGCGTACGATGTGATTAAGTATAATCTACTACACAATGGAATGGAAAAGAAACTGTTGACCTTTTGACCTTTTGAAATGAATTTTGCGACATCTTTCTTACATCAATCTCCACCAAACCGAGGGTGTAGAATTATCCTGTGGAAGTGGCGACATATAATTTCTTTACGTCCTGTACATCTTGTCGCATCTGAATTTTTTTGGATAATTTCGGAAGAGATGCACCACATTTTGTTTTCTGTTTATTAAAATTTTAATGAGAATAATTGAAAGTATAGCAAGGCATAGTTTAATTATTTATTTAAATCTCTTTAATAATAACGTTAAATGAGCAAAACTTTTATTTTAATATATTAGTATACTGTTTAAAAAAAATTCGAAAAAGTGCATTTCTAGGGTCTTGGGTTAGATGCACTCCTGATTGGGGACAGACGTACTCCTTTCCATCGAAGTGTAAGATGTTAACAAACAGTGTGACAAAGAACAAGTATCAGTTTTAATTTATCGCTTTCTTAATTAATTAAAAAAAGGGATGCTCCATTTTTTATAACAACGACTGCCTGGTACACTTACATATGTACATCAATGGCGCGTTCGTCCCTAAATTGAGGGAGACGCACCTATACAAAAACAAGAACTAGCGCAAAACTATTGTCACTATTTAAGTCGATACTGATAGTTAAAACCATATGAAGGTAATAACATTTGTATGGACCACTTACAAAAATATTTCATCAGAAGTTTGGAGCACTAAGAAGTTTTACTTCTGTCACACGTAAATAATATAATACAGTGATTTCTCTATATATGTCGCCGAAGCTTGGATGATAAATGTCGCGGTATTGTCCCCACTACCGTGTAAACGTAACATAGTTCGTTGACATATATCGAGAATTCATTGTAGACGTGTTCTTCGATATGAGATTATTTGCAAATGTTAAAATGTTGTAAACGATAACAAAGAAAAAAGACAGTTGAGAATCTTTCAGTATTTTCACAATAAAAACTGGCGCATCTCACCCTACGGGGTGCGTCTCTCTCGAAATTACCCTAATCATCGTAACATTCCGATGCTCGTCTCATTTCTGATCGTCATGTCGCGTAGTGGCATTTACGTTACGAGCCCCGTTAATAGAATTCTAGTCAGGTGCGTGTACGGAGTATTACGAATATTTGCATAAGCGCGACGATTATTATCTACGCACGGTGGGCGTACGCGAACATGCCTAACGAAAAGTCCGCGTTGCCCCGTTCATTTAATTCCATTTCATAGGTGTTTCCGTTTATGTATTCTTGAAGACACAGCCGACGACTTCCGTTCTTTTTATAAATCGCATGATTTACGAATCTTTTTCCGACGATGAGCACAGAAACATCAAGCTGCGCAGAAACGCGTAACAATTGACTCCATGCTTTCTCGAGCAATTAAACGGTTCTATTTTCCAGAAAAGAGAACGTGGTCGAATGAGAGTGCATCACCTGAACAATGTTAATAAGGCATTGCAAATTCTTGAACAGAACAACGTAAGTCGACATGAATGGTACACCGTCGTAATAAAATGAACGTGCGTTTAATTGTGTTTCATGTACTTCCTAGGTGAAACTTGTAAATATTAGTAGCAACGATATCGTTGACGGTAATCCTAAGCTAACGTTGGGATTAGTGTGGAGTATTATTTTACACTGGCAGGTCAGTTTCACGATCGATCTGGTTTGCATTAGATAGAATTTACATATGTATGTATGCACCGAATAGATTCGCTACCCCGCCGAGTACTAATTACTTTATGCATGCAGGTTCATTATCATCTGAAGGACCTAATGACAGAACTGCAACAGACAAATTTGGAGAAAACACTTCTAGCATGGTGTCGTCAGAATTCACAGGTGAAACGTCGTTTCGAGAAAGAAAACGCGCACGTTTGTTTCTTTTTGTTTAAGGCACTAAAAATGTGCAGATCTTTTTTCTTTATACCTCGTCGATATTTTTCAGAATTATCCCGGAGTCGATATCAAAAACTTTACCACGTCTTGGTCGGATGGTCTCGCTTTCAATGCGATACTTCACAGAAGGAAACCGCATTTGTTCGATTTTAACAATATTGCTCGCAAACATCCTAACGCCAGGCTAGACCATGCGTTCCGAATTGCCCAAGAACATCTGGGCATTGAACGGTTGCTTGATCCAGAGGGTAAATATCCTTGATCCTTTCGCAATAAATCACAAGTCGGGACACAATCGAAGTGTCCTTTGGACTGCATCAGCCAGCTGTAGTAGAGCGATGCTTCCATAGCAAATTTCAATTCGAGACGTGACCGAAGTGTCCTTTTCTCAAAGAATTTCTGTAGTAAGAAAGCGCAAATGATAGTATCATACAAATTTACGGTGGATTCAGTCAAAAGAAAAATTTTTCAATGTTCGTGTAGACGTTTAAGCGTGTAGTATTTTCGACTAAAAAGTACCTCTGATTTTTCCGCCACTGTATCATGAAGAAAAATCTCAGAGGATAAAGTATAAATTATATATTATATAAAAAAATAATTATATCATTATATCATATATATAATTATAATATAAATTATATAATAGATTGTGAAAGTAGAGGTTTCGAGCTTTAAAATAAGTCGAGGCTTATTGTTGCACTATGTGTTAAAACAAAATGATCACAGTTTAAATATCAAACTATATATAATAGTTAATAGTATTATTGTACGAATGTGTTGTATTGGCACAAAAGTTTGTAGCGATTGCAAATTAAAATTCAAGGATAAAATTAAGATGTTTATTCATAGGTTTATTTAACAACATATTTTTCATTCTGTTTTATTAATTTTTGCCATTTTTGAGGTAACTTATCGTGCTGTTAAATACATTTATGAAGAAACATCTGAATTTTATCTTTGAATTTTAATTTGGGAACGGTACGAACTTTCGTTCCAATTCAATAGTCAAAAAATTTTTCAAATTTGGGAAGTAAGGGAGACACTAACAGCGATTTTAATGCTTCAACAGTAGATTATATTTTGGGCAGGAATTTAATTAACGATTTTCTAAAGAAACTCTTGAAATTCGGGATCTGGGTGATGGCGGACCAGCCGTGCTTGTTGCATCATTATTTGCAACGTAATAACTGTGATTCAGCTAAAGAAATTCTTAGAGAAAAGAGGAGAACATAATAAACTAGCAGCGGAGTGTAATAGGACGTAATAACGATGTAATGCATTAAATTTACATTTCTTTGGCAGACGTGAATACATCCGTGCCGGATAAAAAATCGATAATGATGTACGTAATGTGTCTCTTCCAATCGCTACCTCATTCCGGAGATGACATAGGCGAGTTAGATCTTTCCGTAGCGAGCGATGGTAGTCCGGTTACGACGCCAGGAGCCGAGGTAGCAATCATTTTAATAATCATGCATCGACAGATAGGAAACAGCAACATATTGGGTCGTTGCAAAATTCTTGATACAATTTTCGGTTTATATTTAATTTGCTCTTTATTACAGAAAATTTAACAATCAGTCGATTAAGTAGTTGCCGTCTCTGATAATAATAATAATGATTATTTTTATATGTTTATACCATTCGTTCAACACAATCCCACTGTCACAGGAATAACGCCGTCTGTTATGAAGACTTTTGCAATTACTCAATGATTCCTTGGCTATAACACGTTACTAAAGCTTCGAACACTTTTCTACCATAGAACCCATTGTCCTTCACAAATTTCGGAGCACCGGCGTCGAGGCCGATGAGTTTAGCCACAAATGTGTCGGTGGAGCTCGGTGGTTATCAGGTTGCCCTCGAAGAAGTTTTAACTTGGCTGTTGGAGGCGGAAGATAAACTGAATCATGCTCCGGAACCGGGTTCCAGCTTGGAAGTGTTGAAGCAACAATTTCATGAACACGAGACATTTTTAATGGAACTGTCTGGTCATCAGGACGGAGTAGGTGCTGTCTTGGAAGAGGGTGCAAGATTATTAGCGGAGGGCGGCTTACACAAGGACGAGGAACACGAAGTTCGTGTTCAGATGTCGTTATTGAATTCTCGGTGGGAAGGGCTCCGCATGCGGGCGATGGAGAGGCAAACTAAGATTCATGAGGTACGGAAATTATCGAATACTACTTACTTCTGGTTAAGTAGAAACTTGCCTTCAATTTGTGGGTATATTTAAAATTGACATACATTTTGAAATCTCAATTCGTAACGAAGTTAAGTTAATCAGTTTAAATTGCATTGGGGACTTGAAGATTATTTTTGAACTTCAAAATAGAAAACTATCATTCTTGATATGAGCATTCTAGAGTATCATTGATTATACAGTCTTTTAAAACATCTAATTTTGTAACATTAGTTGCACTAATAAAAAATTAAAATACAAGCGGTTATATTCTGAAGTAGCAGTTTCATTAGTCTAATCTGTATAAAATTATACAATAGTCACTACCATTTGCTAGAATTGTCTCTCAACGTTCTACAAGCTGATGGATTTCTTTTTCTTTGAAATCAAATTCAATGATATGTAGTAGACGAACTTCTTAGCTGAAATGAATAATATAAATAAATTTACAAACATTTGCAGGTTCTGATGCAGATGCAGCAAGGCCAGTTAGACGATCTAAGAGAATGGTTAACAAAAACCGAAGATCGAATTTCACGAATGGCAGCCGCTGAATTGAACCCATCTGCCTTGGACGAACATCTGAAACAATTAAGTGAATTAGAGCAAGATATCCAGGCGCAGCAAGGAGTAGTCGATGGCATGAGGAATATGGTGGTTGTTGTGGACGAGGAAAACTCGGAGGCGGTTTACGCTCAAATGGAGGATCAATTGTCCGCACTTGGAGAACGATGGACGCATATTTGCAAGTGGAAGGAGGAGAGGCGGCAGCGTTTGCAGTCGCTTTCTCAGCTTTGGCAGAATATAAACGACGATTACAAAAGATTGGTCTCATGGTTAAACGAAACTGAAATCACTCTGAAACAAATGGAGGCGAACCCAGCGTCCGAGATTGGTGAAGTATTGGAGAGAATTAAGAAGTTGCAGATACTGAAAATAGAAATGGACGCGAACCAGAAGAAATTGTCTTCCTTGCAAGAGTCAGTCCAAGAGTTAGAGGGTCAGAGCACCTCCTCCGAGTGTGCTACTGTATTGCAAGATATTGAGAATTTGCAGGACAGGTGGGATGCAGTAGGGCAAATAATGGAAGTTCAGACTCAAAGGGTAATGCGAAAGAATACCATAATTCTTGATAAATCACACTGTTCATCACATATTTGGACTTACAATTCGTGATAAGTGTTTTCTATAGACTTTTGTACGTTGAATGTAAATCTGTAAATGATGTTTTCTCGTATATGTACTTGTCAGAAGAAAACAATTTCTAAAAACGATGCATATTTCTACTTTTAAACAAGTGAAGGATTGTACACTTTAATATTGCATGTGAAACACATAAACTTTTTAAACTAAAAAATCACAAAAATGTCTGAATTGCATTTTTTTAAACAACTACACATAGAAGGACACAAAAATTTGTATTTAGCGAACAAAATTCTTTAAAATTAGAAGAAAATTTGATATTAGTTGAATAGTACTAGTTTTCTATCTATTAATTCGTGCAACATATTATTTTCTTTCTTCTTTATTATGATAGATAACAAGTTCAGGATTCGAATTCGATATGACATCTGAGAGGGAGGTGACAGTGATTTCTGGTAACGACTGGATGTCTGAAACAGTAACAAGTATTGCTTACAAAGAACAAATTACAGCTACAGTAAGTATATTTAAAAATGTTGTCGAAAATGTTGTACGTAGAGTAATTGTTCCAGTAGTCAGCCATTTAAGGCCAGTAGTGAGTCATCTTAAGCGTTGTTATTATTAATACGCTATTTTCAAAATATTTTATAACATGAGAACTTGAGGCTACACATTGGAAGATGAGGAATATGTTGATCATTGCACTCATTCAAATATATCATAATTTGTTGGTAGATATTTATTTTTAAGCAATTTGTGTTCAGATAGGCTGACTATTGGATAGAAATAAAACACACTTACCCTACTACATTGTACTTATATTATATATTTTCGTTTCAGTCTACGCCACATAGTGATTCAAAGAAACGTCGTGTGGATAACACGGTTAGGCAGGAATTTGAGTCCGCTCTCAATAATCTCTACAAGTGGCTTGATTACGTCGACTTGGAAATTGGTCGGTCTGAAGGGGTGTTCGATGAATTAAGCATTGAAGAAAAGAAAGTAGTCTACAATGACACTATAGTTGCTATAGAAGTGCACAAAGTTGATTATAACAGTGTTTTGGACTTGGGCAAGCAACTTCTCGAGGAATTAAAGAACGCAAACGAGTCGACAGAAGAAGATGAAATAAAGTTAAAAGATGTACAGAATTGTTGGTCAGCAATTAATAATCGTCTGGACGAAATCAAATCTCGCATAGAGTATCTTGAAGAAGTGAAAAAGTTCCGAACAGAATTGGCTAGCTTGAATTTGATGTTAGATAGTTATTCGAAATGGTTGGACTCCAATAAGGGAAACAACCAGGTTGAACCGTTTAGGGTAACTATTTTAAATAATTTTATAAACAATCATGTAAAAATGATCGAACAGCATGCACATTCAAATATTCGTTTTCAAAATTTAGGTGAAAATAAAATCAATGAAGTCTCATGAAGAACGCATTAAGAAATTGATGGAGAAATCGAACGAGTTGCTGAAAAGTTCAACCCCTACGAACGAAAGCTCCAACTTGAACGCGGATGTACAAATGTTCGTTACTAACTGGGAAACATTATATAAAACGTAAATAATTTTTTGCATGTCCACTTGACATTTTAACGGAGTGCTAGCTTAATTTCCGAATTTTGTTTTAGACTGTCCGAGAAGCTTGCCGAAATAAATGAAACCGTGGATAAAACTCCGCCGAAAAAATACACGGACGCAATTGCCAATCTCACTGCATTTATTAACAACGTGGAGAGCACGTTGCTGTCCGAGCATATAGTAATGTCAGATGACCAGGCAATGGCGGAGCAGTTAAGAAAATTCAGTAATCTTCAAGAAGCTCTGAAAGAACACCAAGAGATATTCAATTATGTGAACACTGTTGGACACGAATTAATCATGAAGACTAGCGGGGATTCCCAGGGGCAAAGACTCAAGGACGAATTGCAAGATCTTAATACAAAATGGAGCGATATACCTATAATATTAGAAGAGCGTCAGCAAAACTTGTTAAAAGGTATACTTATAGAATTTGAATTCTATAAATATTTGTAACAGTTTTAAAATTGTAACTTTTGTTATTCTGTAGATATAGAGTGTCTGAAAGTGTTCAATAACGAACTTTCTGAGCTCGAACATTGGCTCGAGAGTTCGTATCAATACTTGGAGGAACTATCAAAGGAGAGTGTAACCAACGACGTTGAAGTTATGGAGCGGGGATTGAAAAAGGTTCAATATCTTTCAGAGCGTATCAATCAAACGAAACCGAAGATAGAAAAATTGCAAACATCAACGAACAGATTACTCGAAAATTCTGAGCCGAAGTTTGCAAGTGTATTGAATAATAAATTGGAAGTTATCTCACATAAATGGAATGCCATTGTAGACGATGCTAAAAGTTTGAACGACAAATATGAAGATACTTTAAAGAAGAATGATGAGGTAATTATTGTAAGGTTTCCCATCACAAATTTTCTGTTCTACGTGCCAATTTGTCTTATAGATTTTCATCCAAGTTTTATCGAGTTTGGTGCGCCAATGATAAATCTGAAATCTGTTTTCTCAATTGCTCTGCTTTTAAGAAATTTCATATTGAATGAAAAGCTAAACTTTCAACTTTAACGGTAAAAGTAACGAAAATCTTTCCTACAAAAACAAGAATTCTATATAAACTCTTTTGAATAAAATGATGCAATATTATAAGTATGTTTTAAAAAGTTTGTTGATCCATTTCCTGCAAAGAACAATTGTATAACAGAATTTCGAAACGGGAAATTTGATATTGTATTAAAAATTAAATTTGAAAAGAATTTCTTAAAGATTAAATTTCTGAAAAAACTAATGGCGGCGAAGAAAAATGGTTTTGAGATTCGTATTGATTTCATGAGAGCATAGATTGTAATAGAAGAATCGGCAAAGAATTTAATTATATAAAAAAAGTGAAAATTTATTAGATGGTTTTTCTAAGCCTGACAATACAATATTCAATATATTTTTAAAAATGATATAGATAATCAATGGAATAGAGGACTTTACAAAGTGGCTGTCAGCTTTAGAGAAAGAAATACCGGCCGAAACAAAAATAACATCTTCAGTAGAACTGTTTCAAGTTCGTGGACGATATCAGTCATTGAAAGAAAAGATTGACAAACGAGTCGAAGAATTCAGAAACCTGAACGAAATGGGCAATGACAAGTTGTTGAGTTCAGAAGGATCCTCGGTTCAAGAACTTGGTAGACGTTTTACGTTCTTGAACGCTCGATGGACCGACGTTACAGATCGTATATACGAGCGATACAGACACTTGCAGAACGCTAGCCATGAGTACGGTGAGTTTCGTGCTCTGGTTGCACAAGCAAGTGCTTGGTTAGACAAATTAGACAAACGACTTAAGAGATCTACAGAAAGTGCTACTGATGCTGAAGAAATCTCAGAAGAACTGGACGTAAGTATAAGTCGTATGAAGGGCTGCATTGACGCATAATTTATATTTGAAACGTAATATAATATTGCTTTGAAAAGGATTTGGAGAATTACATACGTAATCATCCGGAAATGAGGCTTGAGAAAATCCAAGAAATCGGTAAACAGCTGATCGAAAGTAATATCATGACACAATCTATTCAATCAGACGTTGAGAGCCTGACGAATCGTTGGGAAAGTTTGAATAATCAGGTACGGGGCTGTTGTGTATATGCATATGTAGATAGCATTAAGTTTTGATATTCGTTATGCAATGTATACATTCAAAATGCTTCAGATGTTAATATTTTTTTTCTAAACTTTGTGTTTAACATTCAAAATTGTATTCATCCCTAACTGCATGCATTACTGCTAAACCTTTAGAGATACACGTTGAGACATGTTTGAAGACGGTTTGATTTTACTTGGAAAAATTTCTGTGGTTTCTGATAAACTATTTTTCTTGACGCTTATTGTTCGTTTATTTGTGATTCATTAGATGCTACGAGTTAAGTTTTGGAAGTTCTTTGTGCCAGACGTTTTAAATTGAAAACAGAACTTAAATTTATATAGATTTGCATATTCTTTTATAGATTACGTACTATATACTATGTAGATTATAGGTTTGAGTGGTCTATTATATTATTAATTTCGCAGTTGTAAATTTATGTATAGTAAAATATGCTTAATGAACTTATGCGGAAGATTAGAATTATATTTTGAGTAGGCAGGGCAGCGGGCCAAACTGCTCGAAGGATCAATGAAGCAAGCACAGCAATCGGAAGGATGCATTCGTGCTCTCCAAGACTTCTTAACGCAAATAGATTCTGAATTAACAGCACTTCTTGACTGCGACCTTACTGCCGATGATTTACCTCATGATTATCAGGTCTGTTATCGAGTTTTTGTTACTTTCTTGTCTATCTACTTCGATAAAAGAACTATACAATCCACATACAAATAAATCATTCTTCGCAATGTATTGCTACGGAAGAGCATGGAAAAGTGAACGTCATCATTCCTTGAACAAATTTGTTTTTAGACCATATGAAAATATGCGTAGAAAATTTATGATTATGTTGCACTCTTAGGATATTTCGCTTGTAATTAATAGTTTATTGTAACTAACAGTTGAACATAGAAGAACTGGGAAAAAATGATAATTTAAAGTTAATATCTTTACGATCTTTAGAAACTAATGGAGAAGATGGAACATCAACAATCCACGCTTCAAGATATGGCAATGCAAATTGAATCTTACAAAGCTGCTGGAAAACAAGAAGTTGCACTGAGATTGCAAGAACAGCTATCTCTGATAGAACAAACGTTTTCCGAGGTGCAAAAGAAATTCCAACGTTTCTGCTGTCCAACCAATTTGGAGTCACGATTATCCAGTGCTTTGCGAGAACTTCGAGGAATAGAAGAAGCGACGTGTTTGTTGGAGTTATCTTCGGAAGATCCGGAAGCTATTGACGGTCAACTCAAGCATTGTTTGGTAACATATTAGTCAAATAGCATACTTCATCCTTTCGACATGCAAACAAAATAATATAATAGGTTGTTTCTATTTTCTAGCGTTTCTACCAAACATTGAGCGAAATTAAAAGCGAGATTGAAAATATTATTCTCACCGGCAGAAAATTAGTTGAAGAGAAAAGCGTTGCTGAACCGGAGAAATTTTCTAAACGAATCGATATGTTGAAAGAATTGTATAATAAGGTAACGTGGATAGATCATTGATAGAATATGGAAATTTAAAAGAAATGAAACGTAAAGAAGTTTTCATTAAACGATACTGCATCAGATCCTATTGAATCTTGTATTTTACAATTTTTAACAATTTTTTATACGTTATGCATAGACAAAGTTTCGCAATCTAGTCGTTAATATTATGTATGGAGCCGTACTGACGACTATGTTTTACTGTTTCTTCTTATTGCAGTTGGGATCGCATATAACACAGTCAAAATCTACGTTGGAAACAGCTTTGGATTTGTCACGTGACATATATAAGAATATGTCTTACATTAACATGTCCATAGATAGCATTAACAAAGAGTTAGATAAACAAAAGAATATGCCTGATTTACCCGTCATTGCGATATATGTTCGAGTAAGTAGAGGGTTCATATTTCTAAGAATGTCAGAATATTGCTTAGTACAGTAGGTTCTCCGTTAACCGGCTTCATCCAAAGTCAAAGGTTTCGGATAAAACGAACCCTATGAAGAAACAACCAAAATAATATTGTATTTTAAATACAATATATACGTATACAGCTATAGCAAAAGGTGATATTGAAAATTACACGACAGAATTTTTATTAGAAGTTTCGAGATTAGAAAACTCATAGATATGAGTACATGTTTTGGATAATTATACTACTCAAAAGAACTTAATTGTTCATGAATACTTTCTTACACCATTGTGTAAATATATTTTTTTACATCATTTCTTATATAGTACTATTCAGATACATTGAGGATAATGTTTTTATTTTCGTTAATTTGCTTTGATCAATCTAATTTTAAAGAAACATGTTTTCTGTACAAGGCAAAAGAGAGATCTCAGATAATAGAAATTCTGGTAATGAAGTTCCTACTGTACACGAGACTGCAAATATTTGAATGCAAAACATCTGAGTATATACTACTTTAAATAGGAAACAATGACGGAAGTAATTCCAAGATTAAATGTCGTAAGAGATAAGTTGTTGAAATCGCAAGAAGAATTTTCCAAGCTTTGCGATCCAAGGTGTTTGGAGCAGCTTAAGGAGAAATTGTTAGACGTTGTGACCAGATTAGCGAGTACCGAAAAAAGGCTGAAACTGTGCAATGCTTCGGAGGTAAATATTTATATTTAAAGAATATTTGCCGTAATTTAATGGAATATATTTATATAATTTCAGGAGGAACCCAACGTTGACGAAATAAATGCGTGGCTTTCACAAGTTGAAGAAAAGCTGAATGAACTGGATAATGTCCCGGTTGATCAATTAACAGAAAATCATTTCGAACAGTGCAAGGTAATTTAAAATTGTACAGTAATTGATTTCGAAGGAGAACTATGTAAATTGAATTGTACACAAAAATTTGATAAAATGTTTCTTCACAGGCAGTACAAAGCGAAATGATAGAAGCAAAACCAAAGGTTAACCAATTGCAGCGTTATACTTACTACCCAAAAGTGGCAGAAGTGTGCAACAAATGGGAAGAAATATCAAACAGAATACAAGTAAGTAAATCGTTGGCAATTTCAAATATCATCCATCGCTTATTTTCTCATGGCTTGTATTGCTTGTTCTTTATCTTAACATTTGGTATATGTAATGCTTGTGCTTTATAGTACCATTACGTATATCTCATTGAAAATAAAATATTCTGTTTGACTTGTAAAATTCATTACTATTTTAATTAGCAATTTATAATCAGACGATCTAATTCTTGATTGTGGTGTTCTTTGAGATCAGTTATCGGTAATTATTCGGATTAGGGAGGATTCATTTTCGATAACTCTTCCCTATACATGTTGCCGCCGGTCAATCCTAGTTTCCGAGATATTTGTAGAAGGCTGTCAAGTCCACTACAGCGAATTCCGTCATTTTGAACGAATTTTAATTAGGTCTGGGTTAGGAGCCCCTAAAGAACGAACGAGGTCAATTACAACCGGAAGAATTCGCTGTAGTGGGTGTCGATAGTTTTTCGTAAATATCTCGATAACGTATACATAGGGAAAAGTTGTTAAGAATCATGCTCCCAACAACATATTTCAAGGTCATTGAAATGGGAGAGAGGGATCTCGGAATAGGGGGATTCCGAACAATCATTACGATTATTCTGTAACCGATTATTCTGTAATTAACTTTCACTTTGCAAATACTTGACTACATTTAATAATTACGTAAGTTTAATCATTACGCACACTTCTACCAAATCACTATTTACTATGTGTAAGTTATATTGCGTATTAGTGAAGTACATGAAATACTTTGTCCAAGAGGTGTTTTCTAGCTATGTACATACAATATTCTTGTTGTTAGTGGAGAAACAGATATCACCTTTGGTAGATGGCAATGCATTGTTACTGGTCAATTATTTGGGGCATTGTCTCTCCCCTTGTATAGAATTTCCTAGAGAGGTCTGAACACGATTTGCCAGGAAAAAAACTGCAATAAGGAATGGCATAAAATGTGCTCCGAGTTTTTTTGTATTGGTGATGGAAATACATATGCAACAGAAAAAAAGCTTTTGTTTGCACAACGAGACTGCATTGTCACTTTCATTCGGCCATGCGCTTGATATTGTCACACTATTAACATGCTCTTTCAATTAACTGTCGCCTGTCCATGAATACACTGTTACCTATCATGTTTTCACAGGAATGGATCCACAAAATCACAGACAATTTATTAATAAAGAGTAAGGTGGGAGAGACTAAGGGGAGAGACAATTACGGACGCATTAAACCGTCCAGACAACCGGAACAAACTTCGGTGCAGCTAGTTAAAAAAGAGACCAAATTAATTGATAAGAATGAGAAAATATACGGTATAGGATATCTGAATCCTGCGTTTGACGATAATCAAATTAATGTTAAAACCACACCCGAGAGCTCGCCGATCGATATTGTTCATAGAAGCAGGAAGTCCTCCGCAAAGTCCGAGAAAGTAAAGACTAAAATCGTAGACGTTAGTAGGACCGTTAGACGAAAATTAGACATGAGCTCTATACCGGATGTCGTTCAAACCTCTCAGCCTCAAGTCGTCCATGTTGACGATGATTTGCCTTCTTCGTCCCCCGACAGAGACGTCTACATGCCCGACGAAGAGTTCTTTTTGTCGAAAAATAGCACCTTATTTTCTCAAGTATCCTCCAATACGTTGGTTACAAGCGACTCCAAACGGTACAATGAATACAATCCGCAAACGAATACCTTCCGAATCGTAGAGGTAAAAGAAATGGAGATTAAAAAGTCTGTCGCATCTCCCGAAGACCATGTAATATTGCCAAGTGCAAACGTTAGCGTAGGATTGATGCCGCAGATTGTCGAAAGAGTAGAAATTGTCGAAGACACAGAGACAGAGCCAGAATCAGTAGACACAGACTCAGAGGACAAAGAAGCCAGAGGAAAGATTTCTAGCGGAGGGCAAATCATTCATAAAAAGAGAGAGCTAATCCCCATTTTAAAGAAAGCTAAACCAGTCGATCCATATTCTGCTAAAAATGCGAAGAAGTTGACACTTAAGTTAGACCCTGAGCAATCGAACAGTCAGGTTTCGAGCAGCAGGTTAATCAAAGTAGAAAGTAGTAAAATGTCGACAAATGTACAATTGTATTGCAATGTAAATAGTACCAAAGAGCTCGTGCCGTATGCGTGGAAAGACAAAGACAGCGTTGCCGAGTATCTTATCCTTGAAGAGACCGATACCAAAACCAAATCAAAATCAAATGCCGCTACTACTAATTCTACTACTGACTCAGCATTTCCATCGCCAATCGGTTACCCGAAACGAAGGAAAGAACATATTAACGATAAAGAATCCGCATCCGATAGAGACACCCAGGCTTCCAAACTGCGTTCTAATGAAAAAGAGAATTTGGATTCTGAAAAGAGCCTCCGAACTATGTTGTACAGACGCACAAGAAGTATATCCAAAGATGATACGTTAGAGGACTGTGAAAGTTTTTACGGAAGCGACAAAGAAACCGACGATATCTTAATTTTCTCCGACGACACAGAAAATGACGTTGGAAGCTCCAGCTCAGAAGGGGAAGACCCGAATTTAGGAGAACATGTTGAACACCTCTTGGGCAAGGTAATTTTAATGGCACCAAGCTTGCCATTGAAAATTTGATAGCGTCTGTAATATAATTTGTTGGTAATAACTTGTCACAATTATTTAATCATAATAAAACGATTTCATGTACATGAATAATGATAGGTGATGGTTAACATGGCATATAATAACATTTAACACGTTTTCTATCAATGTTCGTTTTGACAACAACATACAATATGTATATAACGCTGGTAGCGAACGTGTTAAGATAGTTTATTTATTTTTGTTCAAGACTTCTTTCACAATATTGTTATGCGCAGATACAGGCTGAAAAGTTGTCGCATGAATCGCAGCAAAGATCCGAGACGAAGATGTTAGGTATCAGACGACCTTTCAAGGCTTTAACGTCCAGATCCAGAACTGGACTGGAAAAATGTATTCTAGAGTTTGAACAGTCTGCACAGAAAATGTTACATAGAATGGATGTTATGTTTATGAGCATTAGTAGCATTAGCAATGAGAAAGATCCTGCAAAGCGTCTTGAGGTTTGTACAGATACAATATAATTTGCAGTACTCCTTCGTTTAAATGTTTTTATTTATATGTTTACATGCGTTTGATGTTTCAGGTACTGGAAGGTGAGGTTAGCAGTCTTGCACCAGACGCAGCAGTTCTGATTAGCAGAGGTGATGGCCTAGTCATGACAGTACACGTATCTGATCCTGTTAGAGCTGACAAGATAAAGAATGAACATCAGGACAAGTTGAGAAGCAAGTGGCACCAAGTTATGTCAGAGATTGAAACAAGAAGAATACAAGCACAACGGGGCGAAGATATGTTGCGGCAATATAACAACTTGGTGGTAGAGTTTGAAGATTGGTTCAGAGATGTGCCATTGAAACTTGAACAAGTGAATAACTATGAGGGCCAATTAGAGTCCTTCATAGTAGAGTTTGACGCTAAGCGAGAACAAGTTCATAAACTGAACGAGCTAGCTGTTGAATTAAAGAGATTGAACGTTGGATACTCCGAAACTGTGCGTTATAGTATCAACAGTAGGTGGCAAGAAGTTAGTTCACAGTTTAAAAGATACAGTGGAAGTAAGGATAAGGACAAACATGTTACCGATAAAAAAGTCGAAGTGGTGTGTATAAACGAATAATAGCAACATAACACACAAACGATCATAATAAAGGGATTATTGGATTTTAGTTGTCGATATTTAAACTGTTACAATTTCATGGGAAAAACATATTTTTCCATTAAAATCACCGTGGAGTTAACGATAGCCTTTTCCTCAATTTTGATCGTTAGTGCATATTTTTCTGTTATAAGTTACTATGATTGTAAAAGTTGCTCTTTAATTTTATGTCCTGTAGGATGTGGGCAGGATAGACTTGCAGGAATTTAACACGAGGGTCGACAAGATCAGAGAAGCTGTGGTGACAGTAACCAGGTCTCTAAATTCGATGCCGTTGAATGGCGATGATTATGAAATGTTCGCGAACCAAGAAGACTGTTTGAAAAAGATCAGTAATGCTTTGAACATTTTGAAACCGAGCATCGAGGAGATCAACTCAGTTTTTGAAAACGTTGCTTCACAACTACGAAGGGATAAAGCCGAGCAAATAAGACGATTGAGCGACAAACTACGAGAGGAATGGATTAATGTTAATCAGTGCTACGTGGAAAGACATAATCGTTGGGACAAGTGCTACGAAAAGTGGAAGGAACTTTGTCACACGTGTAAAAGTTTCTCCGAATGGTTAGATAGAACAGAAGAATCTTTGAAGAAGCTAAATTCTTCCGGACACTCGAAGTCATCAAAAACAAAAATATTTGAATTGGAACAAGAAATTTCGAGAATGCAACGAACCGTTAATAATATTAACGTCTCGAGTGCTAGTATATTTACTCGTTCCAAGCCGGAAGACATGATCGAATTAAAAGACATGATTGAAATGATCAGACGTCGCTGGCAAAATATAGTGGCCGAATTAAATGCAAGAAAAGAGAAGTATGCATCGTATTCACTGCATAAATTATTTATAGTTATTTCGCTGTTTTGTAGTTTGATCTTAAGAATAGTAGCTGAATGATTTTGATGGACACGTTACATTCAAGCTATTCTCCCTATTGAGCTATTTCAGTTGTGATTTGCCTGTGGTGCTGTAGTGTTCAACGCAGAATAATCTCAAATCTAATAAAGAAATTCGTGTGCAAACTTTAAAAAGTATTCGATTTAATTAATTTTATTTTTCGCTATGTTTGCAAAATTATAGATTAGTTTCTGTTGAATTGCTAATTTTACGTATACCAATAAACTTCTATCTATATTAATGTTAATACTATATATTTCAAGGAATTTCGCCATGGAAAGAAAAGTGAATAGTGAAGGAAGAATTTTGGACAATGTTTGTAACATCTTGGAACAGATAAATTCATTGCTGGTGTCTGCTGCTAATCCATCGGATGAAACTTCTCTGTCAATAAGATTGTCACTTATTAAAGTAAGTTGCACTTAAAAAATATATTATTTTTCTTTTCAAAACAACAGATTCTGTTATATGAAGAAGATTTATATAAAAGTGGTCACGTTAGTATATTGATTCAAAGTTTTTCTATCAATTGTACATGCAGTTTACGTTTTCAATGAATAATACTTTGTAGAAAATTTATTTATTTCTTGATTAAAAACTTCATGTTTCTGCACCGTCCACGGTAACGTTATGAAACACACTGAAAGGAAACCTAATAATACCTTCTCATGCCTCGACTGCATAAACGAAACCGTGCCAAGACATAAATAGCATTGAACTCTCCCTTTTTGTATATTTTCCTTCCAAACATAAACTTGTCAACCCAGCGTATGAGGTTTTATATCTGTTTACTATTAAAATATATGTCATGACTGATGTTTTTAGGCGAAGCAAGAAGAACTTTCGACCCGTAAAAGGTCATTGCAAAATTTAATGCATCAAAATACAACATCTTCAGGAGAAGACGAATGCAATAAACTCCTTGCTGATATGGATAAGGTTCTGTTCCAAATTGATTTTCTGAAATTCACGAATTACATCTTATAATAAATGAAAATTAATTTAATTATTTAAATTCAATTTATAGGCTAATTCGAATCTTTCGAATCATCGCGAATATGTTGAAAATAAGCTTGCCTCTCTTAAAAAATACATTCTTACTCTGGATGCTGTTATGGCATGGGTCATGGAAACGCGAACAAGAATAACGATATCTCGAGACCTATCTGAACAAGATCGAATGGAAGTCATTAATAATGTTATGGTAAGTACTAATCTGTCTGTTAGTTGCAAACAATGTAGCAGTGTTAACCGTTAGATCATTTGTGGACAGTCTAAGGTAGAAGACCGCGAAATGGAAGTTAAGGATGTATTGGAGAATTATACTAACTTGGAGAAAGAGTGCGAGTCTGCAAAACAACCAATATCCGTGGAATTACAAGTGAGTCCATAAAATATATACAACAGAAATACAATAGCTTGTGTTTTTGTTTTGTTATCTCGTAAACTCTGCCGTGCATGCTAATTTTTGTAAATCACATAAACTACAAGTAGTTGCGCATCGATGTTCCGCTAGCCGTCATATAAAATTTAATAATATTTAATTTTTTTTATAACTTCCACGATTTGATTGTGGTACTTAGAATCCATGATTTATAAGTCTATATAAAATACACAAGTTTGAACGCAGTATTTTTCCCTTAGCATTGTAGTTCTGTTCCCGCCATCTCATGTTGCATGCAACACTAGACCTCCAAGAGGGGTCTACTCTATCTTTAATGTCGGTGTATAGACCATGTGTGTAAAATATTTCAAGGGTTGATTCCGTAGGGTAAAATAAATCATGAGTGAGGGTATTACGATTTCGGTTTCGTTTTTAAATTATTAACGATTAAAGTCAATAAATAATGGTGCGCGATGTAGTCTATTTCTGTTCAGACAAGGGATTAAGCGACTTCAGGAATCTAGTGGGAAAGAAATAAAATTTTCAATGCATTCTGTTTTTCATGCGACGTTATGAAGAAAATTTCATATTTTGATATTTCATAGTGTTTTTTAATATTTCGATATTGTGGAAATTCCATAGGAAAAACTGAAGAAGCTGAGAGAAGATTGGCAGTTTGTTAAAAATAGTGGCGACTCACAGGGTCATGAAGTGAAATCTGCAGGTGCGGCCACAGCGACGACCAAGGAAATAGGTAAGTGTTTTCTCCTACATTTAACAAACGTATTGCCGAGGTGCATTTTGCCGTATCCAATCTTCTTGTGTGTGTGTGTGTGTGTGTGTGTGTGTTTTATTCAGCAACATTTTTATTTTTTCTTCACAACCAAGTATTTCAATTAATTTGTCTTTTACATTAAAATAAACAGCACGATCAACATTTTCTTTGTAAACGTATTCAACTAACAGTAATTTAAGGAATTCCGTACTCCCCATGATTTTCCATCGGCAACCGAGGGTTAAGCGACTAAATTATGGAAATAATATTATAATCAATACAAACTATTCTTAACTTTGCACGTGAGTATTCTTAATTTTCAAATTGATTTTTTTTTTTTTGATACCGCGATATTTACGCGGGATAGAAAAGTTTCAAATCACACTTTCTCTGTTCGACGACAGATGGCACCTTTCTCTGTTATCGACGCAGCGTTTCTGTATAGTTAAAAAACGCAAACAGCACACAAAAAGTTTGTTTTGTTCAATATATGTTTTTTAAAAGTAAATTTAATCCGATTTTTATGAAACCATTTAAGGAGTTCTGACCAACTCGAACTTCACTAATACTTTCTAGAATTTAAAAAGCAAAATGATACTTCTAAAATTTCGGGAAGCGTTTGAAGTAAAAGTTAACAGAATATACAGTACAGGAATTTATAAACGTTTGCCGCACAATCTATTAAAAAAAAATTACAATTGTCTTTAGAAAAATATCGTTCACATAACATTTTCTTATATTCCCAGCGACTTCAAACAGATTTTTTCGATGAAACCTTCATCATCGTATTTGTCTCCTTTTTCTAATTAAAATGACACCAAACACGATATACTTCCAATCATAATTATTTGTATAACAAGCGAAGTTGAAGATTCGTGTACCTCTACCGTAAATGTCAAGTCCGAAACTTCAATCACTTGTTACACAAGTAATTATGATGATAACTGTATCGTGTTTAGTGTCATTTCAATCAGAGAACACAGACGAATGCGATGGTAAAAGTGTCACGGACGAAAAACCAAATATAAGAAATTTTCATTTTAGAATTTACAAGGCTGGGCTGACGCGACGAGTCCTTTGATGTTTGCCGAACGCCCGAACTTCAATCCCTCTTTCTTTTTTAATCGCTATGCTTCTCTATGTTCGGCACGCTACAAAGAATGTAGTACCTCTTCCAGAACTGTCGCTCGGCAGACCGGACGATACGACAGTTACACAGAGAATACTGTAATAGCAATTGATAGAAAATTGCCGACCGGCTCTCCCTTAGGAATTCGCCAGAGTTGAAAGCGATTGTAACTCTCGCTAAATGTACTCCTTCGAATCTGTCGTAGGATTCTCGAAGGGAGTTCGGCGACTGAACAAGAAATAGTGCGTTTAGTCGTACCGGTAAGCGTGGCCACATATCACTTCCGTTCCGTGCGGCGGAACGACGTACGTATATCCGCCACGTTAAGTGCAGTCTTTTCACCGAGCACCGGTGTCCTTTCTTCTTCTTTCGTTCTCGGATGGATTCGTGCATTTAGACTGGCCGATGCCCGTGAATTTTGCCGAGTCAGTCGGCTTTTAGCTCGAACTTTTCTTCCCTATTCTAAACATAATCCATTTGGAACGTTTTGATAACAAATACGTACAGTCGGAAAGTAAGTTTACGATTGGCGTATTCGGGCAAACGATTATGGCATATCTTTAATAACGATAATTAGACTGCGGATTTTGTGCATTTATTACAAAAATGGATAAGCACAATTTAAAGCAGCAGACACATTAAAAGAATTTAAGGACACCAGCGTATTGATTCCAGCGTAATAAAATAACTAAAAGAAGAAAGAAATTTTTATTTCGCTCCTGTGTATTGTAATCGGTGCAAATATTTTTTTATTTTGCATATAGATCGGCATCCTAATGGCAATACATGTTTTACTACCGTATTTGATTAGTTACTTCGACCTTCCCAATCAAAACGAAACAATAATTCGATTTTACGTTAAGAAATAAACAAATGCTATAGTAAAATATATTATTAAAGATATACATATCATTATTCAAGATATATCATATTACAGGATATTTAGAAACAGAAGACTCGTTGAGACTATCAAGCATCCGATGTGACAAAAATTGAATTTGTTTCATGCTGTTTGAGATGCATTTTAAATTCCCAGAGCAAATATCTCGAAGAACATTTTTCAAGAAACAAGAAAATATTTTATATAGAAGTTGTATGGTTTCGTGGGGGACATATTATGTCACATTATAAAGGTAAATTTTGATTTTTAAATTGGAACCCATATTTTTAATTATATGTTAGTCTTGCTGACATCGAGACGTTTTCGGAACGTAAACATAGACCGGCGATTACTTCAAAAATATTATTCATGCCTTTAAACGGTCCTTTCAGACGATGTGACGAGAATTGTGGCCCAAAAACTTTAATAACTTAGAAACTAATCCGGACCTATGTTGATATAACTTTTTTCTTCTTCTCGAAGCATTACGAATCTATACCTAAAGTTTTGTCCACCATTTAAGAAACACTTTTGGCTACAATTGCAAATGATCGTTTGACATACATACATACAGACGAGTTGGTCGATGGACAGCTCTTAATAGGGTGAATTAAATTCTCTCATAATTCAGAATCATGTCGGTTTAATCGCGATGATTCAGGAAGGAAGAACCGTGGGGTTTGTTGATCCTACGTCGCAGAGCTTAACGGAAAGGTCGTAAGTTTGTACTATAAGCGCGATCGTCGGGCCGCATAATGAGCGGATAAGCCGTCTAATGTAGTCGCGGTAGAATATCGCCAGACTGAAGATAGCTCGGTTCTCCCGTTCCTCTTTCACCCTCTGTTTCCACCGTCCTTTCCTTCCCTCCATTGTTTTCTATCTCCGCTCTGCGGTGTAACATCGAGATGAAATCACAACTCGTTTGACGAAACTTCGGGGACTACAAACGGTTTAAGCTTCCTCTTTGTTGCATCGCAACACAATATTATCCTACTGCACTTCTGCAATTTATTGCAAGATCCATCGAAAAACTTACACGTTCCCACGAGGCTCTTCCCCAAAACAGGGGTCGAATGAAACTGTTAAAATTTTCAATTAGTTCTGATATACAGTCAGTCGGTCTCATAAATAAATTTTTATGAATAAATGGACCGAACGTGTTCACCTTTTCTGCCAAACCAGGTAGATTAGTTTCACAGATGATATGTGTAATGGAAATTTTGGAAAAACTGCAGTCTGAATTACGAAAAAAGTAATAAAAAGTTGCTTTTTCAAACTTTTGGGGTTGTAACGAAAATTTAAAAAATGTGTTTTGTAGATTTATATCAGTTGCGTGTTCAAAATTTCATCGAAATTGATTAATTGGTTTATGAGTTATAAATCATCAAGAATGGTGTTTTATTCAGTACTGGAAAAATTAAGATTCATTTAAAAAATTTAACTATGCTGTGAAGTGCTCCGGACGAAGTTGTAATATTTTAGAAGGCTCGTTTTCTTTCAAGGTCATTTTTCAGAGACTTAAAGGTCACCAGTACTTTTTTCAAATGGAGTGACATATTTCTTTTTCCATAGCCCTTTAGAACATAAACAAACAAAACCACCTGTATATCCATACGGTTTGTATCATTGTATCTCGAGATATTTACAATAATATTCCCTAACGTTATTAAATTGTTATTAGGCTCCAAGTCATCGTTTTTTTTAAATTTGACCTTTCCATTGGTGTTTGTATTTGAAATAATTTATCGTATTATGCAAAAGCAAAAGTTTGTGAAGTAATTTATAAAAAGTGTAAGTAAAAATAAAAAGTAAAAACATAGTAAAAGTATAAAAATAATAATTTTATTTTCCTTACTATGGGTCTGGTAGTATGCATAGAAACGCATTGCATATGTACATACATTTGAATCGACTAACATTATTATTTTAATTGCATTTCACGCATTGGGAAATGTTATAACCGAATAAACGTCTGCAATGTTGTGATTGAATTTGTGAGAATAGACACTGGCTCTTGTAAGGAACGGTTTAACTACATAAGCGTGGAAAATGATGTGTCTGCTGATCTCTGTTTCGTATCTTAACTTTCCCTTTTGTTTTATTCAGCTAAGTCTATTAAAAATGCATAACGATCTCTGCATATCTTCAGGAAGTGCAGGTTGCTTTAATAATGGAATCGAGCAGGTATAGCCGGTAAAATTTCACAGTACTTCAAAATTGCAATGAATGATAGAGCAGATGGTTGGATGAGTGATTAAAATGAAAATGGTTATGAAAGTTTGAGAATTTGCGCTATTACCGGACCGACAAGGCACGGCCGGCAAGTTCTCATCGGAATAATCGATCAGGGAAAAATCTAGGTGGGCTGGTTTTTATGTCTCCCAGAGGAACGTAGGGGGAATAGCGTCAGTTCATGCTACCTTTCCCATAACTCAGTCGAATCACTTCTATAGATTCAGTCTCGGTTGCTAGTAAACTGGTTGCATTAGCTGATTGATTTTCCTCGTCTCATAATCATTAATTTACCACATTCGTTTACTTTACATGTTCTTGTTCTACGGTACATTACGTTTCATTCGACATATTCGCTAAGAATGCAATCTGCGAATCTTACATACAACGATGTTTTATGAAAATCTTTCCTACAATAGCAACTAATAATTAGATCGCGGATTAATTGGGTTCATATTAGCTGCAAATTGAAACAGTAGCGAGATTAAAAGAATTGAAGAGCGTCGATACATTACTGCGCCGACCTACTGGAATTACAGTGTTATTCTCGATATATGTCATCAACACATATGTCCAGGAGACATACCCGAAACCGTGTTATGTTTACATTCTAGTCCGAGGACTCTCGATCTTCGTGGCCTCTCACAGGCTATACCTCCGGTAGTGGGAATGATTTCGCGACATTTATCATCCAGGTCTTGGCGACGTATATCGAGAAATCACTGTATTCAAGTGGAAAACGAATTTCCAAGTGGGTTTTATTCGTTGTGAAAGATGCAGAAAATTTATATTTTGCATTAAGATCTGCAGTCTCTCAATATCATCGTTCCTCTAACCATCTCCGGTAAACCATAAGATAACAGCCTGTCATCCGGGATCAACTTTATTTAAGTTCCTGCGTCGAAGTTACTTTAGCCGGCAGCGGTGCAGCCGGGAATCGCAGGAATTCGTAGGACTTGCGTCGAGCCGAATGAATATTCAAATGTTCATTAGCTCGCCTGCTAGCCAATAATTGACTACACGGTAATACACGGCGTGGCGAAGTAAAGCTGATTAGCAGAATGGTCCCGTGGCATTGGCGTGACATAATATTTCGTTGGTGTTCGAGCGAATTGCAGATTGATTCGAGCTGACACGATTGCCTGGTATATACCGGGTGTTACAGCTTCGTTATTTTTTTTATAGTACGCGGAATGTCAAAAAAACAAAGTATTTGGGTCGGGGGAGTACGTATTACCGTGGAAATAATTTTTTCGTCAAGGTTATTTTGTTTTTCTCGATTTCAAGGTCACCGATGTTTTGTTTTCATATTTCTGTTACTGTAACGGTGATAGTTGAAAGGCGAAGCCAATGACCTACAATGTGCCTACCTTCGCGGCGTCACGAGTAACAAAAATTTACAAATTTTTGGGACTTGGTAATACTGCTGCAACGCCACAAATTTTCACAGCAATCACATTTTCAAATTTTCTAGTATTTGTGGTATTAGGATTGGTAGGTCCTGAACAAACCGGGTGTATAACAATTATAGTGACGGCCACCGTAGGCCGTGCACAACAAAATTGATCTTGACCTTGAAAATCGAGGCACGAAAAATTTCGATGATGAGTACTGTATGTTGCAATAAAAAAATTTTTCTACACTTTAACTTTGATTGTCAAGGTCAAGGTCAATTTTTCGGTGCAGTGTTTTAACAGATCTCCACATATCCGGAGAAGTAATAATTAATAATTGTTAGACACCCTGTACTGCTGTCAGACCACGCGTCCCATTTTGTCTAAAGTGTGCATTTTTTTACAAGGAAAAACTCACTTCAAATCACCTCGGAAATGATCCCTCAAAAGATCTTACACCTGTGCACAATGTACATGTATGTAGCGAGCGGTGATCGCGTTAACGATGAATTACGTCGATCACGAGAAAAGCTGATTTTAACTAGCTTTCGCGGCTTGCGGATGGAGCTGATGTTCGCCCGAACGAACAGGTTCCTCGTTAGCGAGAGCTCATTAAGGCTTTCATGTTACTGTGGTCACGTTTTGTGCCGAATCTAGCAACACAGGCGTTCTCCCACTTCGTTTCTAAAAAAGAAACGAAAAGAAAAGAAGAAAGATCGAGTAAATTACGCCGAAAGTAGAAGGAGAAGCGTGCAAAACTTCTTCGCGGTAGCCTACGGTACAGAGTGCATGATCTCTTCATGCATTTGTCATTTATCCCGTCTGGCTGAAATACACCGGCCTGCGAACGGCGTTGTTCTGTCTTCTCTTTTTCTCTCTTTGATCTCGCAATTTTTCAGCGTTGTCCTATTTTTTGTTGGTCTTCTGTTCCCTTTTCGACTAACCCGTTCGCCGGCCGTTCCTGTGAAAATCAACTCCGGCCAGGAGGGGGGGGGGGGCGGTGTTTACGATGCCCGTCGCGTTCTCTCGGCGGCGACTATAAAAAACTGATAAAATTTTCGTCCCCGATGAGAAATATTGGATTGTTGTGACACGAGGATCGCGCTGTATGACGCTTCGGTAATTGCGCCTCTCCGGTTCTGTTGTACCAGAGACAGCTTTTTATGCCGCGACTGGTAATGACAACCGCCCCGCGCAGCTGACCCTCCATTATTTCTCCTCCGCTTTTACCATCGAACGAAAATCCCCTAGCCGAGGGGAACGCGCCACCGTATCTTCATCTAGTCCCGAATCCTAGAGTTTCTCGCGTCCGAGATGCACAATTGGTTTACTCGTGAGTGCCGTTTGGGTATAGGGCGTTGCGAAAACAATACAGCGATCTCTCGATATGTGTCAACTACACGGGTCTTGCCAGCGTCGTGTATCGTGCAGGAGACACGTTACCGTGTTATGTTTACCCTCCTCGGCGTCCGAGGTCTCCCGACCTTTGGGTGTGCCGCTCACGGGGTACCACGACGTTTATCATCCAGACCTTGGCGACATATATAGAGAAATCACTGTACTCGTAACTTCGGACTAGAGGAACGGTGAAATTCGGCGAAAGAACTCAAAATTGTCTATCGGATACACTCCGGGACCAAAAAATAGCACTTCTTGCATTCTTTGAAGTTTTCTAAAAATTTATAAAAATATTTTCCATGTAATTAGTAGTTTTTTGTATGTATAATGTGCTCAATATTCAGTCCAGAATAGTCACCTCTCAAAACGTGAATTTTGTAGTGGGCAAACTGGACAAAACGCAGCACAAAATATATACTAAATATATACTAAATAAATAAATAACTAAATAATAAATATATACTAAATATATAATATATAAAATATATACACAAAATATATACATAATCTATACTTTATAATATATACTTCACAATTGTACAGGTTGTATTAAAATAAGTGTAAAACCGATCGTGGCGTGATTTTACGCCTCTGGATCAGTGAAGGTTTGCAAAAGAAAGTCCGTGCTAAAAATGTCCTTGACCTTCGCTTTGAGGGTGAAACATTTTTCCTCTCCACTTAATCGACTGATTTCAATATTTTTCGTAGTAAAGAGCAAACCAAAAGATAAACCGGAAAATTAGTATCAAGACTTTTGCAACGACCCAATATTATTTCAGCACTGAAGGACATCTACTTCACACCTCGAATGGTTCTGCCAACCCCGCCCCACGACCTCCCAAAAAAACCATTATTTCGCTCATCCGTCCACCCCTAGTGATTCGCCCTCCACGACATCGGCATCCAGTGGTTGTAGACTGCTGTCCCATATTACGCACCACCCACACGTGCGTTCTATGAGCATTCACGCGTAGCAGTAACGTATGGCGAGGGGCGAGAGCCACCACCCGCGACCCATCGCCGTTGGAAGCTTTTTCGTAGTACAATAAAATTTCACGGCTAAGCTGGCTCTTATTAGATCCCGGACGAAGAGTGCCTCTTCGTCTTATTTCCCGACGTAAATCCACGACAGTCGTCATTCTTCACTTCCGTCGGCTGGCGTCGATACGTGACGCTTTTATTGATTCGGATTAAGCATCGACGAGCGACGGAAAACGGGGAACTGGATCAAGGATTCATAAAAGTTGCTCTCGCGCCACGTAGCATTCGCCGTCCAGACTTTCGTAGAATTACAACTGAATCATTTCATGAATTATGATTATAAAGTAATTCGATTGTGCTTTATCCAATTATTTTGCTCTTCGTGATTCAGCTCGTTCGTTCAATTAAATTGCAATGTAACTCGTAATTCGGGCATCTCGTTCGATTAAATTAAAATATAAGTCGTTCTCACAATTGAGATACAATTCGAAATGATTGCAATGTAATTTCGATTTAAGGGGGCTGTATCATGTAAACCGGGGCAACATTTTTCGCGCTGTAAAATTTTGCAGAAAAATTATGAGCCAAAGTTTCAAACTTTTCCTATTCTCCGCGAGTAGAAAGTTTAGAAAATTTGTTTTTGATAATTTTCTTTTTCTTTTTTTAGCAATTTGTAGCGAGTTTCTTTTCCAAAGTATAACACAGGATCGTTAGTTTTCTCACACCCTGTATAAATGTTCCTCCTTCTTTCGTAAAAAATGTATAATACATTATACAGTAAATCGCGTGGTTAGCTATTAATATCCTTATTCAAGTGGAAATGGAGAGTTATAAAATACAATAATGAAGCATAATATAAACAAATTTTATCGAATGTTGTCTCTTCTTTTCAAGTAAATTCGCCCGATGCAAGAAGACGTAATATTGGAGGAGGAAATTTACATGATTATAGAAGAATTTGAAGCTACAAAAATAAAGTACTTTTGTAAATATTAGTTTCATCAATTTTAGAACGATAAAGCTGTCCATTGAATTTTTGCGTTTCTCAAATCTTCGAAGACTTGTATATTTTCATAAATGCAGGGAAAAAGAGCACGGTCTAGTTATGAAGCTTTGTTATATTTCCGAAGTTACCCAAGAAATTTTTCATGAACGAAGTGAAATATTTGCACGAGAAATCTTTGAAGAAATAAGGGATACCGTTGGCCGAGAAGATTTTAAAGCAGGAGGAACACGATTAGGTCGGGGCGAACTGGAGAACCATCGCAGTGCTGAAAGATGAGGACGCTTATTGGGTTAAAAGAATAGAGTCGAAGTTCTTCGGGAAGCTGTAGCTCGTTTATAACTAAAATTTTCATGAAACAACTTTTCTCTCGATTTTTTTCTTCGCTTTTATCAGTCTCTCTCTCCCTTTCTTCTTTTTGTTATACAGGTTGTCCGAAAAATGTACTTCCTTGCAAGAGGTGATTCCAGAGATCATTTAAAATAACTTTTTTTAAAAATAACTTAATAACTCCTCGACGAAACTACGGAGAACAATTTCGCAAAGGACAAGGTTATTTTAAATGACTTCAGGAATCAGCCCGTTCAAGGAAGCACATCAATTTTGGGACACCCCGTATCTTTCTCTGTGAATGCACTCGCATTTTATGCGGAGTCTCGCACTGTCTTACGTCGCTCTGTTTTGCGACGATATTCCGTATTCGCAGAGGAAAGATGATTCGATCGAACGTCGAAATACAATTTCGTGTCTACGACGAGATGAAGTGCATAAGATTCTCTTGACGTCAACCGATTGGGGCATGTTGGTTTAGAAAGCTCTCTCGCAAGTCCTCTTACATTCGCTTCCGCCTCGTTTCGCAAAGGTACATTCGATTCTGTTCGCCGGCGGAAGTTCGATTTCAATGTGAACCGGTACACGCTGCGAAAAGGTTTAATATTCTTTCGAGCAACTGCTCCGATTTTACGATCACCGTGACATATATTTCACGAAAGCAACTACGGTAACGGTCGATACCGTATGAGACTGGCTCCAAAATGGACGAAAAGATCAAATATTATTCCTATTGCGATTCAATAAACTCTGCGTCGCGTGCATTTGTTGGAAACGCGATGGCGTAAGATTGTGCTGGCCAGAAAATGGTCATTGTGTATGAGAATAAATGTTGCAAACAATCAAATATATTGAGAAATAGAGGAATGTTCTCGAATAAAGGAAAAATTTGCATTTCACAATGTGTGATCTATTCGGATGAAAATCAACCTTAACACTAGATTTATGGGACCCGTCAAAATGACGGATTCTAATATTTTTAAATTGCGAATATTGAGATTGTAAAAGTGCATCCGTGAGCAATTATTTAACAAATTGATGTCTTTGGGTTTATATTATTTAAAAAATGGCTGCAAACTTTGATCGATACATTCGTGTTATTTTTAGTGCTCCGTAAACCTAGTGTTAAATGTGGAAAGTCCTCTTTGCTAATAGAAATCAATGAATGCAAAATTTTCATTTTTGTCTTGTTGATGTGTTCTCATAATTGAGAAATGAGTCATAAATTTGTCCACGCTACCTGGCAATTTTATACAGGGTATCCCAAAAACGTTGTATTTCCTTGAAAAGGGTGATTCCTAAGGTCATTTGAAATAACTTTTTCCCACCCGGTATATGTATAAACAATGAATGACTAGTGTTCTCCTTCATCAATTTTGAATAAGTATATTACCGTTGAGATCGGTAGTGTACAAATAAGAATACATTAATGTTATGAACAAGGTGGTTACAAAACAATATAAAATGTACACGCACGCGTTACAGCGTGACGAAATTAGGACAGACTAGAATTTACCCCTCCATCAAAAATAATCAATCAAAAAAACTAGTAAATGTAGTAGGGAATAAATTATATAAAGTTGTATTATAAAATTAACCGATGGCGATATTTTTTGTTCCTGATGATCTTCCATTGTCTTGAGCAAGAACGTGTAAAAATCCCTAAAACATAAAAACTTGTTAATAACCAGAGAAGAATATTTTTTATCTAGGGATCATGAATTATATAAAATATGAATATTCAGTTTTGTAATCCTACCGAAAATTTCTGCAAAAACTACGTTGTCAAAAATTAAATATAAGTATTTGCGAAAGCAATTCCGGTATTGCATAGTTTTATTATTGTTTCATTGTAAAGTTAATAACATAGAAAATATTCCAAATTGCATGAAACGAGTTTTGTAAACTAGCTTCCAACCATAAGCGTCAACCATAATTTCTTAGTTAGTTCTTATGTAAAACAAAAAAAAAAAGATTCTTAAAATACATAAAAGGAATTTACTTTTGTTGCAGTGCATTTTAAAAATACCCATTGTTCGAAACGAGTTATCTGAATTGATAATTTGATTTTCACTGAAAAATTGATTGACCCAAGCGTACTCGGTCTTATTGACCGAACTAAATATGTACATATATTTCTTTTGACCTTTAAAGGTCTATGTCTGTTATCCTATTTTCACTCATATTAGGCCATGCTAAAAGTTCTGTAGTGCTTTTAGGTTTAAAAATTTTCAAGTGAAGCACTGGAAGTGTAATACAATTGCTATAATTTTGCAAAAGGTAAACAACAATGAAACAATTATCAAAATGATATTTAATAAAATTATCGGTGATCACCTAAGTATAAAAATATTTCGTTGTTCGTTCTCGATGTTTGACAAACAATTCGAAATTATTAAAGTTCCTATTCGATGTTATAACAAACGGTATTGCCAAATGACGATAAAAATCAAGTCTGCTGGAATGCCTTCTCTGCGCATGTTATCAGTCCCGTTTGGACTTTTAGGAGGATAGAAGTTGCGAGAAATGGCCGCGATAAAATTGTTCGAGCGGTGAACTTCTTATCCCTCTCACCTGTAACGCTTTCTTCGCGTTTCTGATCGCGCCGACGTGACAAACTCTTTCTATCATACGACCCGTGAGACCGTTTAGAGGCGATCGAATGGTGGTACGCCGCATCATCATCGTTTTATTCGGATCGTAGTAACTTGGTACGTATTCGGTCGTTTCCGAGGCGACCACCAGCTTTTTGTGATCGAGGTTCCTCGTTAACGACATCAACCGTTTCGCGCAGAGATCAATGATCGCCTCTTCGAGTATCAGCACCTGATCATTGTCAGAAAACCTGAATTAATTATATTAGAGCACCTGATTTAATTATTACAGCACATAAATGAGAAAACTTCAGTGATTCAACCAGACGATTAAATTGCACCCAATGAAACAACGTTCCATACACGAAAATATTCATTTACACTAGTCTCTCCGTAACTGTCGCATTGTCGGGTCTGTCGAGTGACAGTTATAGCAGAGGTACTCTTTGTAATGTGCCGAACGTAGAGAAGGATAGTGATTGAAAGAGAAAGAGGGACTGAGGTCCGGGCCTTCGGCAAACATCAAAGGACTCGTGTCAATTCAGCTTTTTAAATGTAAAAAATAATATTCCTAATTTTTGGTTTTTCATCAATGAAACTATTACCATCGTATCCGTCTAGTTTTTCTGATTAAAATGACACGAAACATTATATAATTACGATCACAATTACTCGTGAAACGAGAGATCAAAGTGGTCTTGACATTTATAGTAGAGAAACGCGCATTCTTTACTTCGCTTGTTACACGAGTAACGTGATCGTAACTCTATCGTGTTTGGTGTCATTTTAATTAGAAAAACGGAACGAATACGACGGAGAAAGTTTCAGAGAAATAAAATTAGAAAAGTTGCAATCTTATGCCCTTGCATTAGTGCGATTCTCACCGATACTCGACGTTTGTGCTGGCTCGGTCATAGAGCGCGTTCACCGCTTGATTGGTTTCAAGAGGGACCCCCAGGGGTGGGGATAAAATTGTTACAGTTACGGTAGAGACGTTTGCGACGGTTACGGAGATAATACTGTAGCGCCTACAAGGGATTAAAAACCTGCCTGTCCAATTTACCGTCCGGTAACTTGCAAAGGATGTTGATTGTAATGGAAAGGCGTACCTGAGGTTTCTTCACGATCTTCCTGAGCCAGTCGGGCAGCGAGGTCGTCGCGGTCTTGCTGAAAATTCTTTTACTTAAGAATTTACCATCCTTAATTTCTCGATGCACCGTATCCTCCGACAATACGTGAGAAGCATACGGATTCGGGTAACGCTCGAAGAACCCTCGGCACACTGTGAACCAGGAGTACGGAAGGATCGTTACCTCCGCGCTCTCCTTCATCGACCGGAAGCCCACGATCCTTCGTTCTCGTCCCGTGCCTCAATCCCGGTTGTATCGAATCACTCGACGCTGCTGAAAATTACGTAACCACGATCACGCGAGATTTCTCGTCCCGCGGCGTTTTTTGTCCCGATCCAACGCTATTCATACGAATCTATTGAGTTACTGACGCATTACTCGCTCATTCAACACTCGCACAGACACACAGAGACACTCACACCCCCTATTCCGGCGTCCCTTTCATCCGCCCTTATTCTCGCAATTCATTAGTGAATCGTCAGGTGCTTCGTCGACAATGGACCATCTCCCTCCCCTCCTCCTCCTCATTAAGGTAACCTCAATGACAACAACACCCCCGCGATTTTAAATACCCCAGTATCACTCTGCTCGCGGACAATGATCATCAGTTTTACCCGTGGAATCATTCGTTTGCATGGTCTGATGGCATTGTTTATCGGTAGTAGTTTATCCGTTTGTAGCACCTTCTGACGTCGGCAGAGTCAGTGAGGTGAAGATTTTGGCACGTTCAGTAGGTCTGACAACTACGATAGATTTTTAAGAAAAATAAACATTTTCTGCATATAATCTGCATACTCGTACTTTGCAATAATTTGAATAAGATGGGTATGATGGATTGAGATGGTTTGAAATTACGAATTATGTTAAATGCTTTATTATTTGTATTGTACAAATAAGATAAAAAGTTTATTTTCAAATGACGTTTAAATGAAATACATTATTTTTAGATGTAACATTTCATTTGAATAATATTTGATTTCAATTACATTGTTCAAATGAAATAATAAATAATTTTGCCTCAAGAAGAGAAATATTCAATCTGTTACAGTTAAATCGTAATGTTTTTCCCCCTTTTTACGGAGCAGGGCGTTAAAACAATTAAACTCAAAATTGCAATATTACGGATAACCTGCAACTGTTATTACTGAGATAATCTATCTATCTATCGATATCTACGAATTCTGTGTTTCGTTGATTATCAAGCCTAGGAAGATTTTTAATTAATAACGACATTACCTCGCAATGTCACTTCCAATTCAGCATTGTTCTTCAGTGCTCAACGCCGTGGCCCATTTCCGTAGATTTCGAGATTTTTCGTTCGCGCTTCTCTTTTGTCGAAACCGAACGAGCATTCCTCCAGTAATTTGTTCTTGGCAACTTCATTCATCCGAATGCTCTACAGCACGGTATCGATTAACTTTTATTAATAATTACTAAAAAAATAGATTTCCGCTAACGTAATGTAGTATTATATGTACAATATATATCAGTTTCTATAGCTGTAATAACAACGATAACAAAAATAATAATATTAAGAACTTGATCACAGTATCACAATTGGTACAATGCAGATTGAAGCTGTGTTTGATCCGCGTTTCTCGTTAATAACTCAAAAAACAAAGAATTTCAGCGCAAATTGGCAAAAGAAAAAGGTGCTTAAAACCAGCCCAGCAATCATCCCTTTCTTTTTCCGACACCCTTCCTGGGACACCCTGTATAGTGAACTCACGATATACATATGTCTACAATACGAGTCTTAGCAGCGTTGTGTATCGTCCTGGACACATACCTGTATTATGTTTACACTGCTCGGCGTCCGAGGTCCCTCGCGGGGTATACTCTGCGGTAGAGGGGATAATTCCGCGACATTCATCATCCAGGCCTTGGCGACATATATAGAGAAATCACTGTATAACAGTTTCTTCTATTTCCAACCATTCAGGACATACAGCCTGTTCCAGTTGCGTGGGACAAACAGTTAAATTTGTCGAATGACTCCTGATGGACGCATGTGTACAATCTCGAGCGATCCGGTGTCGAACTGGAAGACTTGCGAATTGCTTGGCGGACACGAGATTGCGTCGCGTTAATCCGAATATCTTGCCGGTGGTCTCGGTGCAACTAGATAGGAGGCACGATTGCATCGCGGGCGTATCCGTGAGGAAGCCGTAACAATTACGGGCGAAGAAGAGAGAGAGAGAGAGAGAGAGACCCGTGAAGGTCAGGTTTCTACGCCGGTGTCTAAGTCGCGTTCATTACTGTACCGACAATCAAGCTGGCTCCATGGTCAAGAGGGTTGGTGAAGGGCAGGCAGGCAGGCAGGCAAGTAGGCAGGCAGAGGATGGTTCCGGGATGGGAGAGACAGTGGCAGCGAGGGAGTTAGGGGTGGTTTAAGCGAGTGTAGCCGCGGCGGTCAGGCTTGTAATCTGACGGTGGTGGGTCGTTCGGTTGGTCGGGGGTAAAACGGTCCATTAAGGCCGGCTAGCAGTTAGTGGGCATGCTATAGGGAACCAGCCAGCTTACTAATGCCAGGCCTCGGGGATCCCCGCAAGGGCCGTTACCGAGGTCAGCCCTGGGGGTGGCTTCACCTTCGCGAAAGTTGGATTTCATTCGGTTGCGTACCGTTCTCCCTTGTTTGTCTAAACGGCGATGCATCACGCGGTCGGCGAAGCCATCGGTGCTCGATAACATTGGCTTTTCTTGAGTTAGGCCTCCCCCCGCCTAACAGAGTATACACGGTGTACGATTACAGGTGGGAGAACATTTAAGGGGTGGTTCGCCATCACAAGACGAAAATGAAGAAATTGCGATTTCTCGGCTCCATTTTTTAGTTATTATCGATTAAAAATCCGCCTGAAATGCGGCAACCCGGCCGACAGAGGTGTACGTTGGGTACGTTATAGGGACGCGCGACAGTCACGTATCAAGTGACAGATACTCCGCGTGCCTCGTAAGAATTCGCCGTGTCGTAAACCGTCCGATTCGGCCATTTCACACGCGTTTTCGGTTCTAGCCGAATTATTGGCTATAGTGTGTGACGTCAAAGCCTAACCATTGGGTGCGAGCGAAGACCCTGTTTGATACGTGACTGCCGCGCCTTAACGTAAGCAACGTACACCTCTGTTGGCCGGATTGCCGCATTTCAGGCGGATTTTTAATTGATGGTAACTAAGAAATGAAGCCGAAATCGCAATTTTGTTATTCTTCATTTTCATCTTATATTGTCTTGGAGAACCACTTGTAGTCGAACACCCTGTATTTCTATATGCTCTATAAACATCCTCTCTCGATTTAAGAATAAAAGAAAATGCCCAGACAAATTATTGTCTCATAGTGTAAATATTGTGATCTTAATAAAGTTTTTAAGAATGGCATTAAATTTTTTTAGATGTGTGTAAGCTCAAGCCACGGATATTGCCAAAGAAAGACAGACACAACCCTATGGATATTTTCCGTGCATATTTCTACTGCAGATGAAACATGTATTTTATGGATAAAAAACCTACAGAATTAAAATAATCCAATGCTAGAAGAGAGGGAAAGAGAGAAAGCGGTGTTGGCTCGAAACACTCTTTTTATTCAATCGACGACGATCATCATTTTTCATCTACCTAAACGTGTCCTAAATCCTGTCGAATTTTCGCTACAAGTGGTGTCACGAATGTGCTGAAAGCGTTTATACGACATACGCACGCATCCATATATATGTACACGTATCCACATAAACGCGTATACGGTGCTATATATTCCACAATTATTATGTTTAAGCTCGTCGCACGGATGAAATAGCTCGCGATGCACAGTGTCCCGTTTATGGGACGCTTGGGACAGAATGTTTTGCATGTTTGTTTCACAATTGAATGTTACTTATTCGTCAGATGCTTTGCGCAAAGTATTCCATGGTTACATTGACTTCGCGTGTAGTGCGTAATGCAATAATTTAAATATATTCATGGGAAATTAAATACACAATTTATCAATGATTTAAAATAACCCGATTTTGAGCACACCACTGGATTGCGGATTTTATGCATTTTTAATAAAAATGAGTAGATAGCATGCAAAATAGAAACGACATTTATAGAATTCAAATTAGAATGATTACGAAGCGAAATACATTGTTTACCCCATGTATGTCCCAAATGTCTAGTCGACAAAAGTCCCAGAACTATCCCTACTGCCGCGAGATATACCCCGTGAGTGTAAGATCGCGTGGCTCAAAGAACAGTATCTTCTGGCCGATATATGTCCGTGGTGTTTTGGTCATACATCGAGCAAACACTGTAGTAGTTATGACTATAATAGGAACACTGACTTAACATTGGCCGCATTGTTCTCTATATTAACCAGGCTATACGCAATAATATGGAACGCAAAATAGTTGTTACCTGTTTTGCATGATCACAACGTAATTTCTGATCCGCAATACGTTGGACATACTTTATCGTAAGAACATAAAAATCTAATGACGATCTAATTTCTTCTACGAAAGATATAATTTCGATTTATCTTCCCGTCATCGAAACTGTTCGATTGCTTGCACATCAAATTTTTCCCGACAAAAATACTGCAAATCCTTTCTCCCTCTTGACGTCTCATCTCATAATTTTGTACGGATCATACGAGAACCATAGCGCGCCAAGATTTTTGCAACGACCGAATACAAGCGGTCTCCGGTTGTCAGGTGTAGCGATAACTTTGTTGCGGCCGCAGGGTAAACGCGATTGGCGCGATAAAGTTTAGCCTGGCCGTAACATGAAGACCGGACATCAAGTTGACGATGTTATCGGTATGTGTACGTTCGAACGAATTACCGTACGCGTGCGTAGTGCCACGGACGAATATATTCGAACCGGTTTCGTTGGCGGAAGGGTAAGCAGAAGTTACTGATGCGAGAGGAAGAACACCCCTTAAACGCGGCCCTACCTCCAGTTGGGGTGGCTTTGCCTTCGCCGACCAAAGTTTGATTACTGTTTTCGCTGCGGGACTACGATAGAACTGTAATACATACCGTCTCGGCGAACCCGATACATCCGTCGCGGCGTTACTTTGCCGACGCTCGAATTCGACCAGTTCTTCGTGATTCCGCTGCTAATTCATAATTATCATTCATATTAGTTTCCTACATCTTTCTCGCTTTTAAATTTTCCGCTTCAAATGAAGCGACGCTTGTGCGGATGGCAGGGTCTCGATCAAAACTGGCTCAAAAATAAATTTGATCTATGTACAGTGTTCACTGATATATGTCCAGAACACGGGTCTAGCCAGGGACATATATCGGCCAGGGGATACTATTTTGATCCACGCCGAACGTAGAAAGCGACAGCGAAGCTCTAGAAATCTTGGTACGTAATCCTTCCCGGGGTAGTATACCCCACGATAGGGGGGTATAGTTCTGGGACTTTTATCGGCGAGGCTTAGAGTATTAGGGACATGTATAGAGTAAACACTGAATCTGCGAGTAATTCTTATTCCGTTGAGCATTTTAGTTTTCTCAATGATGTTAGTGTATCTTGAGTATAGTGACCAAAACACGTACTTAAAGATATTATTGTATACCTTATTATTATTTTTTTTATTTACAAAATCTCGGTAGAGAATAATATGTATAATAAGTGTGAAATCGTGGTTACAATACTTAATAAAAGTACACGTTCTAAAAGGGAATACATGGCTAAATGTGCACATACATTCAAAGTGCAATAGAAGTACAGTGTTCACTCTATATTTGTCCCAAATGCCTAGCCGATAAATGTCCCAGAACTGTTCCCACTGCCACGGGGTATACCCCGTTAGAGGCCAAGAAGCTGTCTCTTTCGGCGTTGATCAAGGAATACTATCTCCTGGCCGATATATGTCCGTGGCTAGACTCGTGTTTTGGACATATATCGAGTAAACACTGTGATTTAAACATCTGGTTTATAATTCGTATGTGGCAGCATTGGTATAAAAATGATTCTATATTATTTACTTTATTTTAGAAACAAGGTTTAAAGGAATTATTTATGGGCGAATGAGTGGCTGTGGGAAGAGGGACACGATGCGAATGAATGACTATAGGGAAAAATGATTATGAACCGAGTCCGTTTCTATGGTGGAGAGGTTGAAAATCAACTCATTATTACTAACACACACACACATTTCTTTTATAATTAAATTAAAATCATAGTAGTGACTACCGCTTTTTTCTTTTTTTAAGAAACATATTCTGCTGTGGTGCAGTTAGGCGAACGTCGATTTTAGAACTGCGACCTTTACAGCGTTAAAGCATTCTCTTGTTACCAGGAGCAGCTAGCCATAGACGTCGACGAAATCGTCAGAGAAATTTAATAACGTTACTGCGTTAACTTCAGGCTTCCAAGCTCCTCTTTCATACTTGTTATAGCAATGACTGTAATAACCTTTATAGCTCGTGGCCCCCGGTAATGTCTATGTGACGATACAGGAGGCTTCTCGTTGTTCCTACAACTCGAGCTCGAATTAATCAAATTACTCGATTATGATCAAAAGTCGGAGGTGTAGGAATTCGTGTGAGAAACTAATTTAAACAGTTTTTCAAAACGTTTAATATAGGCTCATATAGAAAGTTGTAAAAAGCGACTTTTAGTATTTTCTCTGCAATTCCTACCAATTTTTTCAAAATTTGTTTTCACGTCACCTGGTAAACTGGTTCTAACATTTCAAAAATATCAAAATCGTATGATTCGATATTAACCCTTAATGGCATGGCACTTTTACTTACTGGGTCCAATGTCGCGTGTATGGCGGCAAAAATAAAAAAAAAATATATATAGAATAAAATATAAATACTTTCCTTTCTATACTTGATATAACAATGTTGAGTCCACAATTTCTCTTCGTATGAAAAATACCTTGGACCTGGTGGAAAGTAAATTTGAAACACTTCCGGACCGTTAAGGGTTAAACAATTTATCGTCTCTTCATGCGCCCGAATACGAGTGGGAGTCACTGTAAATTATGATCAAAAAGTACCTGGAATTTGTCAATAAAACGAAAAGGGTTCAATTATATTCATCGCTATTTCTTGTGTTCCTTTCAAAGTAATCTCCATCGTAAGGAATATACATATTTCAACGCTTCTTCCAATCTTCAAAAAACTTTTCATAGGCCGATTTTGGCATCGCCTTCAGCTCCTTCTGCGAATTCTCCTGTATCGCCTCAATCGTCTCAAAACGCTTTCCGCGAAGTGGTAACTTGAGTCGTGGGAACAGGAAAAAGTCACACGGGGCCATGTCAGGTGAATACGGAGCTTGTGGAACGGTATTCATACTAGAACTACCGAGTAATAAATACAACTGATGTATACTGTTTCGTAACAATGACAAGACTACATAAATTCAAACTTCGTACATTTTAACATGTGCTTCAATGAAGAGGTCCATTAAAAAAATTCTGATGAAGGCATTTTTATAATTTCAGTAATTGTGAAAGAAAAAAAATTGGAAACCAGTAATTCTGACTGGCTTAAACTCTTTGTACCACTCGTACGCTTGTGTTTTCGACATTGCCCAGTCCCCGTAGGCTACCGTTAACATTTTCACAAAATTTCAGGCAGACTCTTTGCTCAACTAAATTCGACATAGCGATATTCCCAGAGTACACCAAACAATGACTTGTTTACAAAGCTATTACGCACAAACTGTCTGACAGATTGTGCTTAAAAGTGACATGCAAACAACTGACAGGTGTACCGAGCTGGAAAAAAAGCGATTTTGACAATATCTCGAGCGCGGTTCGTTCAAATGAGAAATTCCGGGTACTTTCTGATCATAAGGCATACAATATTTTGCGACCCTGTCTAGGTTTAATACAGCGTTCCAATTATACTTTCGTGACACACAAGGGAGACCCACTCGATATTCCTCGAACTGTATTTCTCGTTCGAGTTAATGTTCGACCTAACGACGTAATTAATTCGAGTCGCCCGTGTCCGCCGAGAGAAGTTCCCGGACCAAGTTACGGGATGTAAAAGGATATTTCCTGAAGAGGTAGCACCGTCGCAGGGGGAACTTTGATTTGACTTGCACGCGACCGCTTTTGCATGAGACTGTGGTTTCCGAGTTCCACGGGGCTGCTTTATCATCGAACGGGTGATAGTGGGCTCAATGAAATTAGGAACCTTGTCTGCGGTTGAGATCTTCCGAAACTTCTCCGTCAAAAGTTGCTCTAGATCACGATCGCGGTCTTCAATTTTCTATGCTCATCTATCTAGCTCAATTTCTTCGCCTAACTGTTCGGGACATCGCAGGAAATCTTTTATATATGTATTTTCGTCTGTCTTTCACGTTCTAAGGGTTCTCACGCGTCTACAAGGGTTCGGCACATATCATTTGAAATAGTGAAAGATCTAGGGATCACAATTTCTCACAGTTTCTCACAATTTTTGCTATTTTTAATTATTCACAACTCGTAGCGGTCTCAATCAATTTCGATGAGACTTTGAGCTTGTGTTTAACTTACTTAGCGAATCTAAGAAAGACGTATTTTAAATTTTCATTGTAGGCACAGATGAAAAAGATAAACATTGTTACCTGTACCTATCTTCGCGAATTGTGACCAATGGTAATTTTTAATCACATAACACCTACTGCACAAATCCTCTTAGCATCTTAAAAACAAAACTCAAGTCGCATGGTCGAATTTTAAAAAAGTCATTAATTTTTAGAAGCTGTTAATTTTGTTCCCGACTGTACAAAGTTTAGAGAAATGTTTGAATTTCAAAGTAAAATTTTCGATAACTTAATTGACGCGTAGACGAAAATGTAATCAAAAAATTTCATCTTGAAATTCAAGGTTAAGGACAATATTTTTTTTTAAATCTTCATCGATCCGAAGATATGGAATACAAACATTTCTGCACGCCCTGTATGTACATAAAAATCCATTCATATAAAATTATATCCGTTTCGAAGCTATGCACAGTTATTTCTCTATATATGTCGCCAAGGTTCGGATGATAAACGTCGCGAAATTCTCCCCACTACCGTGTAAACATAACACGGCTCCGGGTATGTTTCCTGCGCGATACACGACGCAGGCAAGGCCAGTGTTGTTGACATATATCGCGAATCCGCTGTACATAGGCTTTATTTAGATCATTTTTCGGTGACATTAATAATTTTTAGGGATATTCGAACAGTTCGCTTGAAATGGAATATCCCGTGAATTTTCTGAGTTGATTTTTTCGGAGGACCATGCCAGAAAGTTTTTGCAACGGGACACGCTTTTTTCGAATGGCCGAAGCTACGGCAGCGCCATTGTTTACGTTGTCGGCCACGCGTGCTCAGATCGCCTCTCCGACAGGCATTATGCGGCCGAATAATGCAAAATGTTGCTCGACAACGCAAAAGTAGGACCTGCCTGGTAGCGAGCGCACTAGATTTAACCTTAACATCCGTAACTTACTTATTAACTTATCCGTGACATTAGTCATTTTTAGGGATATTCGAACGGTTCTCTTGAAACGGAATACCCCGTGAATTTTCTGAGTTGATTTTTTCGGAGGACCATGTCGGGAAGTTTTTGCAACGAGACACGCTTTTTCTTCTTTTATCCGTAACATTAATAATTTTTAGGGATATTCGGACGGTTCGCTTGAAACGGAATACCCCGTGAATTTTGTGAGTTGATTTTTTCTGGGGACCATGCCGGGAAGTTTTTGCAATGGAACACACTTTTTCCGATTCGAATTGCCGAACGATGCAGGTGGTCCGATCGTAATTTGTTGTTGGCGTGTTCGATGGCTGAACTTTCGCCGAGAGTGCCGTCCCTTTTTGGATGACACTTCCGTCGAATTTCGCGGTATTCCTCGGCAGAAGTTCTCGCGTGATTGTGAAAGCGCGGGCCAGGGGCGGGAGGGGGCTACGCGGGGGGAATAATACGGGACCGTTCCAGAATCCGGAGTTTCGTACGGAGGGAACAATGGACAAGATTAATGGCAAATGGCGTGAGCGGAGAGCCGGTTCCGAGGATCCTAGCACACAAGCGTAAACGAGAGGTCGGTCTTGCATAATCGGTCTTGCGGTATTGCTGGAGGCATCACGACGCCGGATTATTGGAACATTTATGGAGGGAATTTCGCATCACCGGATCATCCTTGAAATCACTTTGAAAATCCCCACCGGTGCCAAACATTGTTCTTGCAGCTACGGTTTTTGGGGTTAAATGGTCGAAAGATGAGCCACTCGAATCAATTCGGTTATTCTTATTCATTCGTGTCGTTAACCATTTGCACTACCATTTATTTTGCGATTACAATGATTAGAAATTCCTCAGATAGTTTATATTTATTGTATGGCTATGTTTTCTCCACAGGATATATATCAACTACAACAAAATAGAATTTTATTTCGGTTTAAAGGAAATTAATAACGTACATACTTATTAGACTCTGCTCAGAATCTTCATCGCGAGTATGATTCGATATTGTAGGGCAAGGGGTTAAGGATTGCGGATGTTAGTTAAAATCACTATAATCACAGAAATCAGGAGGTTTAAACGTCAAATTAATTTTTGTCTGCTCCCTAATTACGCTCATATTCCCCCCTCCCTAATTGTATGGAAAATTTTATTTTATTTTCAAATATTGGTCATTCAAAAATTTCTAAATATTCAATTCAAATAAAGTTTGTTGTCGTATAGGGTGGCGATGATCCCCCAGATTAAATAAATGTTATCAGTAGACTGCGGATCTTTGTGTATTTATAGCACAGTGATTCTCTATATATATATCGCCAAGGCCTCCATGATAAACGTCGTGGAATTATCCCCACTACTGCGGGGTATGCGCCGTGAGAGGCCACGATGCTCGAGAGGCTTCGAACGCCGAAAAGAGGAATTCTATAAACAAAGTTTGAAAAATTTTGATTGGTATTGTCAAAGTCACCTACATTTTTTAAATGGCACTTTGTATTTTTGGCTGAATATTATTTGACTTGGATTCCTGAATTGAATGTAATTTCGAGTCTTAATAATAAACACAAGTTATTATCACCCATTCAAGCAGACTGCCATTTTTTGTTGAAATTTTCATTTCTTTGCCTTCGAGGTCATCAAAAGGACACGGTATGCTAGGTTGTTGAATCACTCTTGACACGTTCTATAATACTGTTAAGTCAAAAATATGTCATTTTAAAAAAATGGAGGTGACCTTCACAATACTAAAAATAAATTTCTTTCGACCTTTTATTATTGCAATGTACAGCCAATCGAAAACTGATCAACTTTTGTTTAAAATAAGTACTCGAAAAATCGTGAAAAGTGTTATTTGGGACACCCTGTATATTTCCAAAATACAAGGAAATATCCACAGCAAGAAACATTAATGACATATCTACCTACCCCTTATCATAAGTAATCTTAGAATCTTAGCTGGTTAGAATTTGCGCAAAGATCGCAGTCAGTTTGTCAACCTTTGAAAATCCATTTTTAGCGCTATAGCTATTAATACTCGCCCTAAAGGAAATTCGAATTTTAAACTTTTGTTGGTCCGCCGCCGTATCGGAGGAACAGCTTGCGCCGCGAGCATTGTGCACGCCTACAAATAATTCAAACATTTCATTTCAACGTTTCGTCGTTCCACGTTGCGCAAACTCGTTTCGACCAAAAATCGAGCTATCGAAAAGAGTTCCGGTTTTCCATTTACTTTCGCTGCGGGGTCGCGCCGCGCCGCGTCGCGTCGCGTCTCGTCTCGTCGGCAGCCCTAGCACCACGTGGAAATAGATCGCGAGAGATTGACGTTCGCTTTATCCGCACGGTTGAAAGCTATTTGTCGATATCGACAAGCCCGGCTCGTTCTAAATGCAATCCACCGCGCGCAAATCGAGAATTCTAATAGGGGGACTATAATTTCTCGGTGGATCGTCGAACGTTTTTCACTGGGTGTTCTTCATCGCGGTTCCCGTGTCTCTCTATCTCCCATCCTCCGCGGCCGGAAGAAAAATCCTGTCGATTGATTTATGAAAAAAGCAAGAGGGTGAAAAAAAAAGAAAGCTTCGAAGAAGGATCGAAAGGAAACGGAAAGACGTCTGGCCGGTTGCGATTCTACCCGCGGCGTCGGTTTATTCGAGAGCATATTTGAGAGACGGCGACGACGACGACGACCCGCCGATGGCGTCGCGGTGGTTCCTACACTTACGACGAACCAGAGAATAGGATATTGAAAAATCCCCGCCTTACATTGACACGCTTCTGCTCTCCCCTGCTTCCTCTTCGCTCCGGCTTCCTCTCCGTTCGGTTCTTCTAGCCGGCTACCAGCCGAGGATGAATGCGCGCTAAAGTGCCGCGAATGGCAGCAGGTGCACACCGTGAATTTATCGCGACGGAGGAGCAGAGCAGAGCGGAACGGAGCAGAGCAGAGAAGCTCGACTTATGAGAGCTGCTTGTGATTTGACTCTGCCCGAAAAAAAGTTCAACCCTCCGGTCAGTGATCGATACCGTTCGAGGCGGAGAAAAGGCGCAGCCGGTATCGAAATAGTACTTCTTCATCGGGGGATGATCGATTCCTCGGCGATCCGCGAGGAGATACTCGAGGGCCACACACCCTGCCGAACTTAATCGCTATCGGACCGTCCAGTCATCTTTCTTCCTGCACTTGAGACCGACGCGTTAAGTGTCCGAAATTTATTCCGTGTTCTGGGAGGATTGCCCGTTTGAACGTCTTCAAACTTTCGTAGTCGAAGGTTTGTTCGCGAAAACCACCCCCCTAAAATAAATCATTTTCTTGACGCTGAATAACTCATTCAAAATATTGAAACAAAAATTGCTAAGGGAGTTAGTTTGTAGCTTCGTTTCATCGAAATAAATAAATATCTTAAACAATATCTTAAACAATAACTGGACTTTATACATTTATGGCGGACGTGTGAAGGTAAAATACAAAATAGAAAAATATATCGAATGAATATTAAATTAGTGGTGCATTGTTTACTACCTATTAAAACTGCATATTTTCATTGCGGTAGTATACAAAGTTATCGTTAGTAAGGGAGGTTTTCTTAGCAATATTTAAATTAAAACATCTGCTAAACTAATTATATTTCGACTTACATGGGTTAATACTTTTTTATACGGTGCCATTGATAAAACCAAAGTCCACCAAAGAACTCCACCACATCATGCTTCCCCCTGATACCGTGTAACATCTGTTAGAAATCATTTTTTTGTACAACGCATAATTTAAAAGTTAGCCTCACCTTGTATACAGGACAGTGTCACATCACATTTTTGGTGCTCAAGATCACCCTGAAGGTCATGACTTTAACATATGACTTAAATATATATTAGCCGCTACAATATGGAATATAAAAATATAAGTATTCCTCCTTCGATACCATTTAAATTATGCCAAACATTTTTTTTATGCTATTAAAAATAAAGGAGACATTAGGGTCCCTCCTTTAGCTGAGACACCGTGAAAAATAAAAGTTACGTTAATTACGAAATAATTGTATTTGTATTAAGCGTGTAAAGTATAAGAAAATAACTTGGGACATAAACCATTCTGTCCTACACTATTTGCATTCAACATAGAGGATACAAAAGCAACGTCTGTGTCTCTGGTCCCATTTCCGTCTGGTGTACTATGCGGAGGTGAGCGCAGATAGCGCACGAATAATTTTGCTGTTAGCTGAAACGTTAATATTAATAAACCAGCTCGTGCCAGAGTCAGTCCCGTAAATGAAGAACTTAAATGAAGAACGTAAATTCAACATCTACCATAATGGTACATATCAGGAAACTTGTTGACAGAATATGCTGATTGCAATGGTACCCGCTACGATTAATAAGATTTACTTAGAAAAAATCGATTTCATACGCGGCAACGTAAGAACATATTTTTGAATTTCTCCAGAATAAACTGAGACAAAGTAATTGTGGTTACGTCACTGGTTATACCAAGCCGTCTGTAAATCAATCAGAAAATCATGGAAAAGATATGAAATAAAAATATTTTTTAACCTTCTACGGTCGAGAACTGTTTCAACTATATTTTTCGCTGGGTCGAATACATTTTTGGTATAAAACGAGATTATGTGTTAAAAAGTTAAGTGAAACATGTTGTGTTCAATGAAATTATTTTATAGATTCAGAGACTAATAATATGGAATAATAATATGGATGTTTTCGATCGCGCTGCATGTAGTGACACCGAATACTGCGCGTGATTAATGAGAGAGAGAGGGGCAGAGAAAAAATAACGGTTAATATAATATAATTTGTATCGTGTGCTGACTTGCAAAATGTTCGTTAGTATTACTACAATTTCAATTTCATAAACGGTTGTACAGAAACTATATTTAACACTGACATAGATATCGAAAATATTTTTGCCGCCTTAGAGGCGACATTCGACCTAATAAGTAAGAGTATGGCGCCGCTAGTATGGCGGAATTCGATCGCAAAGGATTGACGTGATATGCAACAGTAAAAAAAAATCAGAATATTTCACTTGTCTAGAATTGTCTATACATCGTGTCTGGGTCTGCGCTGCGATCGAGTGGAACACTGTCATTTTTGACTTCTTTATTGGTAGTACTTGACCCTAAAAATTTAGTACGGACTTGGGTACGACTGAAAGTTAAGTGTTCTGTTTCAAAATGGAAAAGCAGACCAGCTGTAACCCACTCAATGACAATTGACGCATCGCAGGCCCAAGGAAAGATCCTTGAAATAAGGAATCTTTGTGCAGCATCCTCCGAGGCTCCGTGAGAAAATGAAACCACGGAGTCAGTAGGCGTTGCACAGTTTTTGGATTACGCCCCAAACTGGTGATTCGTCCCCTACCAAAGAAATTATCTCTTCCCGAGCTTTGGTAGGGAATTCCAGAACGACTAGGACCAGAACGCTACGAACCTTCATTAGGTTAAGAACATTTTACAACATTTGAACATTTATAACCTTTGCCTAGGACTTGGCATAGAACTTTGTACCTTCTCAATTGTTTTTTATTAAACCTATTGTTACGCATTTTTAGAACGTTTTTCATACAAATCAGCGCCATTAGTTAACACATTGTTGACCGGGAACGTCATATGACGTCTTTCGATAACGAAACGTTATTGACCGGGAACATCATATGACGTCTTTCGATAACCTAATGTAATTGACGAAGTATTATACCTTCAAATTGTGGTTACTGTTTACCATTTGTCTTCGTTCAATTTACAATTCAAACTGTAAATATATTATTGAGAAACTCTCAGATTATAAGCAAACGTGGTAAGATCAAGTTGTTTTACATTTTTCCAGTTAGGACGCGACGTATAAATCGTTATTCTTAAATTATTAGAAATGGCCCATTGCGAACTTTTTGAAGAAGAATTTTGTGAAGATAATTTGTCTGACTGTCCAAGTGACGTCTGTGTTAGTGATTCAGAAAATGATAGTTTTTCAGAACGTAGTTCTGATTCAGAAGATACAAATATCAGACCAACAAAACGACGCAAAACCGTAATTATTGAGAGTGACTCTGAAAATGAAGATAACGGTTATGATGCTGGATGCTGAAGTTTATTTAGATTGTTTTAGTTCTACATTTAATTACGAAATAATGTCCGGTGACATTAGATAGCTCCCGCGTAAAATTGCCGGTCAACAATGTGTTAACGTTCGAACCATCACTTCTTCCGAATCTTCGGCTTGGAATGTTGCTTGCGCTGCCGAATTAGTTCCGACAGTTCCACCGAGGTATAAATCGCGCGCATCAGGTGCATAACGCGATATATTCCTGGCATAAGAAGCGTTCTCGATATTGGCACGAGCGAGGGCGGCAGGGAGGAAGGAGGGGGTAAAGGTGAGACGTTGGAAACATTTGAAATCAGTGCGTTCCCCGGGGACACCTCGTAAATCGTGCGCCCCGTTGTTGGCGCCTTTCCACGTGCACCTCCTTCCCCTTCGTCCTTGCACCACCGTGCGCCGTTTTCTCCGGTGTCCCGTGTCCCGTGTCCCGTGTCCCGTGTTCCGTCCCTTTTCTGTCCCCCCGCCGTGCCGCGTTACGCCGCACCGAGCCGCACCGAGCGAAATCCGGGGAAATCCGAGAAAAATCGCGTTATCGCTAACCCGTGAAACAGAAGTCGTAACGGAAAGGACCGGAGGACTCCCGGAACGCCCCCGGCGAAGTATTCTTACGTGGCTCGGAGTATTGCGACTTTCAACCCCACCCCCCCCCCCTTGCCCTGCGAGAGCTCTTTGTCCTAGTAGATTTTTACCGCTGAGTGTGAAATACGACAATCATTTCTTGCGGACTTATCGACGATGATAAAATGGGGCTGATTATATTTAGTCGTCAAGGCCTGGATGATAAACGTCACGAAATTATCCCCACTACCGCAGAGTATACGTCCGGATGTAAACGTAACACGGATCGGGTATGTCTCCTGGACGATACACGACGCTGGCAAGATCCGTCTTGTTGACATATATCGAGAGTTCACTGTATTCCTGACACGCGGTTCGATTGTAGTCAACCGTGTGCACTTTGGAAACATATTGACAATCTCTTTCGAAATCCGAGTTGAGATAAACGCGAATCGATGGTAAATAAAATCTACAGAAATCAACAAAATTGAAGTTGAAATACCTCTGAAATTAATTATTGTTCGACATAGGTGACTACTTTTTTTTATAGAGAATGACGAGCTGCATAGAATATTGTATAGAGAAATATACGATTCTATTTTAAAAGAATGAAGTTGGCCTTGGAACCTTCGAAACTCTTTCACAAAGAAACTGTTATAGCTCTATTGTAAATTCAAATATTGAAGCTTGTCTTAGTATTCATTCCTTTTTCAAAAATTGCAATCTACATATTTAGTATTAACGAACATTGTTATCGTATTCACTTGTATTATTATTGTATTCTTTTTGTTCTATCTCTGTATTCTATATTATTGTACCCACTTATATTATTCCTGTAAAGCAGAATAAAGCCAGAAGGGTTTCAAATGCTTAAAAATAAAAAAAAAGCTTTATTGTAATCCCCTTTATGCTGAGAAACTTTGGTTAATGAAGTTTCTTCATATTTTCAAAAATAACAGAGATATTTGTGTCAATTTTTATCAGGACCGCCCTGTATTATTTTCATTATATTTAAATTATTGGCGGAAAAATATAAATATATATTTAACTCCTGTGTCTCGCAATTGACGCACAAAATTTTTTATTTTCCATAAAGATCCGGAGTCTAGCCATGCCCGTCTGACATGTTCAGTGGCCAAACAAGCTTCGTTAACGATACAATTAAAATACTTTGGGGTTGTTCGGGAGTACACGCTAACAACTGGCATCGTAACTGAAATCTCTGGAAAAGGATGCACGTTTGTCTTGAATAATTGCGTACAATGAGACGATGTAAGAATGTTCATAGCAGCACAATTGGCATTCCGAGTTGCCGGAAAGAATGTCCAATGCTTGCATTCCCGGTCTGGGGGTTAAACGAAAACCGCGTAAAATGTAGAAATGAGATTGATGATGGGTTGCGGCGTGTTCATTCCGGTATTCGATCCAACAATTTCAGAAAACGTGCATTCAAGTGGCTCTAAATAGCTTCGATTCGCTAACGTTTGTCCTTAGGTCCGATTGCTTATACAATTGGTAATTTAATAATAAACTATAATTTCTGATTAGCTGGAAGTTAAGATACTATGGACTTGAATTTTATTCAAAATTCTCCACTTTCGTAATAACCGGATCATTCGTTGAATGCTGACGTAGAACGACGTAGAATAGAAAGACAAACACAGTAAAGTCTTGATCTAAGCCAAATCTTTGGGTCCGTGCTGTGACGTAGATCGTGTAGGGCTACCATTTTTCTGTGACCGCATTGACTGCGCCGAACACAGAAAAGCGCACTACATACCGTCAATCAAACCACTAAATACAGTTCAAATCATACCACGTTTAGTATCATTTTAATCAGAAAAATGCCACGAACAAATTGTCGAGTCTCAATAAAAATAAAATCCCATAAAATAAAGTCCCATAAAGAATAACGAAAAATAAAGAAGTTTTGTAATTGGATTGGTTCACACCGATATACCCGACCCGGTATCAGATTACGCGGCACGCTTACCCAGTGGTTAGGCGGACTGACTAAGATCGTGTAGCTCCGTTTGGCTTAGATCGAGACTCTACTGCACTTCTTGACCGTGTAAACGGATACCGTGTATAAAAAACATATAATAGGTGATATGGTCCTCCGATTCGTTAAAAGCGCCGAGACAACGGGCCATTGTTTGACATATGGGAATCGTTAAACCGTTAATCATTTGAAAAATACGAACGGGGAGTTTACGAACACCCTGTACCAACGGTTCCATTGTGTTCGTCTTTCCCGACGGCACATTCATCGGCGACCGTGTGCGTGTGCGCGAGTAATTCCGCTGGCTGTGGTACCTCGTTCGCTCTTTTACAAATATTGATCGGGGGTTAAAAAAAAGAAAAGGCAAAAAAAAAATACAGAAAGAGAAAGAAAAACAGTCGGTGTCTCCGATATACGAAGACAATTCCAACTGGGACGGGAAATCGAATTTTTCATCGAGAATCGAGTAATCTGGGTCGCGGGTGTGTCCTTGTTGGTGGGGCTATAGAACAGTGTCCATTGTTCGATACAAATTCAAGTTCTTTTCCCAGCGTTGCGAAAAACGCAAGCAGCTCCGGAGTTATTGAAAAGGAGTTCAATATCCTGGCCCCTTTCAACGGAAAATTGCATATCTCGGCGGGACTGAATGAACCAGCCCCGATAGAGGATTAACCCCCTTTTTTTTTAACGCACAGCGTCCCGGTCGCGTCGAAATATGGATCGCTTAAGATCACGGTATCAATTATCAGTTACGTATCCCAAATTTTTTCTCTGCATTCTCACGACCACCGGAATGTTTATCTCTATGAAAAATTTGTTCATTTTATATTCCGCGTCTATCAAATATTTTAGCCCGAATGTCCGATATTCGAAGATATTAAAAAACGGGACGGTGGTTTAATAATACTCGTCGTATTCCACAAACATTATGCGTTATCTCCGTCGTCCGAATCAGTAGTGGTTTATTCGTTGTTACTCGTAATATTAAATTGGCAATATTACGGTGAATAATATTTCAAATAGCAGACCAGATAATCTCATAAAAATGACCGAAGGATCTACATAAGATTTGTTTATTGCCACATCTATAGAGTAAGTACTAACAGTAAGTATGCAGATTTAACTGTTCCGCTTTACGCTGTCTTTATTAGAAACGATTTTATTATTTCTTCAAAGCTTGTCCACAATTTTCTTGTTTTTCTCGAGCGAATTTTCGAGAGAACTGACAGTGTTTTACCATATATTATTATTCTATTCTTTTTCCATTACCTCGTCTTTATTTATTGTATTAGTGTACATTTACATTACATTAGTGTACAATTTTGTAAAAATTATTGTAGACACTGAACAGTCTTACTTTTCTGCAACAAATTTTCGAGGGAGCCGATAGTGCCTCACCGTATACAGTAAAGTCGTGATCTAAGCCCAATCTTGAGGTCCGTGCCGCGACATAGATCGTATAGGGCTACCATTTTCTTGTGACCGCGTCGACTGCGCCGATCGTAGAAAAGGACAGCGCATGTAAACACTAAACACAGTTCAAATTATATCGTGTTTGGTATCATTTCAATTTAAAAATGCGACAAATAAGTTGATGAAAGTCTTATGAAAAAATAATGGAAAATGAAGAAGTTTTGTAATTGGATTAGTAGTGGTTCACACCGATATACCCGACCCGATATCGGATGACGTGGCATGTTTACACTTCAACTTGAGTTTCTGGGCACCTCGCGGAGTATGCCCCGCCCCCTGTGGAGGGGATAGGCAAACTGACTAATATCGTGGAGCTCCGTTCGTCTTAGAGCAAAACTTTACTGTACTACCGTTCCACTTTTTCCTCTATTTATTTTTCTATTGAGTCTATTTATTTTCTGAGAGTTCTTTCACAGGTATGTGCAATTTTGTAAGAATTAATTGGAGACTCTGATCAGTTTTCTCTGTCATCTGTTGCAAATTTAAATCGGGGACAGGAGTTGGCTGTTGCTGACCGCGATTCTCGCGGGCGACGAGCCACAAGTCGAGCGTATATTGCATGCATAATCAACGCTGTTGTCACCGAAGTTAAAACGAATGAGAAACGCGAGCCGATGTCGATTCCGTTAATCGACTGGCAAGCACTTTGCTCCGGCTGGGATCATTTCCGCTAGAAATGTTCCGCAAATTGAGTCCGCCTCGGTCCGGCGAATTAATGTCTAATAGTCTGTTCCGAGAATGGAATTCATTACTTCAACTTCAAGCCGCTAATATTAAGGACGTGAATTAACGTCCCGAAACGTCTAGCCCGCCACGGTTAAAGTTACGCGGTGGACCGGGGCTGAACTCGATCATTTGCTTGTTTTAATTGCGACTTGTACCGACGTTTTATTTAACGGTCTGGCCCGTGTAAAATTTTCCCTAGTTCATTTGACGGGAACAGGAGGCGAATGCGCGACTTAATGGGATGGTTCGTTTCATGTTTCGGTGGGAACGCTTCTTCGACTCCCGGAATTATTTGAAGTATAATTTTCATGTTACGACAATTAAAAACGGTTAAGTAGACAAAATACAATATTCTAAACGTCTTATTGAAGGTTAGAGTATTTCTTCATAGTCTTAACGGTCTTTCGAGACCATTTCTACGTTTTACTGAACGTAAGAAACATTATTTTCTTTGGAAGTTTGTGCAATTTAAAAATTATTTTTAAATTTTTTAATATGCGTGAAATTGAACTCCCAATGTTGAGCAACCGAGTATATTTTGTAGAAGCTTTCGTTGATTTTTTAAAGGAGTATCGACCTCAATAAGTCTAGTCAAGAATTTTGTCAGAAACGCTGCGGTTTCACGATAAATTGTTTTTTTGAAATAGAATAACTGCTATATAACTGTTTATATCGAAAATAGGTAGGCAAATGATTCGGCGAAGGTTAGACTTCATCTTGGACTCGCTCACATATTGGTCCAAGCGATGGCGTGTTTCAAAAGGATCATACCGCCTTTAGAGCAAGTTTTAGAGGAAATGGTTTTTAAAATTGAACGTCCCCCGTTGTTCCTCGCGGAAGGAATCGATCAGTTACTATCACCAAACTTGAATTTTCAATCTCGGCAGCGTCGATCCACTCTCCGATAAATCTGGATCCCCGAGTATATTGAAAAGATTACGCTGTCTTTGGTTTAGTCGTTTTTCAAAACTTCGGAACAGTATTTTCAAAACTCGGTAGACGCATGTTCGCGTTTATTAAAGAATTGATCAGTCATCAAAATTTATCGTTCATTGCACAAGTAAATGTCATCGGAATTATATAATATTTGGTATCATTTTGGTGACTATGTTGATGAAAGTCTCATAAAAAAAATAATGAAAAATAAAGAAGTTTTGTTATTGGATTAGTAGTGGTCTCACACCGATACACCCGACCCGTATTATGTTTATACTCCTTGGCCCCTCACGGGGTATACCCTGCGGTAGTGGGAACAATTCCGCGACATTTAACGTAGAAGTCTCGGCGACCTATATCCCGAATTCATTGTACACGGTTGGTTAAATGTGCGCATACATTCAAAGTGCAATAGGCAGGTTTAGAAGTAAATAAAAAAAGAAAACAAGAAAAATAAATAAGTTTTGTTATTGGGTTAGTAGTGGTCTCACACCGATACACCCGACCCTTATTATGTTTATACTTTCGAGTTTCGCTGTCCTTTTGTACGTTCGGCGGTATATCAAAGAATAGTATCTTCTAGCCGATATATGTCTCTGGGCAGACCTGTGTAGTGGACATATATCGAGAAAATACTGTACAGTGAATTCTCGATATATGTCAACATCACGACTCTTTCCAGCGTCGTGTATCGAAGAGACACCTGTTTCATACTCCGCTGTAGTGGAGATAATTCCGCGACGTTTATCATCCAGGCCTTGGCGTCATATATAGAAAAAATCCCTGTATATCTATATTCCGACATGATTTCTTTCCAGCTACAATGCCCGTTCGTTTCACTGTGGCGTTAGCTGAAGATTTATAGTTCCTATCTCGCCGACGAAAACCTCTTCAGTTAAGGGGGCCGGCAGGCATTTGGCCTTGATTGTCACACTATGTTACGCTGTGCCTTCTTTTTCTAGACATTTTACGTCTTAAATAAGTAAGTAATCAATTAAAAATGCATACCACCCTGTTTGTACATGTCCTTTGCTACGTCTGTATAGAGCCTTTCAATACGAACACTAAATCTCTCGAAATTGAGAGAATCTCTCAGCGGCAGACATCTTGTGACGTCATACTTGCCTCAGAAAGCGAGATTTCTGCCGAATATTACAAATTACTCCACGATCAGGTAGAAATTCGCAATTTGCGCTCTATACAGACGTAGATCGGACTTTTAGGAAACACAATTGACCATTTCTAAACTGCTCATTGCAATATTGAAGCGGCAGCCATCTTGTGACGTCGTACTTGCTTCAGAATTCGAATTTTCTGCCGAATATTACAAATTACTCCAGGATGAGGTAGCAATTCGCAATTTGGGCTCCATACAGAAGTAGATTGGACTTTTGGGAAACACAATTGACCACTTCTAAACTGCTCGTTGCAATATTGAAGCCGAAATTTGTCTAAATTTTGACCCTTGCGTACGTATATGGATTTCAAACCATGCCCCGGCCCCCTTAAGCCACACGGGAACAGTGATGAGATTTCGGCGAAGTTTTCTCATGCATTCGCGGCGATTTTAGCATCACTAAAGTAAAATTCTGGAGAAACTAGATTACCCTACAAAATTTTTAAAAATTGTTAGGATTCGATTTGCGACATTGCTCGTGACCGAAAGAATCTGGAGTTACCAGGAGACAATGATAGCCAGCGAAGTATTTCGCAGCAACGTGTTGGACAAGCGATGATTCAGAGTTCTTCGGCGAGTTCTCGAGGCATCGATTTCGAAAATGGGACGTTTCGGGCCGCGTCTGGCTCGAAAGTGGCTATATCTCGGTGTCAGGAGCCGGAGTCAGGGATGTCGGGTGACATTGACCGCGGGAGCAACCCCCGTGGAGGGTCGACGAGGTTTTCGCTGGCGCGTGGAAACCGCGCTTGCGCATCCAGCGGTTCTCGTGCAGCCGGGTTCGCGAATGAAGGGGCGACGGGGTAAAACACAGTACGACCCCGAACGGTCTAGGGGTAACAACACGTTCACGAAAAACACGCCTCCCCGTATTCCCGATCTTCGGACCCAGTTCCCGCGGATAGTTTTGCCCCCGGCATCCTCCACGGCTGACAAACCGGGCAGGAATACGAGACACGGAGGAGGGTGGCTAAGTTTGATCCGAGTGAGAGTTCTCGTCGCGGGTGACAGTGTTCCCGGATCATCGTCCCGTGCCCGGTGATCGTCAGGTTCTTTCGCGCGTGAGAGTTCTACTCGTTAGATTACACCCACCGCTTCCGGTACATCGTTCCCCGTTGCTTCCGTTTCATCTCGTTTCGTTGCGTTGCGTTTCGTTGGTGAGTGATCCAGTGTGTTGTCTGCGTGAAACCAGTGACTCTCGCGGACTTCCATGGGTTTATTATGAACAATTTCATGTAAGTATGCTCCGTCAAGGATCGTTCTGTCGGGACAGTGACGACACGTTCAGGGCCACTGTTTACTGGACGTTGACTTCCTGTTGCGAGGCCGGCGCGGCGCCTCGTGCTTCTCGCATTCACCCAGCACATCTATAGACTTATGCCTCTTTCGCTCCACATTAATGAAATATTTACGGCAGCTACGAAGATTGCCCGTACCGTCGATAAACAATCCCTCTATCAGCCCTGGATGCCGAAGTTCTCGTAAAAAATAATGATCGCAACGGTTGAATTCGGTGGATTCTTTAATTTACATTTTCTCATTTCACCGGTTCTGTTTCTTTATTCTGTTCTGTACTCTTACCTGTTCTGTTTATATTCATTAAAGTAAGCATCACTGTAAAAAAACGATTTTTTTTCGGACATTCAGCTTTCTTATTTATCAGATTGTCATATTTTTTAGCTTTTTCTGTCATTGACTTACAGTACGTTCATTTACCACTGCATTTTGACTAAACGTCACATCGTTATGTGACAACATTTTGTCCTCAATATGTTAATTTTTTGACAATATGGGGTAAATATACTTCTATAAAAAGAATATACGTCAATAAGGTCGACTGATATCGAAACAAACTTTGTTTCAGAGTAAAGTTGGATATGGAAGTATTGGGTTAGAACGAGAACTCGTAGCGTTTTTAAATTAAAATTCGAAGATAAAATTAAACTATTTATTCATAGATTTATTCCATTCAATTTTTCTTCCATTCTGTCCTATATTACTTCTTGCCATTTTATAGGTAACATATCTTGTTACCGAATGAACCTCAGAATAAATATTTTAATTTTACCCTCGAGTTTTAATTTAATAACGCTACGAACTTTCGTTCTAATCCAATAGAAACTAAAGATAGGACTGTAGGTGGTTTATAATAGTATTTCTTGAGTAAAAAATTCATAAAAAATTCATAAAAATTGCATTCTGAAATCGGTCCTTTCACGTGCAATGACCCAATAGATAAATGTAATTACTTCAATACTTCAATCATATATTTGTGCTTCTAATTGACGTCGTTGTCATAGTTTAGTTATCCAGGACTAGTTATCGCAGACTTGTAAAATGCAATGAAACGTTCACGCTAGCAAACATTAAAGGCATTCTTGTTTTGTTTGTAGCACGTTAGATTTCTTTGTTGATGATGTAAACTTTTCTCTTGTTCTCGTTTCTTTCTATTTATTTTCTATTTATTTGAAAATAATGTATATCAAGTAACAAAACCAGTTATTAACACTAAACCTACCACGGCCGGTCAAATCGACATTTTCAAACTTTTGCGTACAATTTCGATCATGCAACATCATCACATCGCCATTTATCTTTACGACTTTTCTTAAAGTATGTATAGAATCTATTTTTCGGTATTTATTTCTCATTTTATTTTTTTCCCCAAGAAATATTTGTAGCCTATCCTACCTACCGCGACCGGTCAATTTGACCGTACGAGATAATATCGTTTTTAAACAATCACTATAAAAGAATGGTTATTCTCAACGTGGCAAACCAAAATAAACGAGCTGCCATATTAAATGATACACTATCAAGTTACGCACGTTTCATGGGAAATACATCCAAACCGTAATGGTAGACGACACAGTACAATTTTATAAATCGGGGAGAGAGCATCGCAGTATTTGTTACATACTTGCAATTATATAAAAATAATTACTATTATCTACGTTTAATCGTATTAACAATACCTTTTCGTAAGGACCGGTTATTTAGACCGCGCACCGTAGGAATAGGTGTACAAGAATTTAAGAGATATCTCAACTATAATTTCCTTGAATTCTGTAGAATTTTTATTAAAATCGGCGTGAGCCATTTGATCGGAATGAGATCAAAATTTGGTTACACCTTCGTCTCGAATGGAACACGTTCGCGTAAACGATAAACGAACAAAATCCGCTATCTGGCCATTGCTTCGATTCCACGGATGATAGATGCTAGCCATTGATATCGCTTATCGTTGAACTTTCTCGGTGCGTGCACGCGGTGCAATATAGTGGAATGGACAAAATTTCTAATCGGTCGACCGTTTAAGTGCACCGCGGGTGCAGAAATTAAAAAAAGAAAATAAAAGAAAAACGAATACGTGACTCCGACAGCGGCAATCTTATCGGCTTCATTCGGTCTGCCAGGTGAACTCGAATAAGACGTCCCGTGCAATCGTTCCCTTTTTTCCAGCGTGCTTTCACCGAAGCTTTCACGAGGCTCTGCATATCGGGGCTGGCTGAATAGACGCGCGCGGCTCATATTCGACAATTCGTATGCGCGGCTCATCGCATCGAACGTTCGATTAGTCTCCACCCCGAAGGCGGTAGTTAATCTTTGTCGGCTATCTCGTTACGCTCCGTTCGAATTAGCTCGTTTTTTAATCACTTGATATTTCATAATCGTTGGTAGGGGAACACAATCACTGTGGGTGTACCAGTTACTGTGCCTATATTAATTATATTCATTTTTAAAGCGTAATGAATATTAAAATAGAGATATATATGTTTCCTCGATATACAGTAACGAGCAAAACTGAGTCTACACTATTTGAAGCAATATAACTTTTTAAAAATTAGATCAAATTACTTGAATGTTACTCAGAAGTTAGAAGGATTAGTTCTTAGAAAAAATTTGAATTGGTCGGAATCGCAAAAGAAATAGCAAAAGTTGGTTTTTTCAGATTTTTAATTTTGATTGACAATTTAAAACATGTATGTGATTCGCTCAAACAAATTTATCCATACTGAAAATTTCACCGATATTGGTTAATTCGTTTACGAGTTATAAACGCTTAAAAGTGGAAAAATTACCATTTTTCACGATTTTCGACTTAAAATCGCACTTTTAATCGTTTACAACTCGTAAACCAATATCCATGAAATTTTCAGCATGGATATAGTTTATTCAAGCGAATCAAACATAGTTTTTAAATTTTCAATACAGGCTCAGATAAAAAAACTAAAAAAAACCAACTTTTACTATTTCTTTTGCGATTCCGACCAATTGTAACTTTTTAAAAAAATTGTTTACATTTCGTATAATAAACTGATCCTTCTAACTTCTCAATAACATTCAAGTCATTTGATCTAATTTTTAAAAAGTTATGTTGCTTCAAATAGTGTAGACTCAGTTTTGCGCTTGGTAGCTTACGTTTTTGACTGGACCAATATTGACTGATTTTAATGAGAAAAATTTAATCTTTCTTTTATAATATTCACTGCACGCTTTAAAAATAAGTATAATTATAATACGGGCACAGTAATTGGGTCCTCGCCCTAGAGTGACATGTCTAATGAGTGAACACTTAAGCTGCATCGAAATTAGTATTCGCTAATCCTTATTTCATTTCGCTTCACCATTTTATGTAGAATTATTTATTACTTTACTCGAGTCAAGTATCTGCAAATAATTTATTGTAATCAACCATAAAGAAAAAATACCTTTTCGTAGGTTATTTATCTAATAAAGATGACGAATTGTTTCAAAGAATTCATTAGTTCAGATGATCATTTGTTGCGTTATTTCAAGTATCGTGTACCCAACCCTGACGTGAACAAAATTTCATCAAAGTCGGCAGTCGGCATTGCAATAGTCCCCTGCGTTGATCAGAGAAATGAATTATGAATTCAGTAAACACACCGCGAATGAATTTTTCAAGACACATCTGAATAGATACTCGATTCTGCGGTCGGCGTGCGATTGGCTAACATCGCGAATGAGCAATCGTTCGTCGTTAATTGATTCAAACGGTGCGTCTAATTACCGTGTAGCGCGGATCAGTATGGTCTAGCATCGCGGACGCTTGACGGTTTGCTCGTGGAATTTCGATGCCGGCGCGCGTTGTCGCTAAACGCCAGATAAAATATTTGCGTTCAATCGATTACGTTCGAAAATCTTCGTGCGTTAACGTGTAAAAGCGGCTAGCCGCGGATCTGGCGCGTCCCGCGTTTGATTCATCGGCGTCGGTTGCTGCATTATTAACCGGGACTCCGGTCTCTGATAGATTATTCACGCGCCTGCTTGTAATAACCGAAAATTAATTTATTCGACTAGCGACTGGGGATCCAGCTATCGGGGCCCCGTGACGATTCAATTACCAGAACGGAAATTAGCGCGACGCCGTTAACGCGGCGAATTCCTGATCAATCTCTTCTGTTGTTCCTCCTGCAACCTTAACCCGGTCGCGACTAATCGAATACGAAATCGTATAGCCGTCCTATAAACATTTGCAAGACTGACTCAGATTTTGGAAGACTTTATTTCGATTTCTGACAATATGTGCTGGAATAAAGAAACCGATTTAACAATTGTTAATGGAAGTATTTTCGTCATTTCAGTAATTGGAAAATTAAAAAGACGAAACTGATTTAGATTCGCTCATCTGGTTAGTATTAACACATTATCGACCGGTGATTAGTCCATAATTGTTGAAAGTCCGACTTTCACCTCGGCGGTCGTGGCTGAGGATTTTTTAAAAGAATCCTTTAACATTAACAGCAATAGCAAAAACTCATACTCAATAAAAAATCTAATAATCTCCTTCAGGATTATTGTATAAAAGAGGATTTTTAAGCTTCCATCTGGAACATCACTATTATTGAGAAGCCTATTAATAGGCTTACGGTAGATAAAGTGTTAAGGGGGTATGTGCAACCCCGTAAGCATAATAGAACGAAGTAAATCTAAAATTTTGTTTAGAAAACATTAAGAATATAGCGTAATATACCTGAATATGTTGGAATATACCATAATATACCAGAATATATTAGAATATACTAGAATATACCATAATATATTAGAATATACTAGAATATACCATAATATACCAGAATATACTAGAATATACCTTAATATACCAGAATATACCCGAATATAACATAATATACCAGTATATTCCAAAATATACCACAATATACCATAATATACCAGAGTATACTAGAATATACATTAATATAACTGAATATACTTGAATATACCCGAATATACTAGAATATACCATAATATACCTGCATATACTAGAATATACCACAATGTACCAGAATATACTAGAAGATACAATA